>ML786122.1:677363-707800 GCA_009831015.1 Picea engelmannii
AAGCAAATTTCAGATGTTTTGGCTTGTATATCATATTGCATATGGTTGAGGTATGTTCCATGATTACATCTTCTTGTTTATTGTTGAAAACACATATAAAATCATCAACATAAACCCTAAGGCCAAAATCAAGAGGCCATTATGCAAGTAAACACATGTAAACACATGTAAACAAGTAGGTCATCGAAGTGTTTGACGAAATACCACAACCAGAAAAAGTTTTAAAAGACACCCAAAACCATGATGTTCCTGGCATGTTGGCTTGGGAAAATTATAATGGTATCAGAGATTAAATCCTGCCAACCTGATGGATCCCACATAGGGATAAATGGATAGTTGGAAAGAAATGGATAAGATAGCCTTTGAGATAACATGCTTGGAGATAATATATTCCAGCCTTAGCGAGGAAAATAGGGCTCTAATAAACTTTCCTTAGTATGTAGCCTTTAGAAATCCCAGTTGGAGCGAAGAGGATCTCTTACATGGGATCATCATAGCAAATAAAAATAAAAAATAAGCAGCTATATGGTTGGAATAATAGAGGAGCCCCACACCCATTAGGAGTACGCAACCTTGCTACAGTTGCAAGGGGTCGTGGGAACTAGATCATAGGTGCAGGAATAAGGACCAGAAGCACACTATTGAGGCACACTATGACAGTGATGCTGATATGAGTGAGGATGGAGTGATAGATGATGATTTGGGATAGTCTGATGATGATAGTGACTCTTGCACAGAGGCTAGTGATAGTGACTCTTGTACAAAGGATGATGCTACTAACACACTTGAGGAGGATGATGACCCTTGTGTAGTGGATAGGAAGTTGGATGAACAGGATGATAGCACCAGTGTATCAGTAGACATATCACATACCATTGATGACCTTACGCCCCAACAGAGTAGTGACACTAGTGAGGAGTCACACGTGTTATCACCTAGAGATGATGAACTTACTATGATGGTCATGACACATATGTCATCCTTCCAGACACCCCTGATAGCCACCTCACATGAGGAGGTCAATGGCATGTAAGATAGGGTTGATGAGCCTTGTGTGAGGGATGCACACCACAGACATGTAGATCCACCGATCCAGGAGGAGATACAGGGAGTACAAATAGGGGACCTTACACATACAAATCAACCAGAGGAGATTGAGTCACATTTTTTGGAGACTCCATTAGTGGAGAAGATTGTGGATGCTGACAGGTTGATGGGACACTCACTTCTAGGATCAACCTGCATTGATGAGGATGCACTCTTTAGCAGTCAGGATGACCATAGCACGTGTCTGGATACATCTATATGGGATCAAGGCGCAGATGATAGTAGCAAGTTGAGTGCATAGGAGGATACAACTACCCATACAAGATATAGTGTGATCTAGGGGGGGATAGCATCTAGTGATGGGGTGTAGTGGCATACAGGAGTACCCAACAACACAGTAGATAGTGGACAGTTCAACATGTTATCTTATGCAGAGGGTGTTTTTGGGGATTCCAGAGTTGACACTAGCAGGACTGGCACTAGCAGTGAGGGGTATGAGGTGGCACCTCAACATGACAGTGATCAAGGGTCACACCACTTAGCAACACAGTTGAGAGTTAGTGAGGCTATGATCATGGAAGCCACTAGACGTATTGATGACCTGCATGAAATGATGGTATATTACTGTTGGAGAGCATCATTAGCACATGGTAGTTCAGATGAGGGATTTTCCATGGGTGATTTTCATACTCTCAGGGAGAGAGTATTTATGATGAGGACCGATCACCATCAGTTGTTGACTGACATGGACTACCTATTAAGGATTGGTAAGACATATCATGAGGCTCTGAGGGAGTAGGAGCTGGAGGTGGACAAACTTACTCAGGAGTTGGAGAGCACTCAAGGATTCTTGAGAGGCACACAGACAACCCTTCAAGAATCAGAGGAGCTCCTTGAGGAGATTCGTCAGAGATCCACTTCATCTATCATTGTGGATGTCTATATACATCATCCAGTCACATCATTGGAGGATGTTGGTGGTCTAGCAGAGGAGCACCAGTTGATGGAGGAGCTTGAGGTGTGAACAGGATCACTGATGAGTATGGAGAGTTACGGCCCGGGGGCACATGAGAGGATATTTGAGACAGTTGGGCACTCACCTACACATGGAGGCTCCAAAGAGAGGGGCAATTTTGATGATACTTCCATTTATGTCCAGAGAGGAATTGACTGTCATGTAGAGGTTGATCTAGTAGTACACCCAGGATCCATGATGTTGCAGGGGTATACTGGGGACTACCTGAGTATGCAGGAGCATACAGTGGTGATTGATGACTCACAGAGACAGGCAGAGGTTTATAGTGAGATCCAGAGGGGTGTATTGATGTGTAGGGGGGAGACAAAATTAGGGGAGCATGTATCTTCCCTTCCTTTGCAGTAACACATAATTATGAGAGGTCACCTTCATAGTATCGACAGTTGCATGGGAGATGAGACATGGAGAGCGGTTAGGCCGAAACCACCTGACATGAATATATTTATGGCATATAACAGGACAGAGGTTGGCCATGATGGGTAGACAGTGGAGGCCTTGTGTGTGATAATGAGCATCATAGGCCAGATGATAACAGACAGCTCAAAGACCGGCATAGATACAGATACTCATGAGGATGAGCATGGAGGACTTCTTACAGTGATCAATCTGACATAGGAGAAGCCAACAGAGTTTGGAAGTGATAAAATTCCAAGTTTTCCATGGGATCCGAGAGTTCACTTGGTTAGCAGGATGTTTTTCTACATGATGACCCAGGTTGCACCAGAGAGCCACATACTCCATCAGAGGTTGATTTGGAGAGGGCCCGCATGCTTTTGTCCAATAGAGCAAGGCAGTTTTTCACTCTTGATCATCATGATAGGGCATGGAGATGTTTGGACATGTACTTCTTCTACAGAGGTGTCTTTACTGATACAATTTCTCGACAGCAGGTCCAATGGTCATAGTTATTTCAGCTGGAGGACCCGAGAGAGGAGGATTCAGGATGTATTCAGGGGGCAGACAGTCATGGTTAGAATAGTGCAAGGCCAGCAGGGTGATCTTTGACAGAGGTTAGCATGGGACCTAGGAATTTGGGTTTAGAATTTCACTGACTAACAGGGGTGAATGAACCTTTGTAGGGGGAATTTGTTCTGACTTCCCATTGAGCTTCGGTGTTGAAAGGAGCGCATCACCTACGGGTGTCTCACAGAGGTCTTGCAGCACCTCATTCTGGCATTAGCATGTGCAGTTGATGGAGGCCGTATGGATCTTGGTAGAGACTTGCAGGATGGATTCATTCCGAGATGAGGCCATGTGTCATATGCAGGAGACTCCCGGAGTTGGTATATTTCAGGGTTATGCTTCCCAGGGGCTAGCAGTTCATGACTTGATATGGGACCCAGGGAGCAAGTGTATGAGTATTAATCCTTGGATGGGTTCTACTGTGTATCCCACAGGTGGACATGGGATCCTGGTATTTTATTTGAGGGGATTTGGTTATTTCTTGAGGACAAGCAATTTTCTAGCAGGGAGGACTGTAATGTCCCCACTTTGGGACATCATCACAGTGCAGAGGTTTATGATGACCAGAGTAGCCACATGGATGTTATAGCGAGTACAGGGGTTATTGAGAGGCATTGTGGGGTCCAACTTTTATTGCTCATAATATTTCATCATTATGATCCATTCTTCACAAGTTGGCTTTGGTTTCGTTGCATTCCGACAATTTCCATGATTTTGACTATTTTGGGCTATGAGTTAATTAAATTCACTAAAGAGGTCATTTTGGACACATTACTTGGAGGAACCTCTCAGTGTAATAGCTCATTGGAATCGGGAGGAGAAACACTACAGGATGGGATAGTGAGAAGTGACTTTCAGTGGCCAGGGAAGCCACAAGGAGAGATAAGGTGTTTTTCAGAGGTAAAAAGGTTAATTAATTAATTAAATGTTAATAAAATGAAAGTCACTTTGGAGGGACAAGGTGAGCCAAAAAGTATAAAGGAAAGGCAAGGGCCTCTACTCATTCATTCATGTATGATCATATTTTGATATCTGGCTTCTAGCTAGTGAGCCCAGCATTGGGGGTTTTGAGGGTTTTGACTTAACAAACCCTAGAGGACGATTCAGTGGTGAAAGATTCCACCTAGATTTTCCCAAGCTTGGTCTTGGAGATGCAATACTCTCCCACACCATTCTAGTTTGGTTCTACATCAGTGTAGGAGGGTTCTACACCAACCACAAGCATAGGAAGGAAGAGGGGCGCACCATTGGGGGTTTCCAGTAAGGGGGGCACAACATTCTTGAGGTAAGGTTCATTGTAGGAGTTTGAGAGGGCTCTTGGAAATTTGAGCATTTGGGTTTTACTTGCAGAGCCTTAGCCATGATTTCTAGTGCCTCTTGAGAGAGATTTATGGTTCAAATTATTTCCTAGAGCAGTGGGACAAATTGAAGAGAAGGAGGGCATTTTTGAGATTCAGATCTACTTAGTTCGGAGGAGTTATCCATAGCATTTTGGCCTGAGACTTCAAGAGGGGGATACTATCACCCCGATCTATCATTTGGATGATTTTGGACTCATTTTGAGGCCTCCTTCATCAAGGCTGAAATTGTAGGGTTTGACAGTTTCAAGAGGGCGCAACTCACTTGGAGGATTTAGCATTTGGAGGAGTTTCCCTTGGTATTTCGGTTTGAGATTTCAGGAGGGGCCTCCACTCATCCTAATATATATTTTGACATCCTTAACATATCATTTGGAGGTCCTTGATAGTAGGGCCGAAATTGTAGAGTTTGACAGTTTTAGCAGGGCGTGGCATCTTCCAGCTTGGGGGTTGACACTTCATACGGCCCAGATGTCCCTGGTATCGGTATTATTGGTATATTCAGCCTTTGGAGGCTTATTGTAGTCTTCTTTTGGAGCATTTTGTAGCAGCTTCTATTGTCTATCTTCTTAGCCATATGTTGAGCATTCCAAATCAACATCTTCATTGTAGCAGGTTCTTCTATTTCATGAATAAAAGCATATTTGAGATGTTTTGGCTTGTCTATCATATTGCATATTGTTGAGGTATGTTCCATGATTATATCTTCTTGTTTATTGCTGCAAACACATATAAAATCATCAACATAAACCCTAAGGCCGAATTCAAGAGGCCATTCTGCAAGTAAACACATGTAAACAAGTAGGTCGACAAAGTGTTTGACGAAATACCACAACCAGAAAAAGTTTTAAAAGACACCCAAAACCGTGATGTTCCTGGCATGTTGGCTTGGGAACATTACAGATCTGAAGTCTGGCTACCACTAGGTCCCAATAGAACAAATAGATGTATGGAAGACCGCCTTCAAGTCAAAAGAAGGTCTTTTTGAATGGCTTGTCATGCCCTTTAGTTTGAAAAATTCTCCAACAACTTTTATGAGGATGATGGACAATATCCTACAACCTTTCACCAATACTTTTGTAGTGGTGTATCTAGATGACATCCTAATCTACAACAAGACTTGGGTGGAACACTTGCATCATATTCAACAGGTTATGCACACCCTGCGGCAGCACAAACTATATGCAAACTTGGAAAAATGCTCCTTCGACATGGACAAGGTCCATTACTTAGGCTACATCATTGATCAACATGGTGTGCATGTGGATCTAGCTAATATCCAGGTCATCCATGACTAGCCAACCCCAACCACACTCACTAAACTTTGGAGCTTCTTGTGCCTCACCAATTTCTATTGCAAGTTCGTGTTGGGATTCTCTCATATCACATGGGCCCTCATCCAAGTAACCAGGGGTGGAGGTAAGGAAACATTTGTGTGGGGCTTGTTCCAAAAACAAGAATTTTATGACTTGAAGAAGCGTTTGTGCTCATGCCCAATAATTTCATTATTGGACCTGCAACATCCCTTTGAGATCGAGACAAATGATTCATACTATACGGTGGGTGTCGTTCTCACTCAATATGACCACCACGTGGCATATCATAGTGAGACACTATCAGATGTTTTCTGTAAGTACCCTACTTACGACAAATAAATGTACTCCATTGTGAAAGCATGCCGCCAATGGAGACATTACATTCTTGGGAAGGATACAGTCATCCACACTAATCACAAGCCACTACGGTCCATGCACACCCAAGGAAAATTGCAGAATGACTTCCATCAGAAGTGGTCCACATACTTACAACAGTTCCACCTCAAAATCAAGTATAAAATAGAAAGCACCAACTGATGTGTTGATTCCCTCAGTCGACCTCCAGTCGTGGCACTCACCATGGTGCTAGAATCTTGCAGCCACAAGACCTCTGGATGGTCCCACCTCTAAGAGACAGACCCTGACTTCTTCGCCACCTACAAAATGTTGGGCGCCAACTCAATGGTCGCTAATTTCAATCTTTAGGACGGGTTATTGTGTCGTCTGGATCTCTACATTCCATCAAGCGAGCACATGAAGTTGATTTGGGAATATCACTATAGTCGGGTGGCAGGACACGTTGACATCGAAAAGACAATGGAAGTGCTACAGAAACATTTCTACTAGTCGAAACTTTGACTGGATGTCAACAAGTATATCAAGTCCTTCATTGCTTACACTATTTCCAAACCAACCACTAAGAAACAAGTCTTGTACACCCCTCTACCTACTCCTGAAAGTCCATAGGAATCCATCTCAATGGACTACATGTTGGGCCTCCCATCCACCAAGAGAGGAAATCACTATGTTTTTGTGGTTGTTGATCGCTTTTCCAAGATGGCGATTCTAGTCACTTGCAAGAAGAACATCATAGCAGAAGCCATTGCTAAGCTCTTCTTTGAACGAGTATGGGTACATTTTGGGGTCCCACAAACCATTATCTCATACCATGACAGTCGGTTCCTCAACACATTCTGGTCGAGCCTCTAGTCACTGCTAGATACCAAGCTCACCAAATCCACTGCCTTCCATCCCCAGATAGATGGCCAAACTAAGGTCGTTAATCGGATGATCGTACATATCCTATGCATGTACAATTGAAAACACCCCTGCACATGGGATGAGAGTCTTCCCTATGTCCAGCATAGCTACAATCGAGCCCTGTATAGCTCGACTAGCCACAACCCCATTCAGGTGGGGTTGAGATTCCAACCATTGGGCCCCATGGATGTTGCACTACCCCTGAGGACCACCTCGATTGACTCGTCCCCTGCTCCACTAGAAGATGACAAAGCCACTCGGTTCATTGAGTTGATCCAACACATCCACCAACAGGTTCAGGATATTCTACAAAAGTCTAATTCCAAGTACAAGCAACGCCATGATCAACATTGGATGCTACATAAGTTTTAGGTGGGCAACAAAGTTTGGTTGCACTTGCAGAAAGAACGCCTTGCAGGGCCCCATCGGAAGCTCCACCCACTCCATTATGGGTTTTAAATCATCACCAAGGTTGTGGGTGACAATGTTTTTGAGCTCAACATTCCCCCTTTCCTTGGCCTGAACCCAGTCTTCAACCTAGCTCTCCTTCGACCATATTTCCCACCATTATTGGACACCTCAGAGATAGCAGAGAAGTTGAAACCAATAGAGCTCAACCTTGAATGCATGCAACGACCATCCAATGATCATATTGTGGACACACAGATCAAGGGTACTCGACAACAAAGGATCTCTCTTTATCGAGTTGTCAAAACAAGGAAGCCCCTGCACCAAGGAAAGTGGCTCACCCGGGGCTAAATTCAACAAAAATTTCCTCATCTGATGGGGGAACTCAATGCAATGGATACCATTCCTTATTAAGGAGGGAGTATTGATCCATGTGGATATCGGTGGCCACCCACCTATTCCACTGGCTCGAAGAACAGTTTTCCACCTTGGCAATTTTTTAGGTTCCAAACTTCTGGGGCCGTTTTGAGGCCCTAAACGACGTTTTTTGGAGATTTGGGGCCCAGGTGGTTGCCCAAGGCAATGAACTAGGCTAGTTGAAAATCGTTCTTCTCAATTAGACCTTTCCAATGGCCTATCGTGCACCTAAAACAAAGATCGTATGCAAAAGTTACAACCCCAGGAAGTTGATGTACTAACTTACCCAAATGGGGCCCACATGACTTTTGGCTCTTCATCTCCTAGGGTTAGGTTTTTGGATGTCTAGTGTTTTTGACATTCTTGTTTATTGTAGAAAGGCCTTCAGAGCCTCATTGTAATCATCTTCTTGCGAATTATCACAACTGTCACATCTCTTCTCAGAGATAAGTTGTCACATATCTTCTCAGAGATAACCCGCCACCATTCTAGCAAGCTTGTTTTCCACTGCATTTTACAGTTTCAACTTATTTCGTTATTGAATAGAAAACCAATTTTATTGTATCTCTGTTATTCTGTGTTAAGCATCTTTTAATAATCTGTATTCATTCTGTTATGCTCATAAAATCTGGATCAGGTCATGGTAGGGAAATAAATGGGGGAACATATCTATTTATTTTGAAGAAGCTATGTAATCTTCCCATCGAATCCTGAGCCAGTCTACTTATTGATTTTAAGCGGAGCTCATGCACATATAGCAAGTGTCAAATGTTGATGGAAATGCCAACAAACTGCCAGGTTCTAAGTGTCAACGTAGGTGTTCGCAGCATTTGAAAACACAATAATTTTTACCAACCAAAAAATGCCAGTTATAAGTGTTGGATCATGAAGGGTATATTTTCTTAGTAATGGAGCATCAAGATGCTCAACAATTTTAAATTGCATACAATTAGTTGAAGTATGATTCCCAGAGATGGAGAAAATATCAGTTCCCATCATTATTACAGGAGGTTAATTTCAAGCTCCATTTCCGATCAAACGATAAAGGATCTTCCAAAATCGTTCAAAACCCACCTCCCAAATGGACCCATTTACCTTACATTCGAGCGGATTTTGGAATTTATCAACTCCTTGGGAGAAAATATCATATGATTAGGACTAAATTTTTCATAACATTGTTTTCACATGCCTAGTAAAGTCGAACAATCATCTTCATATTGCAAGAAGAAGGGTTGACAGAGCCTCATGGTTATACAAGGTAGTCCATTATTTCTAGGGATTGATTCAAGCAATTCAAGGTTTTGTGTGTAAATATCTCAAAGGGGATCAGAAACGAGATTTGGAACAAAGCGTTTACTTCCTCTCCTTTTCCCATTACTGGTTGCACAACAGTTGAATCTTCAACAATTTTCCAAGTACATGCTCTTTGTGAAAAAGTGTGGTGTGACTCTTAATGAAGTCAAGTAAGGCCATGATCGGATATCATCTCAACATATAACATAGGAAAAGATGAATCAAATGGTGATTCCTTGAAGACAATGGGTGTGATTTTAGACACATGAAGTAAATCTAGCAATACGTAGGATTCAGAAAATGAGGATTTTGTGTGAATTCAATCATCTAGAGCCTATAGTGGAATCAATGGCTGCACCTGATTCAAATACTTTAATGGATGAAATCACATGATTTTTCTTTGGAAAATTCATTTGAAATGTTATATTCACCAGTGAAATGCCTTTGCTAAGAATTCCACATTGAACAAAATGGGCTTGAGGGCTTTAGTCTCAAGTTCATCTTGTTGAGATTATGGAAAAAGATAGGACATTACGATCTTTATAAAGATCGAGAGGAAAAATTTCGTGAGAACTTCCAGGAGACACAGTAGCTCAAAACATAGTAATATCACTCACATATTTTAAATTATTAGTTCAGTCATCAACTAATTGTTCTCAGACAACAGTTACGTATCTTTTGGAAATACAAAATCATCTCCAGGTTTATAGCAGTAATAGAATATATGTTCCATATTTTAAGGAAAAATATCTCGAGTTATTGAGGTGGCAAAGCACATCATAATGAAGGATCATTAGTCAAACAAATTACATATTTTTTTTATCAAAGGATCTCCATCAAAATAGGACGTGGGGTTGATCTAGATCTTATTATATCATGATCCATTGCAACTACTAGAGAAAATTTAGCCTTATGGAGGTTCTCGATCCTTTTGTTTTGGAAATGATTTTACTGCTATACTTATATATATTGTAAAAAAATTATGAAGAGGAGGAGACCCAAGAGGGTATTGAGGGGCCCAAGAGGGATTGGAAAGGGGGAGGTCATTATCTTAACCAAAATGTAAACTTGTTCTCTGTAATTTATGCATTTTCATGCTCATAGCATCAAGTTCATGAACAATTTACTTGTCTTCCATATCGATTTTCCTTTTTCTTATCTGATGACAATTATGATTCTTGCAATGCAGTAGTCATTACACAGTTGAAGATTTACTGACAATAGAGATTCTATTGTTCATTATTTGTAAATTGTATTTTGTTTTTTTAGATATTTCGATTTAGATTAAAATGATATTTTGGTCTAAATATCTTCTCCATGAATGTAGAAGGATGAGCAGATTGCAAGGCCTTCCCATTCATTAAGTGGTTACTTCTTCCATTTCATTTTGTCTCTTTAAAATGTTTATTGTCCATGTGCTTGACTTTGACCTATGAAATGTTACCCTTTAGTTGGATTTTAGCCAAATTTCCTCCACCTTTCTTATTCATCTAGATCCACATCAAACCAAATTCAAAACCTAATATACATATTCATCTATAAAAAGAATTGCAATAAATTGATGATTCCCTATATTTCCCTTTAGTAATCAGGTGCAACTTTAGGGACTAACAATGTCCAAGACACCTTACAAAATGGGCACACCAACATTGAAGGAGTTGTAGATGCAACTTGAGGAAATGTAAAATAAGGGGTATATACACCCAAGTGTGTCAGCTTAGGGTGCCCCAGTGATTTTTTTGAAGAAGAAACATGGAACCTTAAGGATATGTATTGATTTAAAACAACTTAATAAAGTCCCCATAAAGAATAAATACCCCTTTCCAAGAATTTATGGTATATTTGATCAGTTGAAAGGTTCCATAGTCTTTTCAAGATTGACTTGAGATTGGGTTATCATCAAGTGAGGATAAATGAACAAGATATCAACAAAACAACATTCATAACAAGATACAAGCATTATGAATTTGTGGTAGTCCCTTTTGGGATATCAAATGCCCTAGTTGTTTTCATGTTCCTGATGAATAGAGTGTCCAGGGAGTACATGGACAAGTTTGTAATTGTATTCCTGGAAGATATACTCATATAATAAAAAACATAAGAGGAACATGAGAATCATTTAAGAATGGTGTTGAAAGTTTTAAGAGAGCATAAATTGTATGCAAATATAAGTAAGTGCATCTTCTATCAAAGGAATATCCATTACTTGGTTCACATTATTTCAATGAATGGGATAACAGTTGATCTTGAGAAGATAGAATCCATTACAGGATGACCAACGCCAAGAAATGTTACAGAGGTAAAATCATTCATGGGTCTTATAGGTTATTACCAAAAAATCATGAAAGGATTTTCAAATATTGCAAGTCTAACCACTTCTTTGCGAAAGAAGGGAGTGAAATTGGAATGGATGCCTGAATGTGAAGAAAGATTTCAGCAGTTGAAATACATTTTGAAACGTGCACCAATCTTGAATATGGTAGACCTGATGAAGATTTTGATGTGTGCACTAATGCATGCAAGGAAGGGTTTGGTGGGGTCCTCACGCAAAAGGATCATGTGGTATACTATGAGTCCACAAAATTAAAAGAGCATGAGAAGAATTATAGTACACATGACTTAGAATTAGCAACCATTATTCATGCACTAGATATGTGGAGACATTATCTCATGGGAAGAAAAATTAAGCTAAGAACAAACCATTGTGGTTTGAAATATTTGTTTGGACTAACCAACATTAAATTCCAAACAAACTAGATGGATCAAATTCCTTAGTGAGCTAAATTTGAAATTAAGCACATCAAAGGAAAATAAAACCAAGTGGTTGATGCACTCAACAAAAGAGAACATGAGAGGCATTCTACAGTCATTAACATGTACATGAATGATTTGAAAGATAGAATTTTAGAAGCTGCAATTTTATAGCAACACTATTTGCAAATAAAAGAAGAATTACAATAAGGAAATTTATAGCAAAAATTTAAATATTGTGAGATGAAAGAGGATAGAATCCTCAAGTACAGAGGCAAAGTATATGTGCCAAATTCCAGAGAGATGAAAAATATAGTGTTGAAGGAAATGTACAATGTGTCATATGTTGGGCACCCATGATATCAAAAGTCAATTGGGACTATGAGGAGCCAATACTTTTGGCCTGGAATGAAGAAAGAAGTGGATAATTATATAGGGAGATTCCTAAAATGTGAAAAGGTAAAGGATAAGAATAGAAATCCAGCTGGAATACTACAACTATTTCCCATTCTTGAGTGGAAGTGGGAAGTATTATCAGTATATTTTATTACAAATATTCTTAGAATAGTGAAGCAACATGATTCCATAATGGAAGTGGTGGATAAATTGACTAAGGTTACACATCTTATTCCAGTGAATACTACTCACAAGGAAACCAATATTGCAGAGATCTATATGAAATAAGTTGTCGGGATACATGGATTTCCCAAGGAAATAGTTTCAGACAGAGATCCCAAGTTTACCTCCATTTTTTTGAAAGGTTTGTTCAAAGGTTTTGTGATGAATTTAAATATCAGTACAATGTATCACCCATAATATGATGGGAAAACATAGAGGACTAACAAGATAATTGAAGACACGCTCAGGATGTATGTAATGGACCAACCATCCAAGTGAGAGGACTATATCCATTTATTTGAATACTCTTACAATAATGGGTACCATGCATCATTAAAAATAAGCCCATTTGAACCCTTGTATGGCGGGAAGTGTAACAAACTAGTGTGTTTGGATAACCCAGAAGACATAGTTGTTATTGGGCCAAATTTGATAAAAGAAATGGAAGAGAAAATGATAAATATTAGGTAGAATTTAAAAGCTACCTAGGCTAGAAAAAAGGGTTATGCAGACAAGAATAGAAATTTCAGAGATTTTAAAGTGGGAGAGAATGTGTTTTTAAAAGTGAAGGAGAAAATAAGCTCGTTGAGATTAGGAAATTTCTCAAAGTTGGCAACAATGTATTGTGGTCCTTTTTGAAGTCCTATAAAATATAGGCCCAATTGCATACATGATAGAATTTCCTACATCCATGAGAGTTCATAATTTGTTTCATGTGTCCTTATTAAATAAATATTTTCTCGACCCTAACCACATAATTGATTGGACTGTGATATAGGTAGAACACAAAGGATGCTTCTTGGTGGAACCAGTGAGCATCCTAGATAAAATATTCAAAGTGCTCTAGAAAAAATATATAGACCTAGTAAAGGTCCAGTGGACCTGCTATAGTATTGAGGATGATACATGGGAGCATGAGGATACCATGTGGGAGGAGTACCTACAAACTTTTCTCAATTTTGAAGAAAACATAATATAAGAATGCAAGCCTCAATTTTGGGAAGCTAAATTTCTGGAACCACATCTCAGAGTCCTAGACAACCTGCATTGGCAAGGTTGATAAAATAATGGTATAACATGATGGAATGAGAACAGTGAAGGGGGTACATTCCTTGGGTAAATAGGTGGAGAGTGTTGAGAAAGTGTTGTCATTGATGTCAAAGTGGTTGGAGGTGTGACAATGAGTAGTGTAGTTGAGAAAGTGTTGTTGTTGATGTCAAAATGGTTGCAGGTGTGACAATGAGTAGTGTTGTTGACAAAGTGTTTTCATTGATTTCAAAGAGGATGCATGTGTGACAAAAAGTGGTTTCATTAATATCAAAGTGGTGGTTGAAGTGGAAACATTGATGAGGTATTATTGAGGTCAATGTTTCCAAGTGGAAATTTATCATTCAAGTATTCAAATAAATTCAATCGCAGAAACTTGAGATTTTGGTTACAACGTGTTGAACTACAGAAAGCACACAGCTACAGAAACTTAGGATTGTGGTAGCCACATGTTGAGATACAAAAAGCAACTCAATTGTAGGAACTTGAGGATGGTGAAGTATTGGTAACATTTGGCTAAGGAAAGGACATGATCATGTTGATTTTGTCAAAATGGGTTTGTTATTCTTAGTAATGTTCACAAAACAAGTATTTTGTTATGGAAGGAAATTTGAAATGGTCTATTTATATGGTCAAGAAAAATATTGCGGCATTATATGGTTGTATTGATTTTTCTATGGGAAGAAAAACCACTACAAAAAATAGTATACATACTTTATCATAATGAATAATGTGTGAGTGGGAAAATTGTGATGTAGTTTGAGTTGATTTGAGTTAGGGTAAAGGATCTGATCAGAGTGGAAAGAGTGATCAGAAGAAAGAATGCAACTATATTGAAGATCAAAGAGCTGGAAATCAGATTGCAGAAGGGTTTCTAAATTTAAATTGCATTATAAAAGGTATGTAACCTAAATAAATGTTATTCTTGACTGTAACTCTGCAATGCTATAAGGTATGGAATGATTTTTGTTTGGGATTCTTGAGGAGCGCATAACACCTCTATGTTGTAAGGAGAAAATGAAGAGTTAATCATCACACATAGAAATAATTGTAGCTATAGAAAAAAACCCACAACTATTACGGAATCAACGTAGCTACATAAACAGATCCACGGCTGCAGAATCAACGATAGTTATAGAAACAGATTCATGGCTGTAGAATCAACATAGCTATAGAAACAAATCCACGACTACAGAATCAAGGACAACTACATAAACAGATCCACGGCTTCAAAATCAATGACAGCTACATAAACATATCCATGGCTACAGAATCAATGTAGCTACATAAACATATCCACGACTGCATAATCAATGACAACTACAAAAACAGATCCACAACTACAAAATCAACATAACTACAAAGACAACTCCATGGATGTAGAATCAACAAAAGCTACAAAAACATATCCATGGTTGCAGAATAAAAAAAAATACAAAAATAGATCCATGGTTGCAGAATATGCATAGCTATAGAAACAAATCCATGGCTACAGAATCAATGACAGCTACAAAAACAGATCCAGGAATACAAAATCAACATAGCTACAAAAACAGATCCATGGTTTCATAATCAATGACAACTACGAAAACAAATCCATGACTATAGAATCAACGTAGATACAAAAACAAATCCATGGCTGCACAATTAGCAACAACTATAGAAACAAAAGATATATGGCTACATAATTAGCGACAACTACAAAAACAACAACATCTACATAAATAACATATCTATAGTGACAGAATGAGCGACAACTACAAAAACAATAAAAACTATAGAAACAAAATATCTACGGCTACAAAATGAGCGACAACTACAAAATCAACAATAGCTACATAAACATATCATGACTACAGAATCAACAAATGCTACAGAAACAGATCCACGACTACAAAATTAACGACAACTATAAAAACAACCATTCTGCATGATTATTTGAGTTAATATTTATCATGTTCAATTGAAGAAATTATTTGATGTTTGTTGCATATTTACAATATGAGTCTATAAAAAGGATATATCAGGAACATGAGGGTTTATAATGGACTAAACTTTGATTATATTATTTACTTCAAGGTGGTAGGGTGGTGCAAGGCAAAGGATTGGTGTCCTCATAACTTGTTGGTTCCTAGAAAGTTGGTGCTTACATATTGTAAGTGGGTGCTTATAGAGAGGATTGTTGTCCTCATCCTCATAACAGGTTGGTTCCTGGCAAGTTGGTGCTTGCATACTGTAAGTGGGTGCTTACAGTGAGAATTGGTGTTCTCATCCTCTCAACAGGTTGGTTCCTGTAAAGTTGGTTCTTGAAGAGTTGTAAGCGAGCGATTACTATAGGGATTGGTGTCCCTCACATGTTGAATCTATAAAGAATTTAATGCTTGAATGATATAAGAATAAGTTTATTTTTGTTTTTCTCCTCTATGGGTTTCCATGTAAAATATATGTGTATTTTGTCTTTTTGTTATGGCATTGCTCATGATTGACTATGTGATGACTAGTTAAGATGGTAAAAAGAAAAAGTGGTTAAAATTTGTGTAATACAAATTCACCCCCCATCTTAGTATTACTGAATATTCCAACAATTGGTATTAGAGAATGTTCCTTTAGTGATATCCTAATAGCTGGAAGGAATATTCTTAAGTAAAAATGGTCAGTCAAGACCTCTCTTCTCCAACCAAATTTCCTCTATTCAATGGAGAAAACTATGTTATATGGAGTATAAGAATGAAGACATGTCTATTGGCACTAGGATATGATATCTAGCATGCAGTTGAGAATGGTTACACAACTCCAAAAATCCAACCAAAAGGTGCATCTAGAAATAAGTTACATAAAAAAAAATGCAAGAGCATTAAATTCAAATTTGAGTGGTCCATTAGAATTAGAAAAAAGCCAAAATGGGACAATGCACATTAGCCAAAGAGCTCTAGGACAATCTACATGATATTTATGCAAATCAAGGAGCCTTATACACGTTAAAATGGACAAGGATAAGAGAAAATGAAGCAAGTGACAACTCATATAGTGAATCATATTTCGAAGAAGCCTACAAAGGTGAGTATTTTTTATTTTATTTTGAAGAAATAGAACACTTTGCTACTAAATGCCCTTATTTAAAGATTGGAAAGAGCAATGAAAATGATGATTCTATATTTAGAAGTGATGAGACTGAGAAGAAAGAAAATACCTGCATACAAAGGAAGAAAGTGCATATCGATGAGGGAAACAATTGTTCTAATGACAGTGATAATGAAACAAAAGACAATCCTGAGATTGAAGAGGAAGAGGATCTAGAAGCAGAACTCATTTGTTCTTTAGAATAAATAGAGAGACTCAAAGAAAATAATAGAAAAATGAAAAATGCATTGCAAAAGTATGAAGATGAACATAAAGGAGAACCAACATGTGATCAAGATGAAATAACAAATCTCAGAAGAGAGAATATGTTACTGAAGGATCTATCTCAAAGCATTGAAGAAAAAGAAGAGATAATTAAAGTTCAAATCAAGGAAGTAGAAGTAACACATGAATTGACAGAAAGATATCTAAAACAAAATGATCAATATTGTGAGAGACTTGAAGCACAAAATTTCTCTATGAGAAAAGAATTAGAAGAGGAAAATATGATAGAAGTAGTGAGAAGTCAGCTAAATGAAAAGGATCAAAACTGTGAGAAACTGAAGGATGAAATTGATTCCTTAATAAAGGAAATAAAGAAAACAATTGATCATATAAATAGTAGTTTTAAATTTGAAAAGAGTACACAAATCTTGGATGAAATTCACGCCTATCAAAGGTAACCATTGATAAAAATAAGTTTAGGTTGTGACAACAATGAGAACACTCTTGAAGAGTGTAACGTCCCCTCCATTACGACATCAATGCAAGTGAGATTTTTTCTTTTCGTAAGTAGGGTGAGCTTAGAGAATGGTAACTAAGACGACCATTCCCAACTCGTACACCTAGTAGAACCAAATTGGATCTAGTGAGATACTGCCAGTGTTCTTGAAGATACAGATAATGACTGAATCCCAACACTATATCGTGCAAGAGATGACGGTAAACGATATCCAACGATATCTCTACAACCCCAAAATTATTGGAAGAGTTTTGGTTCACAACAATAACTACCTCGAGATCAACTAAAGTTTGATACAACTGAGCAGTTGGCCATGATACGAAGTGGATTTATATAGTAGTTAACACTCAAATTTTATTACTTATGTACAACTACGCACATGTGTAAGGGAATATTTATATTATTTGATTTTGATTACAAGAGATACACAAAATGCCATAGAATTTTAATATCAGACTTGCAAATTATAAATCGGGGACCATAAATAAATCATGCATAGGATATGATATAGACTACAACGAAAAATGAGTTGCATATTTCAAACCGATAATTAGTTCTTGCAACGACCCCGAAATTTTATTCAATTTGCAAAAACAAGTTTTCAATGAACAACACTTCAAAGAAAAGTGATAAACTCAATGACAACTCAAATATTTAGATTTATAGAAAGCCATTGATGAAGCGATTATCTAAAACACAATGACCATATAGTTCATATCGGAATGGTAATTCCATCTCACAGAGACCAATGAGAACTTTCAAATCAGGGACATTTCCCTTCATACATTTCAAGGAAATGCTAACCGAATTTCGGAAAAACACATAGAGACTCGACGCAATATTTAAAAACTTCACACATCCAATAACTATATGACAACCATAAATAATTTGGATTACAAACTGTAATGGAATTGCATCCATATTAGCAATGCCAAGTTGGAATAAAATTTCAATTATTATCACTGCTATGCAACAACCATACTCTAGAATTGTAATAGAGATTGCAACAAGAATTTCCACTCCGAAATTCGTTTTAGGAAATCCAAGATCCAATGATTTTATTTTTTGAACCTTTTATTCTTGGCAGTGATTTATACAGTATTTGTTTTGTTTCCAGAAACAAAATAAGAAAACGAAACCAAGAAACTTCAAATTTTCTGATCGAAATTCAAATTATTAATTTTAAATACCATATGAAATGATGGTTCTAACTCACAACAAAAAATTTAACCATTTGAAGTTCACATTCGAAATTGAAAAATAATTCAAGCGAATAATAACAATTGTGCTCAAAGAAATTCTAAATAAATTTTGCAGCTGCTTAAATCATTCCAATATACAAATTTTATCATACTACAATATAATTCAAATAGAATACCGGGACCAATGAAGATTGAGATTGACAGTGTCCTTCAAAGACTTGTGCTCCTTCTGTACTCCATCCTGTTAATCACCGAAACTTCATTGATACCTCCCAACCAATTATAGGGATACTCTTCTCCCCCCTTAGCCCCCAGAGTCGCAAAAGGGCCACACACAAGAAAACCAACAAACAATAGCTCCAAGGCTTTCCTCGCAAGGTAGATCTTCCACTCTTTCTACAAGCTTGGTATCCCAACTCTCACAAGTAAAATAAAATCCACAAAATTTTGGAAGCATAACATTACCAAGTAAAAGAGATATCCACTTCCCTTCTACCACATTTGTTTTATAGAAAAACCCCCCATGACACATGTCCTCATGCACAATTAATTATCTTTTTAATCAATTTTAAAAATGATTATTCACCCACACACGTGTCACCCTCTCCCCAAGTTTCACAAGTAATTACCATTTTTATTTTACTTAAAATGACAATTTCCATCACATTCCCCAATGTGTTTCTATTTTCTCTCTTGGTTGTCCCTTTGTTCCCCAAATTATCATTTAATGAGTGTCTCCTAACTAGATCTTAGTTAGAGTTGGATCAGGAGTCTTCTTCTATTTATACTAGTGGTAGGTGTCTCAAGATTATATTCCATGTGTACACCTATTCTCTCATACTATTATTTCTTCTATTTTAAAAATCCAATTTATTAATTTCTTTCACACATGTGCATTTTATCCAATCTTTATATTTTACTCACTTTTTCCTAGAATTTGATTTATCTTAATTCTTTTAATTTATTTAATATTTTTAATTAGTCCCTTAATTAAACTTAGATTTAGGCTTAGTCTTAGACTCTTGTTAGGTTTTTAATTAATAATTTACTATTTAATATTTTATTCTAACAAGGTCTAATCATTTCAATGTTTTCTAAGCCACCTAGATTTATTGACTCAAGTTTTAATTATGCGACGTGCCTTTTAAGATGCACCTTCGTGCAAGAGTGCCACTCACCTTTGAATGGTTTTGGAATTTTTTCCGACCCTTTGGATTCAACACTTCATTCATTCAAACTTGTGAGAGACTAAGGGCTTCTAAGGAATAAGGACTCCTCTTTATTGCATGCCCCTTATAAATATTTGTGAGCGACTGTCTCAGTCCGCTCTCATGACATCGTGGACCTCTTGAAATAGGTAACCATTAAGCTACCATTCAAACAACAATGGGAGTGCTAGTAGTTTGTGATAGGGACGCTACCACACCTCTCTCTCAATGTTTGGTTTTTGTGCATGTCCCCTTTACTCCTTATGTGATTTGGATTAGAAAGCATCGTCAAGCCTTCATCCACTGACAAAAACAATGTCAATAATATATATACATAAATCATATTGCAATAAATCATATGTCACATGCGCGTAAAATGAAATACTCAATAAAAATACAATCCACTTCCTCACTCAATCATGAGTCCAAGGAAGTCCATTGATGCCATCAACATCCATAACCTGTCATGTGTCCTGCACACTCAGGAAAATCGTCAATAGCATCTACCAATACATATACATCAAAATAACAATAATTCACAATACATCATCACCATCATATATAGCCCATAATCGAATGAAATCATAATACCATAACCGGATCACTTGCATGCAAGTGTCCTCAAAGAATATGTCAATAAAAGTGTGCATAGTAGAGAGAGATGTTACACACACCCCCTATTTTTTTTAAACTTCATCCCGAAGTTTGTATAGTATATAAATGCAAGTAAATAAATGTAATTTTCATATATCTATGTATCTAATCTATCAAACAAGGAAACTGTTGACACATCTCGTATGCATCCTCCCAGGTAGTTGAGTGTGGACTATAGTTGTCCCACTGGACCTTGACCTGATCGACTATTTGATGTTGTAGTTATCGAATGCGATGGTCCAGAATAGGGATTGGCTTCACCATGAGATCACCCTCATCCAACACCTACAAAGAACTCATATCAATAACATGTGTCAGATCACTAATATAATGTCGTAAAACAAATACATGAAATACATCATGCATACGCCTCAAATAATCAAGCAAGGCTAGTTGATAAGCGACTGGTCCTTTCTTTTCCACAACCTTGAAAGGTCCCACAAACCTAGGAGATATTTTAGCACCCTTTCCAAATATTATTGAAATCTTGTGTGGTTTTACCGGTAATAAAAATTTATTTCCAACTTCATAACTGTGGTCAACGTGATGCGCATCAACATAACTCTTATGTCGATCTTGCACTTCTTCAATCCTTTGTCTTATCAATTTCATCTATTCTTCCATTTCTTGAATCACTTCCAATCCTACCAGGACCCTATCCTCAATTCGATCCCAACTCAACGGTGTCTGACATGGTCACATGTAAAGAAACTAAAACGGTTCCATCTTAATCATTCTTTGGTAACTGTTATTGTATACAAATTCTACTAATGGAAAAAAGTCTTCCCAACATTTATGTCAGTCCATTACATACATATGCAACATATCCTCCAACACCTAGTTCGTTCTTTCTATTTGTCCATCTGTCTTTGGGTGATATGTTGTACTAAAGTTCATTTGTGTTCCTAAGGCCTCTTAGAAACTGGTACAAACCGTCCTGTAAACACCGATCCTCTATCGTATATGATCCTTCTTAGTACACCATGTAATCTCACAATTTCGCTGACAAAAAATCTAGCTATATTTGACGCCTAATATGTCATATGCACTAGAATAAAGTGTGCACTCTTCGTCATAGTGTTAAATACCAAAAAAATTGAATCATGTCTCCTTGCCATCAGTGGAAATCCAACGATAAAATCCATAGAAATGACCTCCTATTTCGATTCAGGAATAACATGTGGCTGTAACAGTCTTGTTGGATATATTTGTTTATCTTTCACTTTTTGACACTCTAGACGTCTCACCATGTAACTAACTATGTCCTCTTTCATTCCTTTCCATAAGAATAAAGTCTTAAGGTCTGCATTCATCTTCGAGACTCTAGGATGACCCATGTAAACTGCTCGATGAGATTTTTTTAAGATCAAACATCTTAATCCATCAGTAGGCGGTACATAAATTATGTTGTTATAGCTCAACAATCCATCGTTTCCAAATGAATAACCTTAATACTTCGGTACCGTCATGGCATCTTGTCCAGTACTAACCTTAAATTCCTTGTACCAAACATCGTCAATCTATAGAGCTAGAATCTTTTCTTGAATATTCGTCTTAAGAGTTATTACTGAGAATATGCATGGTCTCTGACTCAATGCATATGCTACTATGTTCATCATCCCTTTAATGTAAGTAATCTCAAAATCGTATCCTCTTAGTAGTTTTGAAATCGTATCCTCTTAGTAGTTTTGACCAACACATTTCTCGCATGTTCAGGTCACTGTGCATAAATATATGTTGCAATCCACAGTGATCTTTCTTTAATTCGAATTTACATCCAATCAGATAATGTCTACAAACTCTCAAGGAATATACAATTACTAATAACTCCAAGTTATGTGTTGCATAGTTATCTTCAAGTTTCATCAATTTCCTTGAAATTTAAGCTATCACTCGACCATCTTGCATCAAAATTCTGCCTAAACCTTCCTTGGATGCATCCTTGCATACCAAGAATTATTTATCCATGTTGAGAACCTTTAGTATTGGCATTGTCATCAACAACTCTTTAATATTTTGAAGTTCTTCCACGCATTTCTCAGTCCATATGAACTTCTTGTTTTTCTTTTACAATTCCGTGATTAGATTTGCTATCTTCGAAAAAATTTCGACGAACGATCGGTAATATCCTTCTAAACCCATAAGGACACATACTTCTTGTACGTTTGTTGGTGTTGGGCATTCCATAATGGCCTCTACTTTCACTGGATCCACAGTGATACCTTCAATAGATATGATATGTTCCAAGTAATGAATCTTTGATTAGTAAAAAGAACATTTTGATAGCTTCCCATACAATTTGTTTTCTCTTAGACACTGTAGGACCAATCTCAAGCATTCGTCATTCTCTTCTTTCATCCGAGAATAAATTAGTATGTCATCAATAAATACTTGAACGAACTTGTCCAAGTATTCATGGACCACCCCATTCATCAAAATCATGAATACTCCCGGGGCGTTCATCAAACCGAATGGTAAAACTGTAAACTCATAATGTATGAATCTCATCTTAAATGTGGTCTTGGGGATATATTCCTCCTTAATTTGTAATTGATGATATCTCAGTATCAATTCAATCTTTGAAAACATCGTCGCTCCCTTCATCTGGTCAAACAATTCATCTATTCTTGGGAACAAATAATGGTTCGCGATTGTTTCTTTGTTCAATTGACGATAGTCAATAAAAGGTCACCATGACCCATCCTTCTTTCTCATGAAAATAACTAGCATGCCCCATGGTGATACGCTTGGACATATAACTCCGAAGTCCAACAAATCCTTCAATATAATTTTCAATTCATGCAATTCAGGCGTTGACATCTGGTAAGTCATTCTCACTATCGATTTAATTCCAGGTTTCAAGTCGATTGTAAACTCCAACTCTCTTTCAGGCGGTAAACCTGACAACTCTTATGGAAATACATCTGCAAACTCTTGTGCTACATGAAGGTTTTCTAACCCTTCTGCCTCACCCTTTTCGTTTAGTGCTAAGATTTCATATAGCTTGCATCCTTTGCGCATTATCTTCAACAACTGTAGGGAAGAAATAAACCTCGGAGACACCCCCTGGTTTCTTCCTACAATTACTCTACTCTTCCCCAAATCATCCATCAAACTTAATCGTTTCATTTTAGAGTTAAGTATCGCATCATGCGATTCCAACCAGTCCATGCCTATCACTGTGTCATAAGATCCTAATATTGTGACATATAGGTTGTCCTTTGTTACAAAATCACCCAAGTTAATGCTACAACCCGCAACCTTTCCTCCAACCTATTGTTTGACACTAGATGTCAATTCTAGGTATTTGAACTCGTCATACTCGATTGCCCTTACCTTATTTCTCTTTAGAGTTGCACTATAAATAAATCTCTCTATAGCACCGAGATCTATCAAGATACTAAAATTTTGATCGACGATCATACTTGACATCTCGAGCACAATGGACTGGTGCTCGGCCTAGCAGTTGTTCACCACTGCATGTATCCTGTGGGCCTTTCCCAAATCTCCAACATTAGTGGGTCCTGATGATCCGACCATTATGGCCTTCTCAATCAGACATTCTTGTTGGTAATTTGGCTCTCCACATGTCCAACATCTAGTCTTCCATCCAATGCTCTTTGTCCTTGAAGTAGAAGTTGTCGGCCTAATAGTCTGTGATCCTAGTTTGTTATGTTGAACATGCCTAAATTGTTGTTGTTGTTGCTACTACAGATGACATTGTTTTTGATGTTGTGGTCCTCTATAAGGAGTCCTCTATTGAGGAGTCTGTCATCACAGTTTCGAGAACATAGGTCCTTTGGGCATATCTCGTTGCCTAGAAGTTTGTCTTGTTGGTGTATGATGTTGTTGCACTCCTTATGTTGTATGTCTAGTCGGTCTAGAAGGATTCCTTCACTGACCTCCATTGTTCAATTCTTCCTCGGCTATGACGACCTTCTAAACTACATCATGCAACGTATAAGGCATTGGGATCCTCACCTTTGCACGAATGTTGAAGTTAAGGTTGAACACAAACTTGTTGGCCTTCAAATTCTCCATGTTTAGATGTGGGGCATACCTAAGTAGCTCCATGAACCTAGCCTCATACTTTGGCACAGTATGACCACATTTTTCGTAAGGTGTTGACCTCATTAAGATGGCTCTCAATGAATTCCTCAGACAAATGCCTCTCCCGGAACCGTTCCTCGAAAAAATCCCATGCAAGTCTTTGACAACCATGTTTAGTTGAGGTAGGAGTGTCTTCCACCAAATTAGAGCACTACCTTTCAGTTGAAAGATCTCCATGCAAACCTTCATGTTGGAGGTGTAATCATGAAGTGTGAAGCACATCACCATGTTCTCCAACCATGCCTTGGTGGCTAAGCCATCCATGGCACCCCAGAACTAGGGAAACTTCACCTTCTCTAGTTCTCGGTGTATACTACTACTACTAGTTGGAGCACGTTGTGAACCCTCGTTGGGCATAGACACTATGCCCTCATCTCAATCTAGGTGGTTGATCAACTCCTCTGACATCCTCTTGAAGGATCTCATCATACCTACCACATCTCCCCTAGAAACCTACTCTTGCTAAGTCATCTACTCATCTCCCTGGGGGTTAGATCCCTCCAGCATGGATACTATCGATGGTGTCACTCCTCCTCCTCTAGTACCACTTTGTCTACTTCCCCTGATTCATCTAACCATGATTACTCGCAAGGGAAATTTCAAATTAATTAGTGGTACATCCTTAATCATTCATTTAACACAGTGGAAGGTGTAACGGTCCAATGTTGAAGGGCTGAACCCACTCTGATACCATATGTAACTTCCCCTTCATAACGACATCAATGTAAGCGAGATTTTTTTTTTGAAACATCAACAATTAGAACAAGTAACATGTGACAACATACATAAGTAATTACACATATATTCTCATATACAACATTTCACTGCAAAAATCAACTACAACATTATGATACTAAAAGATCAATTATGTCACATTACGATAACAAAGGTGTCTACCCGCCCAACCTTTCCTGCAACGTTAGGACCTCCAAGACACATAATCAATGCTCAAGTCTAGGATTCTTATGATTGATTTTGACCATTTAAGGTCTCAGGACTGGTGACTGTTCTGAAGAACATGGAGATATATATTCCCATAACCAAATCAATTCTAGACTCAGGACTAAAGTAACAATAAGATTCTTGATCATAGCGCAAATTAACATTCAAATGCATCTTTTTATTAGACAAAAATTTCCTTCCCTTAAAAGTTACAAACAACAATAATTACTCATCATCTAGATAATATGTCTTCTCTTTATGAATTCCATCATCTAATATTAAATAATATGCCTCTTCTTTATTTATTTCCATCATCTAATCATTATTACCTTTAACAATTTTCATCTTTAATTGTAACATTAATTATTCAACCTCTAGAAAAAATGTACCTTCTCTATAAGACTACAAACATTTGTTGCTCACTATCTAGACAATTTACTTGCTCCCTAAGAATACCACATAAACTTTATATTCAATAATTAACAATTTTCTTTAAAAATACAAGTAGCAATTAAATTTTGTCACTATCAATAAAGGTACCACAACTAATACATTAATAACCTATAATAATTCCAATAATCAATCCATCATACAGTCAAATTGGAATGTGAGTTATACCAGTTAGCCTAACATTGGCTCAAGCTTCAATTATAAAGCATTCTATTAAAAAGAGTCTTGGAATTAAGTAAAGAGTTTTCAACTATATGCAAGGGTTTAATAATCAAACGTAATTTTCAATAGATCTTCACAAGAAGTTTTTTTTTTGTGTAACTCTAGTCTTGATAAATTTATCTAGTATCAATAAATATATCTAAAGGATGTTGTTTACCTTCAGTGGTAAGATATCATATCTAACTAGACATGACAACATAAGTTTTCTATTTAGAGACTCGACTTAGCCTAAGAAATTGCGTTCTAAGTAACGATTCCTTTGTTACTCAATGGCGACTAAGGAATCTTAACCGTTTGGTGGAAGAGCCTGACTATTAAGCTGGGGATTAGATAACACGAGAGTTTGTAAGTATGGTGAGTTTTGTAAATGGTAAGTAAGACGACCATTCCCAACTCGTACACTTGGTATAACCTAATCGGATCTAGAGAGAGACTACTAGTGTTTATGGAGATACAGATAATGACTGAATCCCAACACTACATTGTGCGAGGGATGAAGGTAAATGATATCCAACGATATCGCTGCAACCCCAGAATTATCGAAATATTTTTGGTTCACAACAATAACTATCTCGAGGTCAACTGGAGTTTGATACAACCGAGAGGTTGGCCATGATCCAAAGTGGATTTAGACTCTAGTTAACACTCGACTTTTATTATTTTTGTACAACTACACACAGGTGTAAGGGAATATCGATATTATTTTATTTTGATTACAAGAGATACAGACAACGCCATAGAATCTTAATATCATACTTTCAAATTATAATTCGACGACCATAAATAAATCATGCACATGATACGATATAAACTACAACAAAAGGTGTGCTACAGAGTTAGAATTGATAATTAGTTCTTGCGGTGACCCCAAAATTTTATTCAATTTGCAAAAACAAGTTTTCAATGAGCAACACTTCAAAGAAAAATGATAAACTCAGCGACAACTCTCAACATTTATATTTCCAGAAAGTCATTGATGAAGCGGTGATCTTAAGGAATATCGAAACTTCAATAAATAAATAGTGAGTAGTCATTACACATTCGGATTCAAACACAATGACTATACAGTTCATATCAGAATGGTAATTTCATCTCACAGAGACCAACAAGAACTTTCAATGTTGGTGGTACTCTTCTTCTCCCTTAGTCTCCCGATCCACAAAGGGGCCACCCACAAGAAAACCAACAAACAATAGCTCCAAGGCTTGCCTCGTAAGGTAGAGCTTCCACTCTTACTACAAGTTTGGTATCCCAACTCTCACAAGTAAAACACAGTCCACAAAATTTTGGCAGCATAACATTACCAAGTAAAAGAGAGATTCATTTCCCTTCTACCACATTTGTTTTATAGAAAAATCCCCAATGACACATGTCATCATGCACAATTAATTATCTTTTAAATTGATTTTAAATATAATTATTCACCCACACACTTGTCACCCTCTCCCCAAGTTGCACAAGTAATTACCATTTTTATTTTATTTAAAAAGCTAATTTCCCTCACATTCCCCAATGTGTTCCTATTTTCGTTCTTAGTTGTCCCTTTGTTCCCCAAATTCTAATTTAATGAGTGTCTCCTTACTAGATTTTAATTAGAGTTGGATTAGGAGTTTTCTTCTAGTTAGACTACTGGTAGGTTGACTCAAGATTTTATTCCATGTGTACATCTATTCTCTCATATTATTATTTTTTCTATTTTAAAAATCCAATTTATTATTAGACTCTTAGACTTAGTCCTAGACTTAGATTTAGGCTTAGTCTTAGACTTAGGCTTAGACTCTTTTTAGGATTTTTAATTAATTATTTATTGTTTAATTAATTATTTTATTCTAACAAGGTCTAATCATTTCAATGTTTTCTAGGCCACCTAGATTTATTGAGTCAAGTTTTAATTACGCGACGTGCCCTTCAAACTACACCTCCGTGCTCCAAGGGTGTCACTCACCTTTGACTGGTTTTACAAGTTTGTCTGACCCTTTGGAGTCAACACTCCATTCGGTCGACGTTGTGAGAAACTAAGTGCTTCTAAATAATAATGACTCTGCCTTATTACGCGCCCCTTAGCAATCTTCATGAACGACTATCTCAGTCCACCCTCACGACATCGTGGACCTCTTGAACTAGGTAATCATTAGCCTACCATTCATACCACAGTGGGAGTGCTAGTAGGATGTGATAGGGACACAACCACACCTCTCCCTCGATGTCTAGTTTCTGTGCATGGCCCATTTACTCTTTATGTGAGTCGGATTAGCAAGCATCATTAAGCCTACAACCACTAACAAAAACAATGGAAATAATCCATATACATAAATCATATTGTAATCAATCATATGTCACATGTGCATAAAATGAAATACTCAATAAAAATAAAATCCACTTCATGACTCAATCCAGAGTCCAAGGAAGTCCATTGATTCCATCAACATCCATAACCTGTCATGTGTCATGCACACTGAGGAAACTCGTCAATAGTGTATTCCAATACATATACATCAAAATAAAAATAAGTCACAATACATCATCATCATCATATATAACCCAGAATCGAACGAAATCGTAATATCATAACCGGATCACTTGCATGCAAGTGTCCTTAAAGAATATGTCAATAAAAGTGTGCTCAGTAGAGAAGGATGTTACAAAGAGGATGAAAACTCTAAGTCAATTGAGGAGAAGTATGAAATTAATAAAAAAATTCTTAAAATCTCAAATCACAGTAAAGACAACAACATGGAAATAAATTACAATCAATTAAGGTATGATAGGAATAAACTTAGAAAATTTCTACCTCCAAGGAGACAATTTACTATTAGAATATAATGGATGTGCTCATTTTACCATTGAAAATATCTCTATTGTCACCCAACCATAGGCTAAATCCACCCTCCGAGTACCTTACCCTTGACAGAGAATCACTCTGAAAGAAAACCCTAGGCTAGATAGCCAAACAAAGGGTAGTGCACCTTTCCTCAAGGATAGCGCACCAACAAGAGCTAATCAGATAGTCCAAACCCTAACCAAGAGATAGTTTAATCCAAACGTGATCTGCTAGCTACAACACCTACGATGGCAACTCTCCTCCTAAACTACGCACAAAATTGGGCACTGCAGTGCGCACAAGTACTGCTCTGCAATTCTGAGACTATCTTCCAGAATGAAGACTGACCTCCTGTATTTATAGTAGTACACAACTACAATCAGTGATACACTACCACACCAAGTAGCACACAAGTACTTGATCAGTAATGTATAGTCACAAATAGTGGAACACATCCTCCACAGTAGTATACATATACTGTCTGGAGACATACAGTCTTCATAACAATCATCTGATATCAACCTGCACAAAAACAATGTTATGATATAAACTAAATCATCTAGGCCATTATTCCACTCACATCTGTGAGATCTTGGAAGAGCATTTTCCCTCAAAAGGTAAAACATCAATGATGAGCTATCTGGACTATTATTCTCAAGCAAGGAAGAATGATTGTCCTGATTTCTAAGCCTGGACCATTCCCCACCCTGGGCCATTCCTCCGACACTAAACAAAGTGTAACCTAGAGAGAATGAGTCTGCCCTAAGGAATGTCTATCCCTGATTGTTGAACCTAGACCATTCCCCACCCTAGGCCATTCCTCCGGCACCAAAAAAAGTGCAACCTGGAGAAAATTAATCCGCCCTAAGGAATGACTATCCAGACCATTTCCCATGTTAACCATAAGAGGAAATGATTGTCCTGCACCAACCTCCAAAATGGACCATTCCCCATGTTAACCACAATGGGAAATCATTGTCCAGTGAGGCAGGCCAGTCTTCTTGAGTAACCCTCAAGAAGAGAGACTGCCCTGGACCACTTCCCATGTTAACCACAATGGGAAGTCGTTGTCTATGGTACATCAACAATCTAGACCATTTTTTGAACTGGAAAATGTCTGTCCATTAGAAATCTCAATCCACTTTCCGAACTGGAAAGAAACTGCTCATCCTGGACCATTTTTTGAACTGAAAAATGAATGACCATCAGTCAATAATACATCAGTGCTCCATCCCAACCTAGGAGTCATCTCTTCATTTTTCAATAAGGAAATCGTCTCCATGAGCTCCAACTTGAGTATGCAAACTCTTTCATCTTGGATAGAAGCTTTACCAAAATGTCTGTTTATCTGCTCATTTGTGGAGATATGTATTGGAGAACCACTTTCTCCTTTCTAGACTTCATGCTTGATTTCAAATGTACTTTGGTCTGGAACATTGGTTTTCTCTGAAG
>ML786122.1:712266-722561 GCA_009831015.1 Picea engelmannii
TGTCCGTCATAAATCTCAATCCACTTTCCGAACAGGAAAGAATCTGTCCAAGCTGGACTATTTCTCAATGAATGTCTTCAATAATATTTTAGTGATCCCTCCCAACCTGGGAGTCATCTCTTCCTTTTTCAATAAGGAAGTCATCTCCACAAGCTCCAACTTGAGTACGCAAACTCTTTCATCTTTTACCAAAATGTCTACTTATCTACTCATCTGTGGAGATATGTATTGGAGAAACACTTTCTCCTTTATAGACTTCATTACGGATAATGTAATTCTTGATTTCAAATGTACTTTGGTCTAGAACACTGGTTTTATCTGAAGGCTTCATGTAGCTCTGATCAATAGAGTATATCATTGTTGGAAAACTGGAACATATCCATGTGGCACTTCTTCTACCATAATGAGATCTGATCTACTGAGTAATCATCTTGATACAATATCTTTGTTATAGAAAATCTTCACCACGCTTCTGTTGTGCACTGGAGGTTCTCCACCAAGTTGTCTTCTTCTATCTGTATGCAAGGGTCTCTTTCTGGTATGCCTCAAAGTCTTGAGGTTTCTCTTCATACACTCTTTATTCAATTTCTTTGGAGAACATTCTTTGCATTCATCTGATGTAGAACTCCAACTCATGGATGTTGTGGATGATATAATGACTCAAGTATAGATATGTCTGGTGTACTGGAACAAGTAATCATCATAGTATTCTCCCTCCATCTAGGAGAACCTCTAGTTCTAGATCTCGCAATGCTTTCATTCATAAGTCTTTCATACATTTTTCTTCATCACGAATTTTAGTTCCTCTGCTTGATTGGTTTTATTACGTTCATATCAGGATGGTAATATTGTGATTCTTAATATAATGACTGGTTGTTATGGCTTCTCTTTCTTTCTTGGAATCTTCATGTTCTTCCTGATGTTTTTCTTTATCTCTTGGTTCCATGGAGTTTCCAATAGATTCCATGCCCTAAAGATTCCATTTATGTCTTACATCATAGGATCACGGATGTGGATGGACAATCGATGATCTTTTAAGGCTTCTCTTCGAAGAAGACTTCTTCTGCGATTGAATTGAACACGTATTGTCTTTCATGTTTGCTACCATACTTCATCATTTTTAATGGATCATAGGATTATCTCCCTCCTAATCCTTGCTTCATGTAAGAATGCCTATAATCGGCTCCCTCTGTCTAAGAGAGTGCATGCTTTTGTTTGCATCCTTATTGTCTTATGAAAAACGTCATAAGTCTTTCTTCAATTTCCTCTTGATTGCTGACTTCTTTTTGTCTTTGCTTATTCTAAGTCTCTTCATGATTGATTCTGATTTCACTTATCTTGTAATAGCTTTCACATGATTTGTTTTATGTATTTCATCCTTTCATGTGTATTATCTAACTTGTATAATGATATCAATCCTTATCTTGTTTTTCTTCCATAGGTATAGTTCTTCTTGGAACACATTATCTTCCAAGAGATAGATATACAAGATATGTACATATATGTTGGCCCTTGGTTATGGAAAGAAGCGAAGAAAAAGGAAGGAAAGGTAAAAAGCGATCTTCGCGGGAGACACAGTAACTGTGACTGAGTCGAAGTGAGCAAAAGAGAAGGAAAGATGGAGCGAAGTGCGGAAAAGCAAGCTGTTGGACGAGGAGCTCAAGGATGACAAATCAACAAGGAAGAAGGATCATGGACAGCTCAGCAATCAGAGAAAATCCATCATTGGATGCTTTGGAGCACCGCACGATGAATAAGGAAAGACAGGCTGGAGAAGTCTGGAAAAAGAGGGTCAAGTTGACCTAAGGTTTTAGACACCTAGGGTTTTGGTATCTAGGGTTTTGGCACCTAGGTTTCGGCCTAAGGCTGTCGATGAGGGATTGTAATGTATAAATAAAGGTCAAGAGGACCTGGGTGGCATGGTTGTTGGTCATTGAGTATTGGTTTGATACTGTTGTTATAGCTCTATTATGGAGAGAGAGTATTGTATTGTGAGATCTTCAGCTGTGTGCGAAGGTCAATCCCTGCAGCTGGGTGCACAGGAAGGGGAGAGGAAGAGAGAGAAGAAAGAAGATCTGCTAGCTAAGAGCGCAGATAAGAACTGTATGCTTTACCTTAATAAATCATAAGCATAGTTCTGTGGATATTTCCCTAGAGAGAGGGTGAACAACATATATTTTGTGTCGTATGTGTGATTGGTGCTTGGATCTCTGTCATTGTTATATTTTTATTTGCAGTCTTATATTAGATCAGATCTATAGCTGTGCAGGATATACCTAGCGGATAAGTGATATATGAAGGTTGCATTGTTATTGTGATAGATCCATTTGATATTCCCCTAGTTGTAGAAATTCTTGTCCTGCAACCCCCCCTTCTTAGATGCTTCGGGTGAGACTACATCTGCTTCGTGGGTGCTACCGAAAGGGCCAGTAGTTAGGGATTGTTGGTGCACTCTTGTAGTGAACCTCGGGTCTGCCCCTGTGCCAACAAATGGTTCTATTGTCGGGACCGAAATCTGTGTAAGGGAATGTCAAGGTGGTTCCCATCAAAGACAGAGATTCAAAAGTGGATAGAGGATCAAGAGAGGGACTTCATGGAAGCCCAAAACAAGAACCCTAAGATAAGTACTGAAGGTTGGCTACAGAGACACATCTTCACCGATATTCACGAGATCTTATTTGGAGGAATCCATCAAGAGATATACGAGTGGTTAGCTAGGTTAGCCGATACCCAGTTCGAGATCAGATCTAGACCTCCTATGGTCTAGACGTCGGAGTTGATTAAGAAGGTTAAGAGAGTCGACAACATTGTATCAAGGGCTATAGATCACTGGTTCGATAGTACCATTGGAGGCTATATCACCGAATTTGTTGTTGAAAGAATATAATCATATAGCCAGGCCGATAGATACTTCTTCAAAGGACCCAGAGGAAATTTTTTACAATTTCTGAAGCTAAGAATCAAGATGTTGTTGCATGAAAAGAACTTCTTGAAGATACAGTAGATTGGTTGGATCCGAAAAGGCTAATGTTCAAGAATTTAGACAGCAACAACGACACAGAAGCCGGACATATGCGCAGTGGGAAAGTATTTCGAGGGGTTCACCTTGAGAACATGTTCAAGCAAAACTACGGAGATGATGGTTTCTATAGTGGAGAAGAGGAAAATCTGAGAGACGAAGAACATTCAGAACCCACCAGAGCAGAGGAAGAGGAAGCTGAAGAAATTTTCCACAATGAACCAAAGACATCAAGAACTGTGCAGACCACTGAAGTAAGTAATATCAATCCTTCTATTATTTCAGAAACACTAAATAATCAGAATATTCTGAATTACTAGAGTTTGCAGACTACTATTACTAGTAGTTCAACATCTACTCAGACAGGAAACCTAGGTAGCTCTATGGCAGACGCGATGAGGCTCCCTATCTTTAAAGGAGATGGATTTGAAGACCCTGATCAACACTAGTTCCTGTGCGAGGCCGTATGGAGCATTAAAAATATTACTGATGAAGATGTTAAAAGAAACCAGCTTAGCACTACATTGAGGGATCGCGAGATGAGTTGGTACATGAAGCTTTTCCAAGGACTTGCATAGCCTAAGACACTAAATGAGATCAAGAGCGCATTGGTTGTAGAGTTTAAAAAACCTAATTCGAAGTCACAGTGTATTACTGAGATGAAGGATATCAAACATAAGTTATCTGAACCTGTTTGGGAGTTTGATCAGAGATTCAAGACCCCAACAGGTCGATTGACTTTTAAGATCCCAGATGAGCAGAACAAAGAATGGTTCATCGCTACTCTTTTACCACACATCAGAGTTCCCCTGATGCAACAAAAGATTGCATTGTAGGCAGAAGCTTTGTATATCACCATGAAGCTTGATTTAGCACCTATGGGAGAATCTATCTCAGGCATGAGCCAAATGACTAGTTTGTCTCTGTAGGTTGAGGATATGAAGAAGGAAAAGGGGAAGGACAAAAGATAAGATATATGGTGTGTAAGATGCAGATCCAAAGGTCATGGTAAAGAACATTGTCCCATGTTTCATGAATATTTGGCCTCAGGAGTGTTGAGCCCCTTGAAGCAAGTTAACCTACCCTAGTGCGAAGTATGCAGAAACCGACATCGCCCTGGTGAGTGCTATTATATGCAGAAGTATGTTTAGACACCCACAAACTTGTACTACACATTTTGTAAGTCCATAGGGCATGATGATAGAAATTGTAGGGCTTTTGACCTGATGCATGAAAGATCAAGGGACATATACAAGATCCAAGGTGAAGTACACCAAGAAGGAAATAATGCACAGTATAATTCTCCAGGAAGAGGAAGTTTCAATCCTCACGGTGGATACAGAGGATGAGGACGAGGAGGAGGTATGGGTCGAGGCTGAGGGAAAATAATATGTTACAACTATGCGCAGCTAGGACATTTAGCGAGGGACTGCCATAACCCTTGCACAACCTACAGTTATTGCAACTTCTTTGAGCATGTCATCGAATACTACCCCTTGCTACTACCTAAGCTTCAGGAAAGATGAGGACCTCAGAAAAACCCGCAAGTGTAACTGATATATGTTGAACCTCACGGAGTAGACCCTAGAGTCATTGTTATCACTCGAGGAGGCACTGCTACAGGAGAAGACAGAGAAGCCCAAGGAAAGATTGCAGACGACCACAGAGTTAGGAAAGCTACAGAGAATACCCCAACATTCGATGCTAAGAAACAAAGACATATGAAAAGAGTTCAAAGGAGATCAAGGGTCTTCATCAAAGAAACAACCAAAAATCAAAGAATATGGCATGCCTCGGGCGTTTGATCCATCTACGTCGCACACAGAAGGGAAAGAGGTAAGAAAACTCATGGAATTTTTGTGCACTTGTGTTAAGATGATTCAAGATAAAAGTGTTGTACAAGAATTACAAGATTTAATCAAGCAGTATGAGCTAGGAAATATAGACTCCTTACTGAATAGGGTAGTGCACCAAATTGGAAAAAGGAGAAGGACAAATAAAGAATTACACCTGAATTCTCAAATAGGAGAATATGATATAGACTATGTGGTCCTCGACTTAGGGTTGGAGGTCAATGTCATGACTAAGAAAACCCGGGCACTGATGGGAAGACCAAAGTTGATCTATTCCCCTACCAGGCTTAGAATGGCTAATTAGCAAGCTGTCAGCCCATTTGGACGATTGGAGCATGTCCTTGTGGACATCAATGGAGTTAGAACCTTTGCAGATTTTGAAGTAATTGAAATTGTTGATGACAGCTACCCTTATCCTGCATTATTAGGAATTGATTGGGCCTTCGACAATTCTACTGTTGTTTATCTAAAGAAGAGGTGTATGACATTTGAAAGAAATGGCCTTAGGGTCATTACACCTTTAGATCCAGATGAGGGTCCTCGATACACAGAGCCTATTAGAGAAGAAGACCACATGTACAAACTGGAAAACATCTACAAACTAACAGCCAGACAGCAGGATTATATCCATCCTACAGTCGATGGGAATCTGAGCTGGCGAAGTGACAACACATGTTAATCAGACTCAGAAGAAGCGTTGGAGAACTGGCAGAACTAGATGTATGAAATCTCTACCAGAAGATGTGTTAGACTAACTAGAGAGGTTTATTGGTGTTGTAGGAAAATCTCCCTGCGGACAGGTAAATTACCTCTAAGAACTTGACCTTAACTCTAAGACAGAAAATGCTTAACGTGGACACTGACTTCCTTTCAAATCTATCTAAACTAACACATGAGAAGGAAGGAGAACATAAGTACCTCTTTATCGACATTTGTCCCTGCACGCTCTGAGTTGCGCTCCGATCCTTTGCTCCTCGCTGAGTTCTGTAGACAAACAAGATACGACCATTTCCTACTCTATTGATATTAGCTTGAAAATAGATCTATCTATCAATGATAAGTTCATGTAACATCAGACACAAACTAGAAAGAAACAGGCCAAGCATGTCATATTAATGAGAATAACGAAAACAGTACTTACAATCGTAGATACGAGTGTGACAGCTTCGTCAAGTCCCCTTCGTCTAACCCTTGCTTGAAAGATACACAACCTGTATGGCAGCAGCTTCACTGATCACTCTCCTTTAGCTAATTGTGTGTTTCCTATGAGATCATAGATTTCATGCTAGCAATTCTTCCTCCAATCAGCTATGTTCCAGCACCACTTATCAGATCATAAGTTTGGTGTGATTCTCCATTTTTCATTTCCTTTCACCATTAGAAAGCTTGTTTATATAGCCTTTGGAGAGGCTTCAACCACTTGAGATATCCTTGGGGAAGTTGAGGATTTTCCTCCTTCGGTTGAGGACCTTCCCTAAGATCATGGCTGGACTAGGGATTTGAATCCAACTGCCTTCCAAGAATGAAAGGATCCTTCCCCCATTCATCTCAACAACTTAACCACTACCCAGAATAGGTAGCGCTTCCTCAAAAGGACCATTAGAGCGTTGTAGCACTCCCTTGTAGGATTTAGGGGGGCTCCAACGCTCTCAAAATCTATAGCACTCCCTCAAAAGGGCCAGGGGAGATTTATAACGCTCCCTGATAGTGTAAGGGGGAGCTCTGGCGCTCCAAGATAGTGTAAGGGGGAGCGCTCCCCTCCAAAAACTCCATTTTTGAGGTGCTTTCAGATGGCAAAAGGTTTGCAAGCCTGCTGACTCATTTCTCCTCTTCCAAATCAAATGTTTGAGGTGTTTCAAGTGTCTTTCTCATGTCGTTATAGGCACAACATAGGCATCATGGTGGTATGCTTTCTTTGACATACTTGTGAAACTTGTGAGCAACATGCGACACTTGCGACCTTGTGAGCAAAATGCGACACTTGCGACACTTGTAATGAAGACACTTGCAACACTATCAAAGTGAGTAATTTTGATGTGTAACAGATTGCCCCCCAAAGTATGAAGTTAGAAGACAGGAACTGATAACTGAAATACTTTGTAGACTTTCAAGCAAGGGTATAGACTCAGAGAACCTGACGGAAGCTGCACACAAACATCCAACAAATATCATGACATATTTCAAAACCCAAGGCAGACATACCTATGCTTGGGTGATCAAGACTTGTGAGATATGGTCGCCATAAAATACACTGCGGATCCATAATTGTATTGATAAAAAGGTATAGCCACTGAAAATACACTGTGGATCTATACTCCCATGACCTGAACTAATTGTAGCCACGAAGAATACACAGTGGATCTATGAGATGACAAGACATAGCCATGACCAATACAAAGTGGATCTATGTAACAATATATGTGTCATTGTTCAAGACAAACTCCATCGCAACCTGGGAAAAGTACATATCAAAGTGATCACTCAACCTAGGGTCTTCTTACCAATCCCAATGTGGTACGATTCTAACCATGTGAGTATATGTCTTGATGTCGAACATGGCAGAAGCCACTTAATTATCGGTCAATGGTGTGAACCGTTAACAAGTGCGAGGGAGATCACCATTAATGTCAATGATTCCCAAGGTACCCTAGTACATTCCAGCGAATGTGAATATATGAGCTGAAGTCGAACACTCGTGGAATCATTCGATCAGGGGTCAATGATGTATACCTACTGTCGAATGTGAGGAGGTCTGCCATTGAGGCATGCAGGTCCCAAAGTACTAACTGGTTTCTAAGTCTAATTCCCAGATAATGTGTTGAAGTCAACAGGAATAAACTCATCGAGGGAGGGCCTTGATGTATCCCCCATCAACGACACGAAACAGACATAGAGATGTAATTGGTGGATCAAACGGACATGGACTGACACGGGTTTTGAGGCAAGATATTTGGGATGGCTAATTCTCGAGGCGGATACTTCCCTTGAACACTGAGGCATGGTAGCAAAACATGACGTGGAACAATACTTATGCAGTGGATGTGGTGACTTGCATCGAGTGACCCAAAGGAGTGAAAGGAACTCAAAAGATTGGTTCAGTGCAGAGGTTCAGCGGGTTATAATATGTGCATATGACAAAGTGTCGTGTTCAAGGGTGACTCTAAGAAGTGTTGGATGATGTTCTCAAGAGACTGCTTGGCTTGCTCGTTTCAATTTTTCCCCCATCCATATAGATGAGTACCTCTTTTTGATTTAATGATCTCGAGGAGGATAACACATGCTCGATATAACTCACCTTCAGTAAGTTCCTCTTAATTTGTTTAACGAACCGGAAGAAGTAAGGGTTCGGTCCCATATGGGCCTGTCGATGTGTGCTTTAACGAGTCCAAATACAAAAAACTCGAAGGTTTTTCAGGATTATAGAGTTTGGAAAAACACTTAAAAGCGAATTCTCTCAGTTCATTTTTTTTACAGTAGTCTAACGAGACCGAAAAAGAGATAAACTATCGCTCGAAAGACGCCCTTTCAAACCTTTTAACGAGTGTGAAAGGAAGCAAGATCACTCGACAATCTTTTCATATTTAGAGAGTCTGAAAAGGGTTTAAAGATGACTCCAGGGGGGTTCCTTTTTCGTGTGTTCATGTATCCATACGGGTCCGAAAAAGAGATAAAATTTTACCCGATTACATTTTCATGTATTTACGAGCACGATAAAGAACAAAGAATAAGCTCGGTATGCCCCCATCTTGAAAGCTGGTGGCTTAGCTCTAGAATGATCATCAAAGGCTAGAGACATGCCCCCCAAGCTTCAATTCATTCACCGACTTTAAGGTTGTCACCAATTTCTATGCTAGATGGAGAAAAAGGATACAGGTGGATGAAATGAAGGTTCAAAGACGAGACCTGACGAAAGACTCGACTCGACATCTATGAGATCTAGCGAAAGACTTAATGTAAAGGGAGAGGTGATTATTTCATTTTTTAATGAGCTTGAAATAGGAAAAGAACTATGCTCAAGGTTCCAGGTTCGATCCCTAGATTGTTGTTTCATTTTTTAACGAGCTTGCTACAAAGAAGAAAACTATGCTCAAGACCTCTGTTTCATTTTTTAACGAGCTTGCCATAGAGAAGAGAAACTATGCTCGTGACCTCTGTTTCATTTTTTAACGAGCTTGCCACAGAGAAGGGAAACTATGCTCGTGGATGCTTCTTGATCATGGCTTCCAAGAGGATAACGCTCTGGAAGGATACCATGTCAAGGAACAAAACTCGGTCATGGCTTCCAAGAGATCTTCGCTGGATGGAAGAGAATCACTCTGGAAGGAACACATGTCAAGGGTCATGACAGGGGTAAGGAGATCAATCTCCAATAACCCTACCGAAGAGATTACCATGTCAACTACCAGATCCAAATAATCGGAAGTTGAGGTCATGGGAGACAATGCCACATAATTGACATGTGGCGGGGGTGATACTGTCTTCATATAAGAACCACTTAGGGAGGTAACCCAGTCGGGGCCGATGAATGAAAGTTGATCAATAGTCACAATTATTCCATCATGAGGGAAAGATATCACACGAAAAAGGGTGGATACAATAGCTTTCATGGCATATACATAATCTCGCCCAAGGAGTAAAGCGAAATCCAAGGGGCCTTGGACTACCATGACATCAATAAAGACAGTTTCCCTCCCAAAGTTACAGGAAACTGAGGAAGGATCCCTAGAGGTTGACTAGTCCTTATGTTAAAAGCTAATAGATTTCGTGTAACCGGTGCAAGCTGCAGACAACCCAAAGCGTACCAAGCAACAGAAGACAAAATACTAACGGACGCACCTTCATATATTAGCGGTTGAGGAACGTCTCAACCACAAACCTGTACTGTAATCTGGAAAGGAATGTGAGAGGGAAGACGAGGTCCAGTTAGCACACCCCAATCAAAAAGGATGGCTTCAGTACTTGGAGGGGGTTTCACAGGAGAAGGAGGAATGCCCCCGTGCACGGTAGAGTCTGTATTAACGAGAAAAACATGGGCAGTATCGGGTTTACTCTCTAGAAGGAGAGTAGGATCGACCGATGATTGGATCGGATCAACCAATGGTGGACTTGGATAGACCACTTTAGAACTCTTCAGAGGAAGAGTGGGACTGACCGAGGAAGGGACTGGATTAGTCACTTTAACATTCCTCAATGGAGGAATGGGATCGACCGATGGCGAAACTGGATCGATCACTTTGGCACTCTTCAGAGGAAGAGTGGGACTGACTGAGGAAGGGACTAGATCAGTCACTTTGACGTTCCTGAATGGAGGAATGGGATCGACCGATGGTGAAACTGGATCGACCACTTGAGTTTCATTCTCCAAGGGAAGAATGGGGTCGACGGGTAGAAACGGATCGACCGCTTTGGTGTCACTCTTTTGA
>ML786123.1:25504-42027 GCA_009831015.1 Picea engelmannii
CTATGTATGTGATCAAGGAATCATACAATAAAACACAACAAGATTTATAGGAAAGAATCATATTACTGTATCATATTAAATGTGAAAGAGAGATTACAACCATGGCCTTGATGTCATAAGGTCCCTTCCAACTGTCCTTCGTTTCCCACACACTTTCACTCCAGGAATTCTGATAGCATAGATATGATGATATTCACAATCTATCTTGACAAAGAAAATCTCAAAGCCACTCCAACCAAGCTAATACTTTCAAGCCAACCAAAGCTAAGAAGCTCAAGAACCCCTTCTCCATGAGAGATCCTCTCCTTTTATAAGTTGAAGAGGATAAGGTGAGGAGGTTAGGATGATCCCACTAAATCATGAAAGCGAGTAAGATCCAAACCATTCGGATGCCACCTCACCATGGAAGTTTCTCCTTCTAGAAGATTTGAGAAAACGCTCATTTTTCCCACGTGTAAGCATTATCACACCCTGCTTATAGTGCAACTTGCGAACTGTTCGCACCTAGCTATGATGCAGCCTACGAACTTCCTTTTTATAAGGTTTTTACACAGGAAATGCAAATTCTTTTCTCAGGAAAAGTTATTCTCCCTTCTCTCTTGAGGAACTCAGGCCACTAACCCCTCTGAAGGCAACAGATAGGTTTACATAATTAACGGTCATAGGGACGAAAAAAATAATGTGTAACAACTGGGCACTTAGTGGATGTTGATTGGGCCATCAAAATATTTATTAATTCATGAAATTTCCTAAGGTTCGAATCTCCATAATCTCCATAGTCTCCCTATGTTCCACATGAAATGTATGTTAAGTCCTACTATACAAAGACTTAACTCTCAATATCCACAATGGATGTGGGATTGAATTTCCTTTAAAAAAGGTTAATTGAGAGGAAGGGCCAAGATTAACCCACGAATTGATGAACGACTATTGAGCAACGAACTTCTGGAGGTCATAACACAAGATCTGGGAATTGTATTTGGACAAACTATACCTCGTTGGAAAGGTAATTCAACAAGGAATATGATGGAATAGGTTTAAATATGTGAAATGGGTGATAGAAATCCCATAAATTAAAAGAAAAGTCAGCTTAGTTTTCATGGTTTGTTGATAAATCTACTTGGAACCTCAACTTCTCGATCTTATATATTGAGATATAGAACTCCAAATTGCACTCAAGAGGGCTCATTGGAAATATGGGATGATGAATATTGCATCAATAATGGTTTACATGGCTGAAAGGTCAAATATCTTGATCATAAAATCAAAAAACGGTCCACTTTTGAAAAACTTTGTCACTTAAAAATTTTAAAAATAAAAGTTTATCTAAATTTTTTTATTAAAGATGAAAAGAGCCCACTTCAAGACATGAATTTTAATGAAATAGATTCATTTATGATATTTAAATGAAGCATTTATTAAAGTGATTATTCCAAGAACAAAATCATGTGGAAATACTAAAACCCTAACTACTTCAAGAGCATTCAAAGCGGATTTTAAAAGAAGAAAGCATCATAAAAGAAAGTGTTAGAAGTGGGCAATGAGAAGATTAGAATAGAAAGGTCCAACCATCAACATGTAGCCAAGCTTCTGATAAGAAAATAAATATCACCATTTTAATTCTTATTTTTCTTCTTCTTCTACACTTTTTTTCTCAAGGTTTTATGCTTGTTGTTGCACCCTTTTCGTCACCTTGGTGAGCAAATAAGAGGTGCTTGCATGCCTAGTTGGGTCTTGCTGAGCATGACAGCTGTAGAGGAAAGAGTTAGAGAAAGAAAAACAAAAATATAAGCGAGAATTAAACTAATAAAAACTAACATCATAAGTATAGGGACATAGATAACAAGAACAAAAAGACCAATATCACCAATGTTTTTAGGTTGATCTATTAATGAAATCAAAGCACCAAGAAGAAAGGGGACTACGAGTCCCTTCTTCCTCCAAGGGAAGGCTCTTGGACCCTCACAAGATTGCTCTCCTTACAACAAGAAAAATGAAAATGATGATGAAAGAACTTTTTGCAAATCCACTCAATGGAGAGGTGGATTGCTCAATGAAATGGTGCCAATGTGTTCTTGCCAACGATGGAGTCCTTAAAACAATATAGGTAGCATAACATTACATGAAATTCCTTGAGAAAATTAAGTGTGTTCATGGCTTTTTATAGCATTGCATTGGGTTATTGTGTAACTGCTTTGTAGTGTGAAGAAAGGCCATTTAGGGCATTATTAGGTCTTTGACCAGCCCACCATTCGGATCCAGCCTGGATTTGGAAGTCAAATCAGCTTGGGAGATGAACCAGAAGTGGTTGGGAGGCCGACCACATTCATAAATGCGTCGTTTAGCAGGTGCACGGATTTTTGCGCTAACAGCCACGCATCGTGCGCGTATGCGCGCATTATACGTTCATGTTCCGCGCACGTGCGCGCACACCCAACTTCTGTAAAGCGCTCTTCAATTTTTCACTACTTTGTATAGTTTTTTACCTTTTTGGAATGTTGTGAGATTAATTCAGGGCCATGAACGACTTCATTATTGTTTGACAATGCTGAGTTCTTGTCGCCCTGTGCGGATGAAATTTCAGTGATAACAGATGCCCCCTGATGGATGAGGTTAGGAGAATACGTATAGCCTAAATCCATCAATGTTTCTTCTACTGAGAATGTTGTTGTAAGATAGAGCAATAGTGGGATTATTCAGAGCGATCCGTTGGAGGAAAAAAGGAACCGGTAGGACCCGACCTTCTATGAGGTGCAAAAAATAGAAAACTGTGTACAAACGAGGCGGGCATGCCCCATGCTCATGTTATGTAACTCTGAAAAAAGATGACTAAAGTGTTGGTGTAGACAACTGCAGTGCCCTCGGGGGCGGTGATGATAAAGGCAGAAGACAATTCTGCAAAGGAACATACTCTGAATAATAGGCAATGATCGCGGTAATAAGTATCAACGATGATGCGGGCATTGATGGCCCTACCATGTTCAGAGGTCTTCGGAAAATGATAAAAATAACTGCAATAGTCGCAAAGTAAGACCCACCATAACATGAGAAAGTGTTGGCGTCAAATGTTATGGGGGTCAACGACAGTAGGGATTAATGGTGTTTCACCCTGTGCCATCCGAGATCTCTCATTGAATGGAGAATGAGAATCAAGATACTGTCGCCCTTCCAGAAAATTGTGTTGATGTCGACAAAAGGGGAACGCGACTCCCAAAAGCAAAAGGGCTTCGTGGAATCTACTGGGGTGAGGAAGTGGCAGAGGTACATGGACGAATTCAAGAAGTGGGAAGACTCAAGACTGCCCTTGGTTGGAGGATGTATGAGATAAAGAGTGGCCGCAACCGTGTAACAAGGTCGAGTGTCAGGGGGACGACAAGATCGGTGATAAGTTGTGCCAGAGGCAGGACAAGGTGAACCAATTCAGAGGGTAGAGATAAGTGACCTGTGAGGTACTCTAAAGATATGGATGATGCTGGCAAGGGTAGATGATAAGTAATGCTCCAACCAAGGGTGACATGGGTTGCGTGTGGCCAAAAAGGAAGCAAGTCGCCAATGATGACGACAAAAGAAAATGTAATGACTGGAAATAAAGGCATTTGTATAATAAATAACGAATAATTGGGGAGAAATGTACAAATACAGAAACGGGTTCCCCAGTGTGATATGGGTGGCCCACGTAGGGCATAATGTGCTTGGAAGACTGATGAAGGGTGAGGGCCCCATTGGTGAGTTTCTGTATGAGGTAGGTGAAATGAGGGTAGGTTCGCAGATGGGCAAACTGATTGTGGATGAAATGGAGGGTTCATGATACTGCGGAGGTGCAGGTAAAAAAATAGAACCGTAAAGAGATAATCTGGGAGTCTGTGTGGGAAAGCTAGCAAAATGAGGAGAAGGAGTATGTGGCTGATTCACGACATGATGAAAGACTATCGGGACTCCCATCCCTAAAGGGTAATGAAAACAGCATGAGTGTCAAAAAGTGGCAAAAGGTGCTATGAATGGGACAACTCATTTGGGTAAGAATGCTACCGGGTAACAGTACCGAAGAGGAAAATGGAGGTGTGGGTACTGCAGATCCGGGAATGAGGATCCTAAAGGCCAATATCAGAGGGTGTGACTAGGAATGTAAATGCAATACAGCGGGAGAGACTACATGCCAGTGCTGAGTATATACCTGAAGGGGTTGTGCCGATGGATGATGAGCAAGTACCTGCATACATGAAAACCCAAATACCCAAAGTGAACAATATCTGAAGAGAATCTAAGATATGAGCATGTATTTGAGAAATGTGACTATGTGCGTGCGTACCTGATCATGATATGAAAAAAAAAAAAAAAGGCGCCCCGGGTTCTCATGATGAAAAGCGACCCAGGGACTGTTGTGATGTAGGTTACGGGATGTTGATCCCGTGGCTGAAGACGGTTTGAAAAATGGACACCTTGGGCTCCCGGAATGGTGAGTGGAAGTTTGGAAAAAGGCCTATATATAGCTGTAGGGCCCACATTTCCACCTCATTTGTACCTGCTACAATAGTGACTGGACGAGTAGTTTTCAAAGGAGATTTGGTGATTCGGGGAGGACGAGGCATCCGATTGACGAGCTGCGAGTATCAGGTTAGTGGTCTGATCATCCTGCATAGAAATAGGTTTTCAATTTTTGGGCAGGGTTTGTACGGAGGGTCGTACAGGGGTATTTAGGGGGTGTGGGCCCCACATGCGCGGGCGACTCGGTGATAGGCGTGCATACGTGCGCGCCTGTTCACCGAATATACGTGCATGTGTGCGCGCTAGGGAGAATTTAAGGCGCGCCCAACGGGCGTGCCTGTGAGTTGAACAGGTGTGCATCAGTGCGTTCCTGTGAGGTGAACAGGTGCACATCAGTGCGCGCCTGTGAGTTGAACAGGCACGCATCAATGCGCGCCTGTGGGTTTGACAGGCGCGCACCTATGCGCGCCTGTATAGTGAACAGGCTCGCATAGGGGCGTGTCTGTGAAGCAAAAAGGTGCGCGCTGATGCGCACCTGTGTAGTGCACAGACGCGCATATATGCGCGCCTATGTAATGAACAGGCGCGCATGTGTGTGCGCCTGTGGGTAACAAAAACCGTGCCTAGGAGGCAAGGTTGAAGGGTAAAAATGAGTCTTTTTTATGCTGTTGATAGTTGCTTGAGCTGATATAGGACTCTGTGTTGTCTACAGGTGGACGGTGGTGATGATGCCAGTGCAGTGGCGAGAGCGAGACTGGGCCCAGCTGTGAGATGTCGTTTCCATTGAGGGGCCCGGAGTGCATGCGACTTTGGCAACCTATGGGTTGCTAAAGTTCTTTGAGTGCCCGTTGATACGGGCATAGGAGTATTTACTACGGTTCCTACTCCAAATGTGGAGTCCGGAGCTGCATTGCTTCCTCGTGCGAGGATAGCAGATCCCCTTCACTGCGGTGGAGGATGTATATTTCCTGACTGGTCTCCCCTTTCGGGGAACGCCCCTACCGACGGAGCTGGTGTTGCCCAGGACCACTTTGTTGGCTGATGTTGGCCGTAGATACTGCTCCGGTCGGGACTTTATGTCTGGGACTGTGGTGAGCATCGGTGCAATAGACTCCTGGCACATCGCTGTATAGTGGCGATGATTGTTCGGATATATGGGTCACTTGCGACCCAGCGGATTAGTGGTGGCCAGTTGTTGGTGCTAGAGAGAGTGTTGGACAGCGAGCAGTTCGCTTGGAGGCTGACGCTTCATGCTAGGATGGTGGCACAGTTGGACCACTGTCGGTCCACTGATGGAGGAGAGTTTGCTTTTGGTTCCATCCTAGTGGCATGGTTTTTGGAGAGGGTGTCGATGTTGCGCCCGAGGGTTTTACTGGAGATGTCGGGGGCGCCTGAGCCGCGCTTGAGGCGGTGGTCGACAGTTTTGCTTCGTCACAGTGGTGGCGAAGGTGGTCACTTCTTTTTGGTCAAGGCGGCACGGATATGGCGCCAGATGCCGCAGGTGGTACTTCGGTACCCCTATGATGGGGTGGACTTCCGGGGTGATCTGAACATGGTGCTACCTCCAGGGGAGGTTTTTGACCATCGAGATATGTTTTGTATTGTGCATTTTTTGGTTTATGTTGTTTTTTTGAGATATCAGTCCATATGTATATGATATAGATGCTGATACAATCTTTTGTTGTTGTTTTTTGCATGTGTAGATGTGGCACCTCGCGGGCGTGAGGTGGAGATGCAGAGAGCGTCAGCTCGTCGAGAGCCAGAGAGACTACCTCATGGAGAGAGATGTCGGCGGGAGGATGCCGCGGGGTGACCAGCTAAGCCTGAGAGGGCGGCGAGGAGGCGTCGGTTCGATGACCCTGGTACGGGGCCATCACACGCCCCTCCGGCAGTGGCCGGAGTGGATTATGATGATATACGTCGTCGTTTGGAGACGGTTTTATAGGACGTGCCAGAGGACATGTGGACACGCATCCAAGACGAGAGTTTCCTGGAGCAGTGTGTGGGGGTGCCGCCACCATGGAGGGCCATAGTGCGGCGAGCAGCAGTGTTGGCGGCTATGACGAGTGGACTACTGCCGTCGGGGCAGGAGGGTCCTGTGGGTGGACCACCACCGCCTGGGGCCGGTGGTGGTGGACCGCCACCACCTGAGGGAGGTGCAGGTGGTGGGGCGATCGAGGCACCATGAGTGGTGCATGATGTATATGTTTTTGTTGTATATAGGCTGGTGAGCCGATTTTTTGTACCGAGGTGCTATACTAGCCTTTGGATACGTGTATTTTTGTATGTAAACACTCGGATGGCCTGATGGGCCTTTATATATATACATGAGTATAACTTTTTGAGATCCTGATGTTTTCTACATGTGTTTCTTGCTGATGAGTTTGATGATGTCTATTCTATCTATATGCTGTGACAGGATTTGTGAGATGTTTTATGTATTTGTAGCTTGATGTGATATATGCCAATCTAACACCAAGTTAGCTATTTCATCTGTTGTTTGATTCAATTGTCTTGGAATATGTGTAAATGTAATGGAATCAAAATGTCGAGATAAAAGCCTAACCTGCAGGTATTTGCGAAAGAGGCAAGGATCGCGTACATGGTACACATTGTTGAGCTGGAGAACGACTAGTTGAGAGTCGAGGAAGACGCTAAGGTGACGAATATGATGATGTTGGGCGTCGGCCAGGAGGCCAATGACAGCAGTGTATTCGTCTTGGTTGTTGGTTGTTGACCCCAAACATATGTCGCTTGAATGTAGCAGTTCATGTGAGGGGATGTAGAGAGCCCAAGCAGCCACAGCGAGATTTTGTGTCCAATGGCTGGCGCTGTCAGCGTAACCAATGTGGTAGGCTGGTGGAGGAAGCATTTGTCAATAGCACAAAGGATAGTTTAGATGAGAGGGGAGGAGAAAAAAGATTAAAAATGCTATAAAGAAATGACCTAAAGTAGAATGACTACTGTTAAGCATAAAATTTCTTGAGGTACAACCCATTGACGGGTTCTTTGAGAGAGAGGCCTTCAGGGGAGGCCAGGATGTATGCGCCTTTGGTGAGGCAATGTTGGATAATGTAAGGGCCATGCCAAAGTGATTCGAATTTGCCATGGCCAAAAGTATCATGAGCGATATCATAAGCCAGGACGAGGTCGCCTTCACGGAATGATCGAAGATTGACATGGCGATCAAAGGTAGCCTTGGATCATTTTTTAGCTGCCTCGTTGTTCTATAAGGAAGATCGATGATCTTCATCCAGAGACTCCAAGTTCAGCAAGTGCTGCTCCATTAGAGCAGTGTCAGGTAATAGCTCAATTGCGGTGCGTAAGGTGGGAATTTCGCACTCGATGGGAAGAGTTGCCTCAACCCCATGGACTAAATGGAATGGTGTGAAACCAGTAGCGGTTTTCATCGTCGTTCGATAAGCCCATAACACAGAAAATAAAATATGATGTCAATTGGTTTTATGTTTATTAACCGTGCACTGTAACATGGTCTTGAGGACTTTGTTAACTGCCTCGACCTGTCCATTTGACTGAGGGTAATAGGGTGAGGCAAACTCGTGAGAGAAGCCTAACCGAGAGGAGAGTTCGACGAAGATCTCATTCTCGAAGTGTTTCCCATGGTCGGAAATGAGTTGGAGTGGTACTCCAAAATGGGATATGACGTGATTAAAGAAAAAACGCACTGCAGTGTTAGCAGTGTTGTTTAAAGTGGGCATATCTTCGGCCCATTTGGTGAAGTAATCAACGGCGACAACAATGTATTTGTGACCATTGCTGGAGGGGAGATTACAAGTCATAAAGTCGATGCCCCATTTACAAAAAGGGCAGGCAGTAATGACAGGGTGAAGAAGGGTGGGGGGAGCTCGGGCTTTGTTGGCGTAGAGCTGGCATTGCTCACAACGTTTCACGGCGTGAATGCAATCATGAAACAAGGTAGGCCAAAAGTAATCGGCTTGGATAATCTTTTGAGCAGTGGATATACCCAAAATATGGCCCCCACATGCGCCGTTGTGGCAGTCATTTAAGACTCTATCGGCCTTGTCAATGGTCAAGCATCGACGAAGGATGGTGTCGACGCCCCTCCGGTATAAGATATCGTCAATGAGAAGGTAGCGGGGGGATTGATGGCGAATACGTCGACGATCATCGCGTGAAAGGTGGTTACCGAACTTTTGAGTTCGGAGGTAGACGAGAAGGTCTCCGTACCAAGGATCATCCAAAGTGATGTAAAAGATATGTTTGTTAGGAAATTCGGTGTTGACAGGGGCACTGGTAGTGTCAGAGGGGAGGGTTGTGACAAGTTCGGCGAGAACGAGGGCCTTCTTACTCTTAGGTGTTGAAAACTCGAGGTCGTACTCCTGAAGGATAATGATCCATCGAGGGAATTTACCATTAACTTGTCGACAGCTGAGCAAGTACCGCATAGGGTTGGAATCTGCGACGACCTTTGTGGTGCGAAGCAGAATGTAATGGCGCAGTTTCTGGACTGCGAGGACAACTGCAAGAGAAAGTTTCTCTTCATGTTTGTACTTCAAGGGTGGTCCTGAGAGATTCTTACTAACATAGTAAATGACATGTTCACGATTTTCATCTCCGAGCTGGACGAGGACGCCGACTACTGATACAGCTGATGCTGATACATAGAGGATGTAGTCGCGATTATAGTCAGGTGCACTAATTAAAGATGCTTTTGAAAGCGCTGCTTTAAGATCGTCAAATGACTGTTGGGCATGGTCATCCCAGTGAAAAGGGATGTCGTGACGTAGTAAGCGAAGTAAACCATGTGCACGTATGGCGTAATCTGGGACAAAGCGTCGAAGAAAGTTAGCTTTTCCCTGAATACTCTGAAGTTGTCGTAAGTTCCGGGGAGGTGGAATTTCGGTGATAGCTTGGACTTTGAGGGGGTCCACGGTAATACCGCTTTGGGAAACAATAAAGCCGAGGAGGCACCCTATGGTGATGCAGAACACACACTTGAGGGTATTCAAGCGGATGTTGTACTGACGACACCGTTGAAAGATGATTCGTAAATCATAGAGATGTTGGGTGTGTTTCTTGGATCAAGCTGTGAGGTCGTCCAAGTAGGCGAGGATGATTTTAGCCATATCGTGGAAGATGTATGTCATCGCCCGCTGGAAAATTGTGCCGGCATTCTTTAAGCCAAAAGGCATGACACGATATGCAAAGGTACCCCATGGGGTAGTGAATGCGGTTTTATACTGATCGGCTGGGTGGATTTAGATTTGGTTATAGCCAGAGAATCCATCCATAAAGGAGAGAGCCTCGTGGCCAGCGCAGTCGTCGATAATTTGATCGATGAAAGGTGTTGGAAAGTTGTCTTTGGGACATGCATTATTGAGATCACGAAAGTCTGTGAAAACGAGGATAGTGCCATGTTTTTTGTCGACGGGTACAGGGTTGGAAACCCATGAAGTATAAGAGATGGGGTAAATAAACCCAGCAGCGTGTAATTTGTCAATTTCGTCTTTGATAGCCGCGACCTTGGATGGGTGTAGCGGTCGTTGTTTTTGGCGGACTAGTGTGATGTCGGGCCATGTGTCGATGTGATGTTTGACAATAGAGGGATCGAGGCCAAGCATTTCCGTGTATGACCAGGTGAAAATATCCCTGTATTCCTGGAAGAGGGCTTTATATGCAGCGATTTCCTGGGGAGTGCAAGCAGCTCCAATGGTGATTTCTTTGACGATGCCATTTTTAATGGAAAAGTCAATTTTGATGGTGGGGGAAATGTTGGCCATGTTTCCTTCTTCAAACACATCAGGGGAAGGAATGGGATGGTTGAACCAATCGATAGGCCCAGATGGGATAAAATCTTTGGTTTCGATTGTGTAAATGGGGTTTTGGTTAGGAGGCATGGGGGCTTCCTGTGGAGAGAAGAGTGCGCGGTGATGTAGTGCATCCCAGGGAGAGTCTGGGCAGTTTATCTCTTCGAGTATTTCCTCGTCGCATTGGAAACGTCGGGAATACAAGGGGTCATGAGTAGTGATATTGGTGACAGTGTGGTCGCCCCCTGATGAAGAGGCAGGAAGAACAATGCTAGCAGGTGAGGAGGGTTCACTCAACATAAACCATATGTTGAAGTATTGATGGGTAACCGTGGTGGTTGGGTGGGGGGTGTCCGTAGGGGAATGCGCAGGAGAGTTGGGGGGATTATGGGGTAAATCCTCATAGATGTCATTAAAGAACCATGGAGGTGTTGAGAGTGCCTCGAGCTCCGGAGAAATGACATGAAGGTCCTCAAGTGACGAGGTAATGTCAAGTATCACCTCTGCAGGTTGGTGAAGCAGGGCCAATTGACGTCGCCTGTACTCAAGGATCATAGGACACTGGTATGTAAAATGAGCCAGTGAATCACAAAGAGAGCAAGGGCATATCATACGTTCATTGACTGAAGTGGTGACATAGCGACTATCAGTGATATTTGTTGAAGAGGACGTAGCAGGGCGTGGGTGGTTCTGGAAGTTCTGGCGCACGGCGGCCAATATCTGCCGAAAGCGTGGCAGTGTTGGGCAATGATGAGTGTAATGGCCATACTCTGAACAGATAGCGCAAGCGTATTTGGTCCTCAACCCTTTACTATTGGACGGGTTGGTGGTATTGGTGGGACTAGCAGTAGTGACAGGTGTTGTGGAAGTTTGATTGGGGGGCATCAAATTCTGTAATTCAGGTAGTGATGGACAATTGTTGGTTTGGTGGCCTTATTTCTCACATAGTGCGCAAGGTGGTGGGATGCGTGGAGGAACTGGAGTGGTGGGATCTTTCGTCTTTCTCCTGCCCCCAGCTGTAGCAGGGGGGGTAGTGAGTAGGGGGGTAGAGGGGGTAAGGATGGGGATTTTCATGGGAAGTCCTTCCTGTGGGGGAAGGGATGGTCGAGGGACCATCTCTGGTGGGTATAAATACCAAACGGGGATGGCTAACACCATATTCGGTAGTGTGAGCGTTGTGGCTACCTGAAAATCTTTGATACCTGGTGGAGGGTAAAAGAAGCGAATTTGGGTAAGGGGTTGGGGGACTGTCTCCCAAATGGGACTAGGCCCTTGAGGGGATGTGGATTTGTGGACTGTTGAGGTCGATGAGTGCGCAAGAGGCTCCGGCGGAGGTGGTTCTGTGACTAGTGGGACGTCAGGAATGACTAAAGCCTCTTGAGGAGGAAGAGCATCCTCTGTGTGAGTTTCGTTAGAGGATATGACGCATACCTGATTAGTAGGGTGAAGGAGTGGTGGTGCTCTGTGGTATGTCCCTAACAAGGATGGATCTTTGAAAATCCCAGGACCCATATAGACGAGTGGGTAGTCGTCTTGATTGGTGTGGATGAGAGGAAGAATGTTATCGAGGTTGGCAGATGGGTTAGGCTCATAATGTGAGACTTGGTCAATGGTCACGATCTTCCCATTGTGGGGGAACATCATTGTCCGAAAGACGAAAGATGCCACTGCCTTCATAGCGTACATGTAGCTACGACTGAACAGGATATTATAATCGAGCGGGGCGTCGATAACTTCAATATCAATGAGAATAGTCTTGCCCCCGAGTTCAACGAGGACATTTTGGAAGAGCCCTTCAGGAGAGGATGGTCGTCCGTCATAAGCTCGTAATGTGATGGCAGAGGGTATGAGTTCCGGGGAACCGATTTTCTGCCATACTATTTTGGACATGATGCACGTAGAGGCACCTTCATCGATGATACACCGATGAACTGTGATGTTCCGTATTTTTACTGGTATTTGAAAAGCGATCAAGGAAGGAAGACGAGGTTCTCCGCTATCAAGATCGAAGGTGATGAGTCGAGTATCTGCAGGGTCGACTACCCCCAAGGCGGAAAGTAGAGATTTCTGCTAAGTAGGAAAAGTCTGGAGGACTTCCAAGACTGACATGGCAGTTGGGGATTGCGCTAAGTCGTCTACCAAGCTATAGTTATGAGCTGCCCTAGCCTGCAGGTTGTGGACATTCTTGTGCAAAGGGATGTGAGGGATGTGTAGTGGTGGTTCGGCGGAAGGGCGAGGGATCACCAACGGGGGTCCCGTTGGTGTAGGGTTTGTCTTTGGAGAGATGGGAGTAGACTCAGCGGGTGTATGATACTGACGATTGCGGGTTTGCAGAAGGATTTCTTCCTCACTGGTGAGGAGAATTGTACGCTATGTTGGATTGTTGGGGTTGTGGTATTGTCCCACCTGAGGTGGGGGATGTTGTGTGTCCTGTTGGGTGTTTATTACACCTTGATGTGGAATAGGATTTTGCAGCACGACGGGAGGGGGTTGTTGCACGTATTGTTGTGGTGCCTGTTGAGGGGCAGTTTGTGCAGGAGAATGGGGAAGACTGCCCGAGTCTTTCAACCGTTTGAAATCAGCAATCTGGGGGAAATGGTGAGTGTAATGACCGAATTCACTGCAAAGGGCACAAGGGAAGATGGTTTTAACATTATTTCACCCTTGGTGTTTGTTATTATTGCCCCCTTGGGGGTTTTGGTTTCCTTGGTTCTGGTTTCCCCCAATGGGTTGGTGTTGTGGGGGTTGATTGCCGCCTTGACCAAGGTTGTTGTTATTCCTGTTCCATCCTTTCTTCTTGGCATTGTTCGATGGATGAGTTGGGCTGGTTTTATTCAACTGTTCAAAATTTTGGTATTGTTGAGCAGCAGAAGGTTGGACAAAATTTACCCCCGCATGTGGATGTGGGGGAGCCATGGGTTGTGGAGGACCAGGAAACGGGAAGTACAGATTTTGTGGTGGTACCGATCCATAAGGTATATAGGAAGGCGTGGTTCTTTCACCAGTACTATAAGCTGAGGTTGAGGGAGTACCATTGTTTGTGGGAATAGGTGGATGTATGGGAGGTGTCGGTGGGGGTCCACTGATGGGTGGAGGTATAGCAACAGGGTATGGTTGTTGATAAGGTGGTGGGGGGTAATAAGGAGTGCCCCCATATGCTGGCAGGTATTGAGGTGTTCCATACATCGGTGGTGGTTGGGGTTGTGGACCATGGTGTGTGGTGGCACCTATTAGTCCGTCTGCTGAGTGAGACATCCCAGGTTTGTCTTGGCCAAATGGAACAAGTTTTGGAAGATCAGGAAGTACTGTGTATAAGTACCCTGACTGTGCATAGATGAGGTCATACTGTTGGGCGTTACTGATGGCTTCCTCTTCAGATTGAGGGAAGGTGGAAGTGACATCCTTTACAAGGAGAGAGACAAGTGATCTAAGAAACCAGTCGAGACATTGTTGCTTGGTGGTTTCTGCTTTACACAAACTACGTCGCCTACGCCACTCGTGAATGTGGTCGGCGATGTGTGTGGTTGAGGTTTGTTTGAAGTTAGACAGTAGTTCTAGACCATTGTCATGGCGGATGGGTAGTTGGAAGAAGGTCAAGAATGCTTTGGCCAATGACTCAAAAGTCGCATGGGACCCAGATTTTTCTTCGACATACCATTTGGTCGATGGGCCAGTGAGTGTGCGTTGAAATAATCGCAGTCTAATGGAATCATCCATAATGCTATTGGAAGAACACCATAGATGAAAGGTCATGACATGGTTGGCAGGGTCATCCCCTTCCTTTCCTTCAAACTTCGGTATGTCTGAAGGAAGTTTTGTTGGCATTGCAGGCCACGTGGCGTCATGCAATATAGGATCATTGGTGAATTTGGTGAGATCCGGTATGTTGAGAGAGGCCAAATATGGCTTCTGTAGTGGGGTGGGAGGGTTAGCTCCGACCATAGTGTGTTGTGAACCTGACCCTTGATGGGGACTAGGTGGGTTGGTGCTCCCTCCTTGAGAGGAAGTGGGTCCCCCGCTTCCGTGTAAAGGAGAGCGAGTGAACGAATGACCTTGGGAAGTTGACCCAACTAATGTAGGACCAAGCAAAGATGATCCTAAGATAGTGGCACTCACAGGAATGTGTGAAGGAGGTGTCGATGAGTGGGAACGACCAAATACTCCCCCTAAGATAGGAGGGAGATTGAGCAAGCGTCGTGAGCGACGGGGGTTCTGTGGTTCCCCTATGATGTCAGACTAACTGTGTGAATGTGTGCAAAAAGTGGTGAGATTAAAAACAAGAGTCTTTGCACTGAAATGTTTACACAATATATATATCCAAGTCAAACTGTAATCAGATGTGCATCATACATAAAATGAGAAAGAAGCATATATATGGGTAAGTGGGTTTTGTCCGCGTGGGGGAATCAAAAGAAAGCAAATGCTTGTGTCCTAGAAGACGTAACGTCCTTCCTCTCAAATAGCACTGGACCTTCCAATAGTACTCAATAGTGGGGTCTGAAGTCACTGGAAGAGAAACTAGTGAAGGATGAAATAATTGGTTATAATGAGGGGTAGAGGGGGCATATCCCGAAAGATCTGGCGATATTTCCCAATAGCCACACAAAATCCAATCAAGGTGCAATTGCAGCCCACAATTGCCACCTGGGTAGATATCCTAAAGTTGGTCACTAGGTACCTCGGTCAAAGTGCGGCATTTAGATTTTCGGCCTAAGAAATGGGTCACGGGATGGATCCCATCCAAGAGGTGGGTGCCTCAAGGGGGGACGCACAGAACAACCGGACCTCAGCCTTCAACCCTTCACGGGTATCTCCCTGCCTTATGGTGATTGGAACACTTGACTTGGAGGATTTTCAGTTCCCTATTTGACAACCTCTATGTTTTGACAATGTGAGAACCAGATAACGGGGAGTTATTTGGATGCCTATCCCCGAAATCCTACCTAGACTAAAAAACTTCTTTTGGCACCTCCTGTGGAGGAAAACTTAGTGAGTTTTTTAGAAATTTTTTAGATGTAGTTTTTTTGGGAGGTTGGGGGTGCAAACCAACCTCGTTGATTTAAAAATGGGAGTGGATAGTCTCATCAAGAAAAGACGGGGTATTTTCGGAATCCCTTTGGAGGAAACTTACTTTGACCTCCACGTTTCCAGAAGAAGCTATGTGAGTGATAAGTGACTTTTGTGTGTGAGTGGAAGTGTGCCAATTTTTAGTGAATTAGATGTCACCTTGCTGCATGTGGACTTCGCTTGGTCCTTACAAGAATTTTGATTACCTAATTAACTAAGTGCCTTTGGTACAACCTTGCGTAATTCAAAAGCCCTAGGAAGCTAGCATGTGGACATGTGGGTCCGTTACTATCCTTTAACTCCCTATTGTGATGTAATCTAGAAAAATCTTGAAAACTATCCTAGATTGAACATGTGGGCATGTATGGGCCTGTTACAAACCTTTAAACTTCCCTAGTGTTTTGATCTAAGAATATTTGTAGCATGTAGGCATGTATGGGCCCGTTACAATTTTTAAGATATGTTTGAAAAAGAAAACTAAGAGGGGTCCCAAAAAGGGTCGTTGTCCTCTCCTAAAGGTTTTAAACTTTGTTAAGGGAGGTGAATTTGTTACAATCTTTTTCTGATTCTCAAGGTCGCTTGAAGGTGCGAGAGAAGAGCATACTAAGCGATTTGTAATTCAGATTCTACTCCCAAATGTAAGTTAGATGTGATTAAAAATGATTACCACCTTATCTTGTAAGTCAAAACAAGCCATCCATGTGGCAAAAAGAAAATAAGGGAAATTGATTTTATCCTCCTAAGTGCCTATGTGTGTTTGACTAACCCCTTTATATGATGAGGGGACTAAGTGTGGTGCACATTCTTGACATCATTTTTAAGAAGGCAAATGACCTTCCCCACATCCCAACAACTTACAATGTGAAATTTTTCTCGGATGCGTGGCCCCTAGTGCAGACAGAGGCGCACAGAACACAGGCGCATGAACAGAGTTGAGACAGAAAGCGCATGCACACGGAGAAAAGTTGTTATTAAAGCGCATGCGTGCCTGATGCGTGTCTGTGGGGTAAAATACCCGCGCACCTATGACAAATGGCCGAGAAAGAAAATCCGGATGGATTTCTCTCAATTCTCCCTTGAATTGGATGGTTGGCAGGTCGGCCTAGGCCGGTTAGTGCACCTGCAAGTTAATTAAACTAAAAGAAGAGCAAAATAAACCCAAATGAGGTAGGAATTTGATAC
>ML786123.1:57930-68276 GCA_009831015.1 Picea engelmannii
TGGGTACTCAATTGGCTCATAGCTCATCCTATCATCCTCAATCTGATGGACAAACCAAGATAGTGAACAAATTTCTGGAAGGCTACCTTCGTTGCTTTGTCTCTGATAAACAAACACAATGGTTCAAATGGTTACCCTTGGCAAAATGGTGGTATAACACTTCCTTTCATACTGTAACAAAAATGACACCCTTTATGGCACTCTATGGATACCACCCTCCTTTCATCACTTCTTCTCTAAAATAAAAATCTAAGGTTCAAGAAGTGGAAGATCACATTGAGCATCAACAAAAATTTCTCCAAATCTTAAAGGACAACCTGACCATGGCACGGAATCGCATGAAACAACAAGAAGATCAACATCATAGTGAAAGAAGTTTTGAAGTAGGGGATTGGGTGTTTTTAAGACTACAACCATGCAAACAGATGTCCCTCAAGCAAGCCAAGAAGGACAATAAATTATCACCAAAGTAATATGGCCCTTATAAGGTGTTGCAAAATATTGGTACTATGGCATACAAATTGGAGTTGCCTGCATCTTCACGAGTACACCCAGTTTTCCATGTTTCATACTTAAAGAAGGTTATAGGTGACAAGATCCCAGTTCAAACTATATTGCCAAAACTTGATGAGGAAGGAAAAATCATATTGGATCATGAAGCCATCATTGACACAAGAATTCGCCAGCTGAGAAATAGATCCATTTCAGAGTATCTCATTAAATGGAGGAAACTACCGGCTAAAGATTCCACTTGGGAAGATGAGTCTTTTATACAGAAGCATCCAGAGTTACTCAAGCGTTGCAGACAACACTTATCTCAAGGGGAGGGGAATGTTAAGCCCTAAGATTGGCTCATTACCCCTTATTTGGGGCATATTACATTAGTAATGTTATTTTATTTATGTTGGCTTTATTCCATTAGTTGTAATTATACCTCCTAGTCTCCTATATATACCAAGGAGACATTTTCATTTGGAATCATCTTGTACTTGAACATTTATGTGGGGTAAAAGGAGGTTTCCCCCTTGAAGAAGCTTATTATCTGAAATTCTCTCCTTTTCAAGGCGTTGAGTACTTATTCTGAGGTTTTCCTATGCTATATTGATATTTGGTTCTTAACAATAGAGAATCTTGTATTTCATGACAAGTTGAAGCACGTAGAGATCCGATATCATTACATCAGTGACATGGTGTAGAGAGGAGCCATAAATATCCAATATGTTAGCACGGATGAACAGGTTGTTGATTTGTTGACCAAGCCTCTATCTCATGTAAAGTTTGAGCACTTTCGAGATAATCTTGGTATAGTCTGAAAGGACCTCCCTCAAAAGGGGGAGTAGTGTTGTGTTGAGATATGACAACCTAGTATTGTGCTTCTAGCTTAATTGCTATGACGTAAAGCCAGTCTAGTACTATGTTTCCAGCTTAATTTTTGTGTTGAGATATGCCAGCCTAGTACTGTGCTTCCAAGATTAATTGTTGTGACGTAAAGCCAGTCTAGTACTGTGTTTCCAGCTTAATTGCTATGTTGAGATATGCTAGCCTACTACTGTGCTTCTAGCTTAATTGTTGTGACATAAATCCAGTCTAGTACAGTGTTTCCAGCTTAATTGTTGTGTTGAGATATGCTAGATTAGTATTGTTCTTCCAATCTTAATTGTTGTGACGTAAAGTCAGTGTAGTACTGTGTTTCCAGCTTAAATGTTGTGTTGAGATATGCCAACCTAGTATTATGCTTCCAGCTTAATTGTTGTGATGTAAAGACAGTCTAGTATTGTGTTTCCAACTTAATTGTTGTGTTGTGATTCCATCTTAATTTTTGTGTAGTGTGCCAGCCTCGTGTTGTGATGATGAGTGAACCTTGTGTTGTGATGATGATGTATTAGTTTTATACTAGTCCATATTGATGCAGATGATGATTTCATTCCATTGAGAATGATGATGTTGCCGATGAGAAAAACTTTCGATGATTTATAGATACGTCAGTCAGTGTTCCAAGATGATATTGATGATGCTATCCTCTCACCCACTTGATGTTGTTGATGATGTTGTCCTCTCTCTCGCTTGATGTTGTTGTAGAATACCCTTCTTGATAAGGGGGGGTGTTGAAATAATGTAACTGCAAAGTGTATTCTAATTATTATTGTTGTATTATTCATTAGATCAATCCCCTATTGCAGATTGATCATGTTGGCTATTGTAAAAGACCAAATCCCCTTTTGCGGATTGGTCAAAACATAATTGTAATAGGAAGAATAAGAAGTTGGCCCCAAAATGTATTAAAGAGGCCCCAGAATATATTAAAGGTGGTTATAACCACCGAGAAGAAGAAGTTGACCCTTCCAGTGAAGAGACACCTCCGTCCACACGTGCCAGAGTTGTATAAATAAGGAGTCTAGCGCCTCACTTAGACACACACTCACTTGTTCATTGAGAAACAAGTTTCGGAGCTGTAGTTGGAGAACAGAGAGAGAGAGAGAGAGGCACATTATTGGGAGAGGAATTTATGTATTTGTTTAAGTTATCTCTTGGCATTGTATTGGCTATCTATAATAAGGAAGTTTTGTTGGGTTTTCTCCCCCATGAGGGCTTCCTAGGATAAATGATGTGTCTCTTGTGATTGTGTATTTCTTAGTGATCCTATATTATGTTATTGTTATCTAGTGAAATGAAAAGAACTCTAATAATAACTTAAACCTTAACAAAGAGTTGGTTTCAAAAGAGCAAGGAGGGCATTTATTTGCAAGCAGAGAGAATTTTGCAGAGGAGCCGCCTGGTCTTCTAAAGCATCCAGGATTCTGTCACATTATTCATGATCCTGTGGCCATGTACATGGAGTCATACGTTTCATATGTTCTGAAATTTTCAAATGGCATTATTTCGCTGATACTCACAGGTGAGTATGGTTTCTTGAAAGGTTTCCAACACCAAACTATAGATCCTTTTCCTTTATTCATTAAGGAAAAGCATTGGGTGGAAATCATCTATCCTGAACCCGTAGAAGACACTGAGCATCATGTATAGGAGGAGTAGTTCATCTCTTGTCCAGAGCCTGCAAGTGAGCAGCCATCGCCTGGGATCAGTTAGCCTACATCGACTGTTCACCCACCTATGCCTACCAGAGATATTCAACCATGTGTGAGCAGTTGTGTAGCAGAGAAGGTTGCCTATTACAATTTTTTTGGAATTTGTCGCTTGGCCTATGAGCCTGTGAAGGAATACATGGAGTTGTATTTCCTTCATGTTTGGAAGTCGCCCAACTTTATCCTGACCTCAGCATTAGGAGGAAATATGAAGAATGTAACCATTATGTTGTCATAGTTGCATTATCTGTTATCAATCACAGACGAAGTGAAGGAGCCTCCAGTTAAGAAGTTACTTGAATGGCTATGGTGGAAATTTTCTTTTACCTAGCATTGTGTAAAAATCAATTAGTTTAGGACTGTATATAAATAAGCTCCTTGGAGCATGTGTATTTATTTTTGTTTTTACTTATCGGCCTGCATTTTTCAGTAGGATGTTTTGAGCTCAACTCCATAGCCCCATGCATAAGGCGACTAGAACTGCTTGTTCTTGGAAACTTGCAGGGAGCAGGCCATCCCCTGTGGAGCCAAATGTTATCACATATAGTTTTCAAGGGCAGCAAGTTGCCCAAGTTCGCAGCCTATGCAAGAAGCATCAAAGCACAACACTCGGAGCGGTCCAATATGGACTCAAATCGAGCAAGCGAGCAAGTTTAGTTTTCAACGGCTGGGATTCCATGTGAAGTTCAGATCAGTGGCCCTAAGGAAATCGTGATCATAAAGTTGCACAAAGTTTAACATCAGACAGAGGTCCAAAATCGTGAGGTAAATCCTAGTCGTTGGTGCTGGGAAGGGAACGTGGAAAGAGATCAATGTTTCACTAACTTGCGAAGTGGAAAATTCAAAGGGCAGAGTCGCGAGGACTCGTGAAATGCAAACTCGTGAGTTGATTTGAGTCATTAGATCAAGGAAATTCATGGATTGTCGATCTAAGGCGATCGCAAAATCAAAAATCGGGAGAAGGGAGGTTAGTAGTATTTCAACTTCCTGAGACGCGAAATCCTGATTCGTGAAGAGGAGATCTGGACCGTGAATCTTAGAGGGACGTGTGGAGCCAGATCTGAGAAGTCGTAATTTCATGAATTGAGGGTCTTAGCATGGAGCATGGCGCAAGTTCGTGAAATGTGAAATCACGAAGCGCCCAGGGACTAGGCCCAGAGTCACAACCCAAGGTCACATGAATAGCGGGTCCAGGAGGAAGGGTTAACGCCCATCACATAGCTGGCGACTCAGTTTTTTGAGGAGGTAATCATGGATGTCAATTTTAAAGCGGCCCGACTGTCGATCTGAAAAGGCCATTTCGTGAGTTTGGGTATCGTGATATTTGGAATCAAGTGGAGTGGAGACTCCTGAAATGCGAAATCACGAAGCACTCGGTAATTAAGCGCTGGGTCATGGCCTGTGGTCGCATGCAGGTAAGGGTGCAAAATCCACAAGGTCTATGCCAAAGGAAGAAGGCGACCATGTTCGTTATAGAGTGAAACCTTTGCGGTCTCAATATCATAGGGTGAGATTAGTCATCCGCCAGCAACGCACAACAACCCCTGGGCATTTAACCTTGTTGTGATCTCGAGAAGGAGCAGTAAATGAAAAAAGAGTGGTGGTTGAAAGCTTCAACTCACTCCATAAATGGAAAGAATGGAGGGTCTGGTTACAAAGATAGAGTTGTCAGCCAGAGCCCCCCTTCGATGGATGTTTTTTCCTAAAGGCCCATGTCGAGTTAAGGTTGCATATGCCAAAGGAATACCTGCATAGTCTGACTAAGAAGACACAGACGTAATGCCTTAAATTCAATGACTCGAACACGTCTCTGTTGTTTTGGCTCTGAGTATATAGGAGTCATTTTGATATTTTTTTATGGTCGATGGTAGAGCTAAGCTCTCGTATTGTAAAGTTTTAGTGAAGTCTCTAGTTCTCTGGTTATGTATTGTGATGTGAGATTTCTAGATTAATCGAAGTCATCTTTCTTTCTTTGTCTGATTTGCCTCTGATACAGAGAGAGTTCATGTATGACTGATTCTCATGAATTGTTGTGATTGTGTTATGATGTATGTTGATTGTAATACCGTCATGATTTCTTTCAGTTTCATTGAAATTGGAACCCAATAAGATCTTGTGTTTTCAGTTTTTCTTCTTTAGACTGTTGAAGACCTGATGTTCACGGCATGTCTCTACATTTTCTTACCAAAGTCTTCCTCCTACTCACCCTAACTATGACTTACTGAATGAAGTTGATTCCATACCGCATTGCTTACGCATACTAGTCCAGTTTCCTGAGTTAAAACGATATTATCTCAAGTTTACACCCATTTGACTCCTTTAAAAAATGAACCCATGACATAAAATTATGATGGGTACTAGGCTTACCTTCGACACAATCTGGAGGTGACTTCTAGTGCTAACACATAGGGTTTTGGGACAAGGATGAACTCTTTTATTCAATTTCAAGACAAAAAGGATTACAACATTTGTTGGCAACTGCTCCACGAACCAAGTATGGGCTCCTCTGTCGTGGCTCGAAGTGCATCAATCCCACATTATCTTCACGCAACCAACATATCACCAAGGGAAGGAGGAAGGGTTGCATAAGGAGAAAGGTTGGAGGGGAAGGTTGAGGCTAAAACTCAGAATAGGATGCAAATCTTGGGCTAAGAAAGGGAAGGGATTTTGGCATATTTTTCTTATTCTCTTTCTTATGTTCATCAATGACTCCCCAAGACCTCTTTTTATATGAGAAAAATATGGTATTCAGTTTGGGGACAGGATACAAGCGGTCAAATGGTTAGGAAACCCTCCATAGCCTATAAACTCTGTCGAATTCTGCGTAATTTTATATTTTTTGCATTTTTTGGAGGTAAACACAGGCTAAATAGCATGCAACACGCATGTGTACATGAGCTAACTAGCATGCAACACCCATGTGTACGCGGGCTATTAGTGCAACGGGGCACGTACACTATCCAAAAAATGGTTTTTTAAAAGGAAGCCTCAACAATATTTTGGCAAAGTATGCAAATGGAAGGGCCAATGTCATGTATGCACAAATAAGTCATTTTGGACTAACAGTTTCTCTTGATATTATATTCTGAGAAGTGCTTAGATTTGAGAATTTTTGTGACTATTTTGGATATTATCTTGTAAACTTTATTACAAAATGATATTGGCCTCTTGTCATCAAGCTAATCGAGATAATTTTTATAATGCATGATTTAGATCCTTAAGAACTTATTTAGATGTTCTTCATCCCTTTACCATTGTTCATAGATCATCTTCTAATATTGACAAGAAATTTAGGAAGAACTAAATTGTATCCTAGCTGGAAACCTTATACTTGTTGAAGATGCTAGTTTTTGTAGTTCTCCCACAATTATTGGTTTCGTTACAAGTTTATTTTTTTCCTTTGAGACATCTTTAGCATATTGGTCCATGTAAAGTATCACTTCTATAAGTAGGTTTATCTCTTGTTTTATGCTCTTTATGATTACTTGTTCTAAATTAGGTTTTCTTGCAATTTCACTTGTAGTCTATTTGAAGACCCAAATTACTATGCTTGTTGAAACAATAGAAATATGAAATGGGTCTATTTGTAATTTTCCATCCTACTTGGTTTTGCAAAAGAATGATAGTGTCTTTGTTATGTAGGTAATTTCATTCATGGTACTTTCTTTCATTGTTATGCATTGTTATTTTACTTATGTCGATACTATGTTTTTAAGATCCAAAAATTGCATTGCCTCCATTCTATAGGTTTTCCTAATTTCAATAAGTTATAATTTTCTTAAAAACATTGAATTTCTTCCAATTCTTGCAAATTGCTATTTTTTTCAAATGCTACCATCTTCTGCTCTCAATGGTGTTTAGTGGAAATTATGCAATTATCGTTGTTATTCCAAATTATTGGGTTAATTATGTGCCAACAAGGCATGGTCTTGGCCTACATTTCTTCCTAAGCCTATGAGATGTATTTAAGTCACCCACATAATGTTATATTGTTCATTTATGATGTCATTTCCATAGTGACTACAAATGTCTTTGGTGAAGTGTTTTAAAACAGTTTGGTAATGCAAATTTCTTTTCTATAATGACACCCAATTATGAAATTTTAATGTAGGCTTTCCAATCAAAATGAAAACTTAGTTTCGAGTTATGAAATGCGATTTTTATATTTTTATTTTTGCAAAGTTTTATTCTACAATGCCACAAAGCTATGGGAAAGTATAATGTGGCCTTTCAAATCAAGTTGGACTTTTGAATGTTGTAGTAGAAAATGGTTGTTGTTCTTAAACACTTCATCTTTGTTGTTAATATTGTTTGGTGAGAATTTTACAACTTATGGTTGTTATTTTGAAATAGTGAATTGAGTATGTATAAGGAATGGATGGTATTGACTTGCATTTGTTCCAAGGCTTATGGAAAGCAATTTAATCACCCAATGACTTTTTATTCATTTTATGACACCATTCCCATTCCCATGATGCCCAAATTTGATATCTACACATGTTTTTGGAAACGTGCTTTACATTCTTCTAGATTTGTAGATTTTTTTGTGCTAAAATGAAAACAAAGCATGGAATTTCAATACATTCTTTTAAATCAAATTAAAAACTTAACTTCAAGTTATGGAAAGTGCTTTTACAACTTCTAACTTTCTATAAATAAAAATTTAACAATGACACTAGATTATAGAATTTCAGTATAAATTTTCAAATCAAGTAATATTGATTTTTTTTTAATATAAAATAGTAATTCACTCTGTATTTTCTTTTCACTATAAACCTTTAAATAAAATAATATTGTTTTTTTTTCAAAATTGATATATTATAATATGTTTATGATGTTATAATGTTAGGATGTTTAACTCTACAAATCAAGGAATGACCACCTTGTCTTAAACTAAAAAAAATTGAGGTTTTTTAGCTATTTTACTAAATGGTTTTTTCGTCATTTATATGTATCACTATTTTTTGTTGTTTAAAATCCATTTTTAAATGTAGAAATGGATTCAGCTTACTGAAAATTCCATAGGACACTCGGATTATACAAAAATAATCACTCAAATCTAAGAATCATCATTTCGTAGAACGTTTAACCTACAGTGAAAAATATTATAAAAAACATATAATACATGATAATGATAAATATTTTCTTCAAAACGTAAAACACATGGCGCTTAGCACCTGGTTAGGTTTGACCTTATCAGCTTAATCACCCATGGCGGGTGTTGGTCTCATCAAGGTATTTTCTTCGTATACATCTCTGAACTTCTTAATGGGCCATGCGATCGAGCAAAAATATGGATGGGCTTTGTCCCTTGTTTAATGGTGTTTTAATTTACAAACCGTATTGAATGGAGGAGGAGGTCATTGATTACGATGGATATCTTCGTCAACGATGAGGATTTTGTCAGTATGGAGAAGTACAAACACAATGAATTTTAGAGGGATCAAGAAGGATCGTTTGCTTGGATCACATCTCCCAGTTTTTGAAGGTTTTCGTGGTGGAGGAGGACCGTCAGAGTCCCACACAAGCAGGAAACTCGTGCATGTGAATCCATGCAAGCTCGAAGGGGGAGCAGGAGCAGGAGCCGCTCAAATCTTTTGGAAACCATCCATATGCATTCAGTTAGTTTGTAGAGAAGGGAGTGAATACACCAGTTTCTTGTTCTGAGAGATTTTCGCAGCGTGTTGGAGAACCCCCTATTCTGCCTAAGTGCAAGGCCAGGTGTTGGAAGGTAATGAAAAAAAACAAAGAATGGTTGTGGGGGAGGAAATAGTCATGAGAGAAATTCTTGCATTGTTGGGACGAACAATGGTGGGGCATTTCAGCGGGAAGGTGGTGTGTGCCTCTACATTGGCAGGGTGGTTGGATGCAAATTAGGTTGATATGTTAGGTTACAAACTTATTTTTCATACTCTTTCACATGGCTAGATTGTTTTCAAATTCAATTCTAAAGAGGACTTAGAAAAAATCTTCAGTCGAGTCTGGAATTAGGGGCCATCGGGATTCATCCTAAAGGAATGGGCCATGAATTTTGACCCAGCTCATGATGTGATTTATCCCACAAAGGTCTAGGAAATCCTACCCAATTTGTAGGTGGTGTTCTAGAATGAGGCCATCCTGGCATCCATTGGTAACCAATTTGGGAAGTACATGGGGAGTGAGTTGAGTTGGGAAACCAAATCAAACAAAAGATGGGCATGGTCACAAATCGAAGTTGATCTCATAGTTGGTTTGTTGGATGAAATAGAACCGGTTTATGGTGGTTTTTTGTGAGTTTATCCGATATATTACTAAAGAGTTCCCTTCAGGTACTTTGGGTACCATGAAGTGGGTCACCCGATGGCTCAATGTCATAGACCCTCTTCTCAATTTTAACCATTTAAAAAACCATGGAAGCGGAAGGTGGTCGAGGTCATGTATGACATAGAAAAGGTGACGAATGGAATATCATCTTTGCTCAATAGCCCTTGGGTCCATTCGAATTCCATGCAGGACGGTCTTTCTATGGGGAATCCATCAGCAGTGGAATCTGGTAAGTCAACAAGACCTATGCAAGAAAAACCCATCTTTTTTAAATTATGAAAATGAGGTGTCGACGAAAATGAATGTCAATTCAATGGATTCTGTTGAGGATCCTGCTTTGTCATCTTCTCCCCCCCCCCCGGTATCCCTAAGGAATTCAAATTTCATTCTAGCACAAGGATTTTGGAACAACGTGATGGACAAGTGCCCCCTTTATTTGAAGAGGATATTCACCCTATGCCCCCAATTCCCTTGGAGACGCCTAAGTCATCTTATTCAGTCTCTCCCTTGTGCTCTTTTTCCTCCAAATCCATCATAAAATCAAATTATATGTTAAGATCCAGAATGATCAAAGGGAAAGAGGCCTCATTCGTTGGAGGTCTGGCATTGGAAAAGGGGATGGCACATCAGGTTGGAAGAAAATATCATTTGTCCATAGCCCAACATTAGGATTTGAAGGAAATAAAAAGCGGTAAACAATCGACAATCATTGGGGCACTTGGAGCAGGGAAATCCCTAGCCAGAGGTTCTAAATGATTATTTTGTCTCTCAATGCTCGTGGGGTAGGGGGTGCCCCAAAAATTTCATGCCCTCAAAATATCGGTCACAGAGTATAAACCCGACAACTTATTAATTCAAGAAACAATGTGTTTGGGAGTAAAGGTCGTGGAAGATTTTGGTCCTTGGCTAAGAAATTGGTCTTTATGTATGAGTGACTCAATAGGTTTCTTTTTTTGTTGT
>ML786123.1:77005-91288 GCA_009831015.1 Picea engelmannii
CCAGCACTGCTATCTTAGATCTTTGACGGATTTACTATTTTTGATAAACCTTTGCAACTTCGTATCTTTGCATTTCGTGGATTCGACTAGACATTGCTGTTGTAATGGTTTCCAGCTATTTGATTTGCTGCTGTTGCTGTTTACCATGCAAGTACTAAGATCCGGACTATCGGACAGAAGCAAAAGCACAGCCTTAAAATTGGTCTAGTAAGTTCAGTCTATTCGCTGTAGCTCAACAATCAATCCAGAAACAGTTCAGGGTAAAGTGGGTAGGCGGTGCCTCTCATGACGAGTAGAGGATGAGATACCTTAACTGGAATGGGCGGGGTAGCTGCCAGCATTCCATATAAAAGTGCTATTTGATTTGCTGCTGTTGCTGTTTATTTTGAATGGCTGTTGTAGCTGTTTTTTGATTCGCTGCTGTAAACGTTTATATTCTTTTGAATATAAGGAGCAATTTTTTTCACGTGGAAAAAAACAATATCCACAGATAAAATAATAAACAATCATAAAAAGTAACATTAAAATCACACATTCCGCATGAAACTTCTGGATTATTTAATTTGTCATATCTTACTCTCTTTGGTATATATTACTTTTCTCCGGAGTCCCAATATTACTCACTCTCTATCCACCCTCGAAAAGGCGGCTGAATTACTAATGGCATGCTAATTGGTTCACGTGATGCTCTACATTAAATCACCTTCTTATGTTTTAATGTGAAATTCGTCATGTTGGTCATAGTTTAAAGCTGGTAAATTTTGAGCACCAAGGGATGGAATTTGAGTACTAAGGGTCATCTTGGTTTGAATTCCAATCCTAATTATATATTTGTTGTAAATGTAGGTGAACTTGCAAAAAAATTAGTTGAAATTTCATGGGTTAGAAAATCAATTATTTAAAAAATATTTATAACAAGTTTATATAACAATAAAAATCATAATTTAAATATGCTAAACTTTAAATAATATCATTAGTTACTATTGTAAAAAAAATGCTATGATATCAATTGTTTCATAAAAATATTTATAACAAATTTATATGAAAATGAAAATCATAATTTAAACATGATAATATTTTTATAACAAATTTATATGAAAATGAAAATCATAATTTAAACATGATAAACTTTATCATTAGTTATTATTGTAAAAAGAAATGCCAAGATATCAATTGTTTCATAAAAATATTTATAATAAATTTATATGAAAATGAAATCATAATTTAAACATGATAAACTTTCGTAAAAATATTTATAATAAATTTATATGAAAATGAAAATCATAATTTAAACATGATAAACTTTAAAGAGTATATATATATATATATATATATATATATATATATATATATTTTTAATTAAAAGAGACAATAATTTTTCTCATTGCGAAGAAGAAAAAAAAGAAGTTAAAATGTTACTTTAGTGACATTAACAATTCGGATTGACTTTTACTTGGCTACCATGTAAGGTTGTCATTAAGGTCAAGGTAAATAACGTTGTAGGTTCTTAGATGTGGGTAGATTGAGCATTGAAGTCAAAGCATTTAAGGTAGGGCATTGTGGTTTCATCTAGCATTGTTACCCTTGTTTAATTATATTATTGGAGGGTTTTGATCTATGTTTTTTTAGGGTCTATATTTTCCTCTTGTAAATTTGGATATGTTTATTTGGCGTTTGGTCAAGTTTTAGTGTTTTCAAAGTTGTGGAGGGTTTAATTATGTGTTTGGCCAATCCCTTTGTTTTGGGTGTTGCAAATACTAGACTCACAATTGGCATTGGGTTAGTCATAGGTGTTTTTATAGATTTCAAGACCTTATTACCAGTTTCCCATATGGTCAGTTTCTCCTTGAAATATTTTGACCCATGGATGACATTTGTCCCTTACTAATAGTGTTTATATTTGAGAAGGTCTTGAACTCGAGATGCCCATTTCCTTTTAGCGTCATTTTCTACATAATTTTTGGGAATTTGCATTGCCTTTCCCTAAGGCTACAAGTTTTATTTTCAATGAGGTTTGAAGGGTTTTGTTGAATTAGGTTTTGATCTATTAATGAATTGAATTTTTGGGGTATGAACGACAAGAATGGTATTAAAGGCCTTTGTTGAATTGGGTTTTCATCAATTGATGATTTCAGGGTCTATGATATGCACAAGAGTGGAGTTGAAGGATTTTATTGAATTGAGTTTCTATAAATTGACAATTTTAGGGACTAAGGTATTGAAAAAATCGACCGCATTGAATATTTGGTGTGACTTAAAGGAGTGGAGTAGCCTATTAGTCTATGCTGGAAACCAACCTCTATGAAGTATTTTGGGTAGTAGTTTCACTAAAAAAGACGCTTCATTCTCCATTTAGCAAGAGAAAACTTACTTATTGGCTTTCATTATGTTAGGCCTTACTTACTTACTTAAGGACACCACTCCTTTCCTTATTCGAGAAGCAGTGCCTCCTTTTAAGGACTTTCCCATAGCTCAAGTCAAGTTCTATCCTAAGGTGATTATTACTTGTATTTATTAACCTCAATCTAAATTGAAAAAAACTAGATCTTTGAGGGGGAAAGGAGATAAAGAAGGGTCAGGATCCCATATTTCTTCCCGTCAAATTCACCTATCAAAACCTTACTTTAGAAAGACCATCCTACTATTATTAATTATGCATAGAGGGGCTATAACTTCTAACAATAGTGGTGTTGAAGGTTTTTGGTAAATTGGGTTTATGTCAATTGATGATTTTAGGGTGTAAGGAGTGGAGAAAGTGGCTTATGAAGTGTGGCAGGGTATATAGAAAAGTAGGAAGAAAAATGTGTTTTGTTCTTGTGATATAGACTACGTTTTAAGTTGTGATATATACAAGACTTTTTTTCTTTTTTTCTAGTTGGTTGGAGAGGAAGCATAAGTATTTATTTGGAGGTTGCTTGCCTTGATAGGTTGGTGGTCGGTCTAGAATTAATTGTCTAGATAATACAATAATGGGTCAATTAAAGGATCTTTTCTTGACAAATGAGGCTTTGGGCACATTTAAGCCTATTGTTATATATTGGGTTTATTCTAGTATCTATCGCTTAATCTAGCCTCTTGATGGCTATAGAATGCATATCTCAAGGAAGAGAAATTGAATAATTTGGTGTCTCAATGGTATTATTGTGAAGGGTGTGTTGCTGCAACAATGTATTCAAGTTTTGGTTTCTCTATCATTATTTGTGGTATGTTTTCCCCTTTTTGGTATTTGATCAATTAAAGATGAGGTTAGCTTGGATTTCACTACAATACGTTATTTCTTGACATGGTTGTGTCTTGTATGTAGATTTAAGTTTTTTCCTTTGTTTCATGTGCTCATTATTGTGTATTCTTTCACCCCTCAATCTACTACATCAAATAATCAAATTAATTGCATATTTTGTATTTGTGTACCTTCCTTTATTAAGCCATATCATTACTCCAAATCTAGATGTAAACTTCTAAACCTTTAAAACTTTTCTCATTGTATTTCATGGTGGGTTGATTAGAATTGAATATGCTAGAATGTGATTGAAAGACTTTGATCTAGTTTGTTGAGTTGTGGGTATGTTGGAATGAAGGATATTGATCCACCAATTGGAATTAGGATTGGTGGTACCATTTTCCATCTTTGAAGTTATTTTTCATAAGTTATATTTAGAGTGTTGTATTTGTTTATAGATGAAATTAAAAAATTATCTAGATGCTAGTTAGAAGGTTGTAGTTGTATGTGCTTGTTGGAATGGGAGTCAATAATTTTGATCCAATTTGGTAGTATGTTTTGAGCATAGATTTTACAGTGCAGTCAAGGATATTTTAGGTCCAATCCACTCCCAAATGGTTGTGGCAAACACTTGTCAAACTAGAATGCAAAACAATGGGAATGAATGCCCATAAATATGAAACCTTAAATTTCTTGGTCCAAGACTTATGCAATGATTTAGTTCTTTGAAAATGAAAGGAAAATGGTACTATATTGTTTTAGGATGAAATTGATCATTTTAGTAATTTTTTACCTAAACCTTGACAATTTTCAATTTCTATTGCTTGTTTTTTCATAACGTGATGCGATAAGTTGTTGATGGTTACAACTAGGAAAGCCTCACATTATGGTGGAGTTTAATGATTTGAATAATACAAGATGCAATGCAACTTACTTTCTTGAATTAGTTGCACAAGAAGGTATATTATCATATATTACAACATTTATTAGTTATTGAGCATCCCCACTTTCTAGGAGTTTGTGTGGTTTCTTAGAACACGACCGATAATATTTTACATTTTTTGTAATAGCTTAGCCATTTTAACCGGGTTTGTGAGTACTTGTCTATGAGAATATGATTTCAGAATTGTATTATAGAATGCCTTTACTTTATTATTTCCAAAGAAAATCCATTTGGTGGAAATCTTTAGGTTACTTATTCAAGCACTGGGATTACATATTTTTCTTTTCTTTTTGATCAAATTGTCTTTTAGAATAATAAAAAAGTGGTGAAGTACCTTGTTAAGGCTCTTATTATATGCAACAAGTTTGTTCCTTACTCATCAATGAATTTAGAATGGTTTGGATCTACGCATCTCATCTTTGAGATGTATTAGTAATATGATATTCACAATGACATACTTGGAAATATAACGAATGGAGAGTAAGTAGGACAATGCCACTTGGTACTTTCTCTATCCCTCAAGTTGACAATATTGTCAAATATTCTAAGTTATTGTGTTTTTTTGGTCCTAATTGCCTTCTTTCTTTTGTGATCCTTTGTATCATGGTGCCTTGTAATGACCCTTTCCAAATAGGAGCTCCAAAGAGGAGGCTTAATGGTCTAAACCGCCCCATTAGACTATAGCCAAGGCCAAAGAGGCATAAACAGTGTTACTAGAGGTCACTCCAGTCACAGGTGTTATATTCGGAAAGTGACATTGAGCTAAAAAGGGTTAAAAGTGCTTTTAAGTCATTATGAGCTAAAAATAGAAGTCAACAGTGAATTAGGGTTTTAGCAGTGATTTAGGGTTTTGGAAGTCAATAGTGAATTAGGGTTTCATCATGATTTAGGGTTTTGGAAAGCTATAAAGGAAGGGTCAATGACCTAATTCATCATTATGCAGATTATGACTTGTCATTGAGGAGAAGAGGCGCATCTCAGGAGAGATAGTTCAATGTATTCCAGGAGGAAGACACCAGTTGGCTGATTTCGGTGTTGAAAGACACACCCCTAGTCACTGGGAAGATCATCCAGGTCTTCCATCATTCTTCATTGATTCCACAGTGCTCCCATATTCCGGGTATTATCTTTTAGTTACTTATTTGTATTCCGGCTAAGATCCTTTTGTCGTTTGATCTAGCCGAGTGTTGTTATTTTATTCAACCGCAGTTGCTTATTTGTATTCTGACTAAGATCCTTTGTTTGTTGATCTAGTCGAGTATTGTTAGTTTATTCAGCCGCATTCGACCATTTTGTAATCCACAGAGATATCATAATACAAACTTTGCAGTCCTTTATCACGTTTATTATTTGTATGATCATTTATATGTTGTAAACCTTTGATCCTACACACACATTAGCAGTCTTTCCTAGACTAGCAAATTCAGGAACATTATAGTGGTATCAGAGCTTTAGTCCTACCAGCCTGTGACTAAAGACAATGAGTGTAGCAGAAGACCCAGAGGGTCGTGAACACGTAGGTGATTAATATGTCACTTACAATAGGCATCAGGAAAGAAGGCATAGGCCTGATTTTCCCCTTTTTCCTCCTAGCTCAGAGGAAGAGAAAGAGGCACACAGAGAAGCAGAGAGAAGGGCAGAGCGTGAGGCTGAGCACGAGGCAGAGAGGATGCTAGGAGATAGATATGAGCGACCAGAGGGCAGTGGCAAGGCCCCCGTAGATCTAGAGGCAGCTTTCATGTAGGTTATCAACGATATGTTAGCTAGTCAACGGACCATGTCCAATCCTTGGCATAGGTGGTTGATAGATTGGCTAGAGTGGGCACCCCAGATACACAAGTCCTGCATGTAGCACAGGGGAACTCGAGAGCAGGCAGTAGACCCCAGTCACCCTCTCGCACATACACCTCTATGAGTAGGATTCCCAGACCCTTGTTTCCCAGTTTCCAGAGGGCACCCCCAGTAGCAGCACCGCCACTGATAGCACAGAGTCCACCCACTCATGTTGATGACATTGCAGAGTATAGGAGGGAGTACGCAGCATTGGGTCATGACTTCCATCAGGACATGACCTTAGTCGAGTACTATGGACTCAGACTCAGGAACCGCCCCAGAGAGCCACAGAGGGGAGGACCACAACAACAGCAGGGGCATAACCTCGATTTCATCCGAAAAGTTGGGAAACTCACCATCCCTTCTTTCGACAGATCGTCCAAATACACCGCCAGAGCTTGGGTACAAAAGTTAGACACATATTACAAGCTCAACCAAATGACTGAGACAGAGGCCATCAGTTTCGCGACCTTACACTTAGAGGGTGAGGCACACGAGTGGTGGTATCATGGACTGGTGACATTGGGTCACAGTCGTATCACCTCCTATGGGGAGTTTACAGATGTGTTCATGGACAGGTTTGATAGGAAGGATCCCGAGATACACTTTAGGGATCTAGCCTAGTTGAGACAAACTGGCACAGTAGAGGCGTTCATCACGAAGTTTCAGTGGGTAGCCGTGGCAGTGACAGATATATCAGAGCCCAGACTGATCATGCTATTCACAGAAGAACTCACAGAGCCTTTGAGAGGATGGGTGAAGGCATATAGGCCTCCCACTTTGCAAGATGCCATCCTTCGCACTCAAGATCTGGCAGACTCGGTGCTAAAGACTAAAACTTTCTCCAAACCATTTGTGCCCCAAAGGGATCGAAACAGGAAGCCATTCAAGAGAGAATGGAAGGGTAAGGAGAAGTTGGATGATGAGACTAGATGAGAGCTTATGAGGAAGAAGCTTTGCTTCAGTTGCAGAGATCCTTGGGTCCCAGGCCACAAGTGCATGGGAAAGGGAGAGATTCATTTATTGAGGTAACAACAGACATCGTGGATAGTGAGGAGGAGGAGCAGGACAATGGATCCACTAGTTCAGAGGAGGATTCAACACCAGTAGAGATGCAACCTCCCCGTAGACCACTGACACCGGCAGGAGCCCATCCTCCAATAGTCCCACAACTACCAGAGCAGGCTAACAGGAGGAAACCAGCAAAGGGAGGAGTCATAGGGACCCTTTTTGGTGTTCCCAGGTATGATACCCTCCGTATCAGAGGGATTATTCAGGGGCAACGGGAAATCACCTTGATAGATGGTGGGGCCACCCACAACTTCATCGACGCTTCACTAGTATCGAGACAGGCACTTCAGATAGAGGAGTTTGAGGGGTTTGATGTTGCGGTAGCAGATGGCCACACAGTGGAGTGTCTAGACAGAGTTCCAAACTTAGATATGAAGTTAGGTAACTACACAGTGAGAGACACATTTTATGTGGTTGACCTATCGGACACAGATGTGGTGTTAGGACTTCACTGGATGATTACCTTGGGAAAAATCACTACCAACTACCAAACCTTGGAAATAGGATTCAGAGATCATGATCGGAAGAAGGTTGTTCTAAGAGGTATGTCGATAGGAGCACCCAGGACAGTTTCAGCCAAGAGGATGGAGAGGATATTCAGACATGGGGAGGTAGCATATGCCGCAGAATGCTTGATCACTACTCAGAAGGATTCAAAAGTTTGACAACAATACCATACAGAGATCAAGAATTTATTGGGACGACATTAACAGGTCTTTGAGGCAATTCCACCAGGGAGACCACCTGACAGGGGGTTTGAGCACACCATTGAGTTGGAGGAGGGGGCCAAACCTATGATCACCACCCCCTATCATCATCCTAGGAGGTTCAAGGATGAGATAGAGAAGGCAATCAAGGAATTGCTAGCGATGGGACACATCAGACCGAGCAACATCCCATTCGCTTCTTCAGTTGTCTTAGTTCTGAAGAAGGATGGCACCATGAGGAAGTGCATTGATTACCGAGCCTTGAACAAGAAAACCATCAAGAACCAGTACCCTATCCCACGCATTGACGAGTTGATGGATGAACTGCATGGGGCAGTTTTCTTCTCAAAAATTGATCTACACTCTGGATATCATCATATCAACATTTGAGAGAAGGACATAGAGAAGATGGCATTTCGATGTCATTTTGGACACTTCGAGTTCATGGTTATGCCATTTGGGCTAACCAATGCACCTGCTACATTCCAGTCTTGCATGAACCATATATTCAGGGATCAGTTAAGGAAATCAGTCTTGGTTTTCTTCGACGACATCTTGACCTATAGTCGGTCATGGCAAGAGCATATGAGGCACCTGGATGAGGTATTGAGCATCATGGAGGCACAATCATTATATGCCAAAGAGTCCAAGTGTGAGTTCAGTATGACAGAGTTGCTTTACTTAGGCCACATCATCAGTGCACAGGGGGTAAAGGTGCACCAAGAGAAGATCAGGGCCATTATGGATTGGTCGACGCCCAATAATGTGACAGAATTGAGGAGCGTCTTCGGGCTGTGCAGCTATTATAGGCGGTTCGTCCGGGGTTTTTCTCATCTTGGAGCACTACTGACAGATCTTACCAAGCATGGGGCCTTCATATGGACCGAGAAATCACAAGAAGCCTTTGATCACATGAAGGAAGTCATGGACACTTGTCCAATGTTGGCACTACCAGACTTCACCTTGCCATTTGTACTAGAGTGTGACGCATCCGGCGAAGGGATCAGGGCATTTTTGATGCAGGGAGGACACCCCATTGTATTTCAGAGTCAAAATCTTAGTCAACCTGAGAGGTTGTACTCCATTTATGACAAGGAAATGTTGGCAATCATGCATGCCTTGACCAAGTTCAGACAATATTTGGTGGGCAGCAAATTCGTGGTCAAGACCGATCACAACAGTTTGAAGTATTTCCTTGAGCAGAAGGACCTTAGTGAGCACCAACAGAAATGGATGGCGAAGGTACAGGCATTCGACTTTGACATAGAGTATGTCAAGGGGAAGAAGAACATTGTGGTCGATGCACTATCGAGGAGACCTGCGGCATGTTCTTTGATGGAGATTTCAACAGATTGGAAATCCCACTTGTTAGTGGAATATTCCAAGAACAAGTTCACTTGTGAGGTGATGGATGGGAAAATACAGGATGACCGGTATAGGGTCATTGACGATGTTATATTTTACAAGGATAGAGTCTACTTGGTGCCAGATTTAGGGCTTAAGAAGAAGATCCTCAATGCAGTTCATGATTCACCTCTAGTAGGCCATCAAGGGTTTTTCAAAACCTAAAGACAGATCAGAGAGAGGTTCTCATGGAAGGGCCTCAAACAGGACGTTATGAGACACGTCAGTGAGTGTGTGACTTGCCAGCAGAACAAGTCAGAGCATGCTCTTCCAGCAAGGCTACTTCAGCCACTCCCCATTCCAGAGCAGAAATGGGAGAGTATATCTATGGACTTCATCACCAGTCTACCCAAGGTCTAGGGTAAGGACTGTATCTATGTAGTGGTCAACAGATTGACCAAGTTTTCTCACTTCTACGCCATACCGGAAGAGTACAACGCAGTTCAAGTAGCCAAGCTTTTCTTCAGGGAGGTCTTCAGACTTCATGGGTTGTCGAAGAACATTGTTAGTGACAGGGACAGTCGGTTCATAGGGACATTTTGGAGAGAGTTTTTTTGGTTGGTGGGGACAGAGTCGACACCTAGCACCATCTATCACCCTCAGACAGATGGGCAGACCGATATTTTCAACAAGTGGGTTGAAGGGTATTTGAGGAACTATGTAGGAGGACAACAAAGAACGTGGGTAAAGTGGTTACATTTAGGAGAACATTTCTACAACAACACCTTCCACATGTCCATTGGTATGACACCCTTCCGAGAATTGTACGGATATGATGCTTCCACTTTGGTAGACTTGGTCTTCGGGGAGAGAAAAGCTCCCAAGGCCAAGGATTGGATCATAGAGAGTCAGGAGATCCTCAAGTTGTTGAAAGAGAACCTGTAGATGACGCAAAACCGACAGAAGATAAGTGCGAACAGACACAGGATAGAGTGTAGCTTTGAGGTTGGAGATTTGGTTTTCTTGAGACTCCAACCCTACAGACAGTCATCTCTGAAGAAGAGTGGGGTCGAGAAGCTCAAACCCATATTTTATGGTCCTTACAGGATCATGCACCGAGTAGGCAAGGTTGCTTACGAGCTAGAGCTTCCAGAGGGGAGAAAGATTCATAATGTGTTCCATGTGTCTTGCCTCAAAAAGGCAGTGGGACAATTCACTAGCACATCAGAGGAGCCTCCCCCGTTGGATGAGGAGGGACAGTTGGAGTTAGTTCTGGAGGAGGTTTTGGAGTTTCGGGAGCGAAAACTGAGGAGAAGGGTCATCAGAGAGTGTTTGATCAGATGGAGAGGGATTCCAGTAGAGGATGCTACTTGGGAGAGCGAGCAAGTGTTGCAGCACCCTGGACTGGTATTGCTTGAGAACAAGCAATTTCGGGAAGGGAGGATTGTAATGTCCCTTTCCAAATAGGATCTCAAGAGAGGAGGCTTAATGGTCTAAACTGCCCCATTAGACTATAGCCAGGGCCAAAGAGGGGTAAATAGGGTTACTAGAGGTCACTCTAGTCATAGGTGTTATATTCAGAAAGTGACATTGAGCTAAAAAGGGTTAAAAGAGATTTTAAGTCATTATGAGATAAAAATAGAAGTCAACAGTGAATTAGGGTTTCAGCAGTGATTTAGGGTTTTGGAAGTCAATAGTGAATTAGGGTTTAAGCATGATTTAGGGTTTTGGAAATCTATAAAGGAAGGGTCAGGGACCTAATTCATCATTATGCAGATTATGACTTGTCATTGAGGAGAAGAGGCGCATCTCAGGAGAGATAGTTCAGTGTATTCCAGGAGGAAGACACCAGTTGGCTGATTTCGGTGTTGAAAGACACACCCTAGTCACCGGGAAGATCATCCAAGTCTTCCATCATTCTTCATTGATTCCACAGTGCTCCCATATTTCGGGTATTATCTTTTAGTTACTTATTTGTATTTCGGCTAAGATCCTTTTGTCTTTTGATCTAGCCGAGTGTTGTTATTTTATTCAGTCGCAGTTTCTTATTTGTATTTTGGCTAAGATTCTTTGTCTGTTGATCTAGTCGAGTATTGTCAGTTTATTCAGCCGCATTTGGCCATTTTGTAATCCACAGAGATATCATAATACAAACTTTGCAGTCCTTTGTCGCATTTATTATTTGTATGATCATTTATATGCTATAAACCTTTGATCCTACACACACATTAGCAGTGTTTCCTAGACTAGCCAAGTCAGGAACATTACTTGCCTACTTATTTGGATATATCTCCATTGTACAATAATTTGGTTGTTAGATTCTTTCCTTCTCGTCCTTAAGTTAGGGAGCATACCTCAACAACTCCATAAATATTTTTGCATACGCATCCAATGTAAGTTTCCCAATCTTAAGCTCATAGAATTCCATTATTTTGTCATCATAATATTTTTTAGACTTGTAATCTTTGTAAAAGTGTCTCTCAAAATTCTTCTAGGTTAATTTTATTTCCTTTATCCTTTTTATTTCCTTGAGGTCTTCCCTTGAGGTCTTCCCACCAAATGGAAGCCCCTCCATTCAGTTAAACATTGGAATTCTTTCCTTGGTATTGTCTGAATAATTATGTACTCGGAAGTACTTCTTCAAGCTAAATATCCATGCTTCAACTTCCTCTCCTTTATTTATTTCACCATCAAAGGTAGGTGGCTTATCCTTTTTTAATTCTTCAGTTAGAAAACTATGAGAATTATTCTTACTCCTTGTCACATACCCACTACGGCATAATAATTTTTTCACTTTTCCTCAAGGGATAGAATCCCCGAATTCCTATGGGGGCATAACGCAGGCTAGCTCTTCCCTTATCCACCTCCATGTGATCGTTGGTTATGACCACGGGCCAAGCCAAGAGGTGCCTTTCACATTTCACGACTCAGCGATGCAAGAGAGTCAAGTCTTTCGAATCTTCAAACCCCGAAATGTCGAAATGTCGAACCCCGAAAGGGCTGGCGAGTGACAAGCTCCCCTCTTGGGTCTTGACCACATGACCTTGTTCCGTGACCATGCGCTTAATCGAAAAAGAACTTACCGGCTTTTCGCGTTCGGGGAATCGTGATGCAATGTCTCTTCCTCTCCCTTTCAAATCCATGAAACTCTGAAATCTTCGAAGTTCCCCTCTAAAGGGAGATCAATGGCTATAAGCCTCCCATGATCTGACGGTTTGGATCCTTTCAGGATTTCATGGATCAAGAATCCTGACTCTCTTACTTTTTATAACCTCGGTACCCGAAATACCGAAATATCTCTGCTGAGGGATCAACAGTCCATGTCCCTCTTGAACCAATGGCTACGATCCAACTGGATCAACGACCCACATCCTTTCGGGGTTTCGGAATTCACAATTTTGCGATTCTATTACAAACAATACTTATCCACAATTTCACACACCCACTCCAACAATATGTTGCATTTCGTGACTTCAGGAGTTTCAACGCCAAGCACCCTGGTTCCTTGTCCTTGGAACTTCCAAAATCCCAAATCCCGGTATGCTGAAACCTGTCCCTATTCCGTGACCCAGCACTACTCCTCCAAACGCTTTCGGGATTTAGCGTTTCGGGACTTCGCGAATCCTGTTGCTCCAATTCCTTGTCCTCTCATACTCCCGGTATCCAAAGTACCAAAGTGTCGAATCCCAAAATTTCAGTCCTCCTTCTCCCGAGTGAGATCAATAGCTCAAAGTCTCTCCTGATCCAACGGCTTAGATCCTTTCGAGGTTTTATGGGTCAAGAGTTTAGAACTCTTACCTCTTGTTTTCCTGGTAACCGAATTACCGAAATCTCCTTTCGAGGATTTCCCTGAAACCTCAACCGCGTGCACCTTTTGGGACTTTGGGATTTGCAATTTCACGAATCTGCTGCGACCAAACTTTTGGTCCTTCAACCTCCCGGTATCCGAAACCCCGATGGGTTTGGATCTCTGCCACGTGTCCTCTGGAATGGATGATCCCGATGCTTTCGTTGTTTCACTTACCGGGAGTTTGAAACTCTCTGTACCAAGACCACAGTCTCCTCTACGTCCCGAACTCCGAATAGCCAAAATACCGAAATCCGATGGCTCCTCTCCTGTATCAGGATTTCGCGAACCGGGAGTTCACAATGCAGCGACTCCACGATTCTAGTCCTTCAACCTTTCGATATCCGAAACTCCGATGGGTTCAGATCTCTACCATGTGTCCTCTGAAATGGATGGTCCATATTTTTTTAGGACTTTGACGAGTCCTCACCTTTGCGTTTGCAAGGGTTAAACCTCGTGCAGCTTCTCTTGGATCCGATGGTTATCGACTATCCACGTGAGATCTGACGGTAGTTGTAGCTCCTCCCTGAGCTTTCTCACCTATGAAGGAATTAAGAGCTTTGCGCTCTTTCTCCTAGGCTTGACTCTTAGAAGAGTCTTCCGCGCACCCCCTTGTGCTCATTCATCAAGTCTAGGACTTGAGTGAGTCTCGGTCTCTACTTGCCTCACAGGGAGCCTATGCATAACTACACTACCTCTCCTGACCTTAATAGAAATCATCCTCCAAGGGAATCTAGACAACTAGGAAGGTTGGCATGTGTACATGAGACTATGCCTTAGGTCGACGAACTCACAGTTCGTGGCTCTAACTCAAGCCGCCACAGGACACAAGCATTTACAAGTACCAATCATGTCCTGTCCATATAATCTCTTACTAGCTTAATTTTGCAGCTAAGTAGTAAGGAAAGAGACACAATATATCCATTCAGAAATCAAGCACAATTCCTGAAACATACACAGTATAACCAAATTCATGCCCAGTTACAGTTAAATTACACAGAGTAAGAAAATGTTTATCTATTACAGGTTTCTGCCAACCAACTGACTGTGGGTGTTCGTCCTTCCACCCGACCATAGGCTCAGAGGCATTCATTCTTATCACTCTGGCCACCCGCTTGCCAAGCCATGATATCACCAGGGAGTTCTCACAGTTCTCGAGGGCTCTCTCTTTGTTTCAGCTTGTTAAGCCCTAATATTGGCTCATTACCCCTTAATTGGGGCATATTATATTAGTAATGTTATTTTATTTATGTTGGCTTTAGGCCATTAGTTGTAATTATACCTCCTAGTCTCCTATATATACCAAGGAGACATTTTC
>ML786123.1:96612-108036 GCA_009831015.1 Picea engelmannii
CATTTTCATTTTGAATCATCTTGTACTTGAACATTTAAGTGGGGTAAAAGGAGGTTGCCCCCTCGAAGAGGCTTATTATTTGAAATTATCTCTTTTTCAAGGCGTTGAGTACTTTTCCTGAGGTTTTTCTATGCTATATTGATATTTGGTTCTTAACACAACTTCTGTTCAGGTCCTGTTTTTTTGCAACTCGGAGCTTTCTCACTCGGTTGTGGCCTTGGCGAGGTTTCTTAGATGCTCTTCAGCATCAAGCTCATGGCCTTCAGTTCGTGACTCGCTGGAGAGCTCTGCACATCTCCCCTGCGAGCTTACGCTCTTCTTCTCCCTGTCTCTTCTTGTGTCTCCTCTCCCGTGTGTGTGTCCCTCTTACCTTGGAGGGTTTTGTCGACCTATCTTGTTCCTTCTGTCAGAAGGAAGCTCAGGTCTACAGGTCCCTGTGGTACTTCGAACTGACAACCCATGTTTCCATTCATGGGGGTGGTTGGTGATTCAACCACCGGTCCTTTCTTCATTGACTGATTTTCTTTCCTTGGAATTTGAAGGAGTTTTGTCATCCTTATCAAGGGAGATTTTGGGGTTGTTTGATATATGAACCCTCTCTTATAGTTTTCACATTCTTCCTCTAGTGATATCATGGCTAGTACTTTCAAGGCTTCACCCCCACAATCATTTATTGGAAACTCAAACAATAATACATTTACATTTTCCTCATGCATTAACATGGTAATTCCTATTCTATGATTAATTACAAATTGGGGGAAACAGGGTGTTAGAATTCCCTCCCCCTTAAAGGAACACTGTCCTCGGTGTTATTTCTCAAAACACCTATGATGCCTTTCTCATTCGGCCACTTCAGAAGTCTTGACCTTCATCCTTAGTCAGGTCCTTTTTCAGGATCTTAGTCTTCGTCACCTGCCTTCAATAATTCTTGGACAATAAGCACATTAGTCACAATTTTGTGCGAAAACATCTTACTGTTGTTCAAAATTCGAAAGGAAAATTTCATATTCTAGCACAGTACTTATCTGTGCAGTTTGTGGATCTGTATCTACATGGTAGTTTTGTTATCCATTCTCATCGCTTTCCTTGACGTACCCATTGGGTGCATGATTCCAATTCAATAGTTCACAAGAGCTATCATGATTTCATCTTCCTTTCCAAGGTTTTTTTTTTTCCGCACGAGAAACTACCCACTGTGTGCATGATCCCAATAGTTTACAAGAATTATTAAGGTCTCCTCTTCCTTGCAGTCACTCATCCTCTAGGCCCAGGCTCAGGCATCCCCTTCACTGTTATACAGTCCCTTGGGCGATCCATCTTGCCCTGTCGAGGTTTTCTCGCACAGGAAAATTTTAGAGACTCTATCGAGTCTTACAGTCGAGGTGTCCCTCAGACTTGCTCTGTCGAGGCGTCCCTCTAGCTTGTGTTACCTCAACATAATTTATTTTAGGCGATCATGACTTATCACGGGGTTTTCATGGCTCAGCAGTAGCCCTTTTTCATCATCTTCATATTTGACAACCCTCATCTGTCCTTTCTGGACATGTCTTTTCTTCTCACCTGTATCACAGGTATACAAAATTCATGAGACATCATTATAAATTCTAACTTTCAGAATTTTATTGCAAATCTGTCACCCATAGATTTTTGAATCTCACAATTTGTTTTCATATTTGTTCCGCACAGGAACCAGATTCATAATTATTGGAATTTCCTTCCCATAATGGTTTGGCTCAGCAGGCAATTAGTCTTTCTTATGGACTTACAACATTGTCATATCCAAGACTCTTTCCTTCCTACAATTCATTCTTTACACAACCAAACAATTGTTAGTTTCATCTCAACATACCAAACTTTTCAAAACATAGTTCAATATTTAAAAAGGGTTTTAACAATCGTGCCAATATCCATGGCCACATTCATACCCAATACATTCTTGCATTGTTTTTTCAAGTTCGTCACACTTTATGACCGGTTCTTGGCCATGGGGTGTTGGAAGTTAACCAACCTTTTCCTCATATGGTTTATTCGTTTTCTTTCATTCTTACAGCAGGACCATACTTCCTGCTATAGGTCGATCACGATCCCAAATCAGTACACATGAACTCAAAAGTTTCGCATGAATGCCTTTACCCATTCCTTTATTGTCCATGCATTCATGACATATCAGTTCATGAATTCTTCCAAGGGTTACAAACAATGTTTACTACCAGAGGTTCATACCTCCATTATTCGGGTTCTCCTTCTTGAGTCATACCTTACTTGGGTATCTAAGGCATACCACTGTCTTTCAAAATTCATGCATAACACTAAGAGAATAAAAATTTTCAGAAGGGGTTCCTACCAAATCCTTTCATACCTAGTGCCACACAGGCGCAAATATCTTTATACCGGTTCTTGGCTGCTAGCACCCTCTTTCTTATTTTTACCTCATCACTAGTGCTTTATTGGGGCTTTTATAGCCCCATCAACAATCTTTCACTCGCAGCCTTCTCCCGGTCATTCTCTGTTTGAGGTTGCCCATCATTGGAAATTGTCTTCCTCAATAGCTCCAATTTATTTCTATACATAACATGCATCATTATAGACAGAATTACATTAGTCATAATATTAAACCTACTGCATGTATCATAACATTTGAATTCATAAACATCCTTAAATGTTTCCATAAGTGCAACACAACAGTTCTCAATCATTTTCATAGTATTACAACCATCATTACTATGGTGTCAAAACATTTTCGTTCATCAATGTACTAGCTTTCTCATCCCATAGAAAACATAATGCATAGCAAGGAAAGAAATGAGGGCTCTCCCTTTCTTCAAATTTTTTCTACATCGCCTGGGGATTTTCAGCCCAGTCGAGTTATCTCTAAGGTCTTACTGCCTTTTATTAATCATAGCTTCAACCAAGCCTTATCAGTTAAACGTACTCATTTATTCATTTAATCATACTCAGGGGGTTTACTTGCCTCTTACCAACTATACCGGTTTTCACAACTGCTCTTTTTCTGAGCAGCATTGGTTAGGCCTCACCCTAACCCTTTTTGGGATAACGCAACATGCTTTAATAGAAACTCTTTGCTCATAATGAATCATGATCATGTGCATCTTATACACTTCCATTCGGTTATCAGAGTGATCCATATTCAGTTGTTAGTCTTCTATTAATTACATGATTCTTTCAAAATGTAATCCAGGATTCTTATATATATGGACAGGCCTTGCAGCCCATTGTCCAACCTTCAACAATTATTAGGGTTGTGACTATGTCCTTCTGACAAAGTCCTTACACATTTCCTCCACTAGGAACTCCTTCGGCATGCAACTTCTTGTTGCATATCCATCACTATTTGTGATGGCCTCAGCCTTGAGTTAGTTTTAGCTTTTTACTAAATATTCCCCTTAAGGAATATAAACATGCATATTTACTATTAAGATCAATCGATTCAAATTCATTCCCCTTAAGGAATATAATCATGCATCTTTGACTCTTGTTATGACAAGAGAGCATCTTTGCTCATTTATCCTTTCATCTAATTATATTGGTACTTCTTGAGGAAATGGAATACATTCCCCTCATGCTATTATTTGGAATATAACTTTCATGACTCCCCAGAGTGGAGTCAACTATGCCTCCATAGTATTCATTTAATCTGGGCAAGAGCAATACTTGCTTCACGTTTCACTCATCCGGGTAATCATATTGGGCCTCTAGTATACTTATACTCTTACATCATACATGTGCATTACTTGCACGTTTAATATCATTCATACCTTACCGGTACTAATATCAGGCTTCCTATTATGAAGCTTCATAATGCATTAAACTCATGTACTCAAGTACAATTGAACACAACTAAGTATTCATCATGCTAGTTCATGCCTTCTCCTCATGCGACCAACGGTGGTGACCATGATCCGAACAAAAAGGCGCTTTGCATTTCACGATTTCGGGATTCCTGTTGCAAGGAACTCTGGTTCCTCGATCCCCAAAATCAGAAAACCCAAAAGACCGAATCTAAGTTTTTTTCGGCTCTTTTATTCACATGAACCTTCGCTCGGAACGTGGGGTCGACCGTTTCCCAAACTTCTGATCCACGAGGGTCCTGGAACCTGGATCCCACTGTCCAAATCTCTCTGCCAATCGACAGTCCTGATCAAGTCTCGGCTTTCCACCTTTCAGGATTCTGGCGGAGTCTTCACCTCCTAACTCCTGAATGTCCAATTACACCGGATCTACAGTTTAGGTCATCTGCTAACCAACGGCCTTGATTGAATCAGTGATTTACCCAGTGCGACTTTGGAAAGTCTACGCTTCTATTTCCCCAATAGATAAAACCTCAAAGGTCTAGATCAACGGCTCTCGTTGATTCCATTCTAACATATACTATTCCTCTTGAGCTTGTGAGTGATGTGAGGTTATCAACCTTATCTTCTCCACTGATCCACTAGATCTAACGGTTCACAGAATTTTGGTATTCCTCCCTCCGAGAATTCCACCGTCTATTCAGACTCTCTATACCCGAAATGTTGAAATTTCAGATAAGATCAACAGTCACCAACGACTCTCCACCCAATGGTTGTGATTATGTCGCGATTTTGCGTTTCACGACTTCGGGGCTTCCATTATGAAGAACCTCGAATCCTTCGATCCCCGAAATTGCGAAATTCCGGAGTTCTCAATCTGACAGTTCCGATTATTCAACGGTCTGATAGCTCAGATCTCGTCGGGGTTTCTCGTATCGGGATTTCGCGATTTCGCATGTCGCGAATTCGAAAGACCTTTCACCTCCGTTCTCCCGATCCACGAAATTTCGAAATTCTCTTTGGACGATCAATGGTCCAGATCGCTCCTTGATCAACGACTATGATCTTTTTGCGAATTTCTCATTACTTCTTCCAAGCCCTTTTGTTTTGAGAAATTCTGGTATCTCCTCGCAACTATACAATGCGCTACTTCTCCGAGATCGAACTACTCGAAACATTTCGGTTCTTTCAGGATGGATCTTGACTCTTGATCCTAACCATTATAGGTTAGGTAATTTGACCCTATATATTTTCATCGGTCCTCTCAATCATGAGGAGTTACATGCTCAGGGTTTAGTCTTTTAATAATGCAGTAATTATAACTTTCTAAGGATCCTACCAGTCCTTACCAGATTTCCTAAATCATGAAGGAGTTCTTCATTTGGGTCTTAATTCTTACCTAACCAGCCATCTCAATTGCAAGAGACTCTACCTATTTTAGTAGGTAGCCATCGTCACACTATAACAGAACAACTCAGTTCCTGTCCCTTGTCTGGCTCGTGCAACTTCATAGCACAATTTATTCCACCTCTGTTATTCACACTCCAGTCTTATCAGTAACACTGATCAGTGCATTCCTACTCCTATAAGATTAGTTACCATCTTAACAAAGGGGTTACAAAAATTCCCAATTTACAGTTTCATTCTGCAGTCCTTCTCCTTAAAGGGAAAATGCAGATAACAATATCTCCTTACGCGGCTCGTACATGAGCCCAAGCAGGCCAAGTGTTGTAACCATGCTCTGATACCAATTTGTCACATACCCACTACAACATAATAAATTTTTCTCTTTTCCTCAAGGGATAGAATCCCCGAATTCCTACGGGGGCCTAGCGCAGGCTAGCTCTTCCCTTATCCACCTCCATGTGATCGTTGGTTATGAACACAGGCCAAGCCAAGAGGCGCCTTTCGCATTTCGCGACTCAACGATGCAAGAGAGTCAAGTCTTTCGACTCTTCAAACCCCGAAATGCCGAAATGCCGAACCCCGAAAGGGCTGGTGAGTGACAAGCTCCCCGCTTGGGTCTTGACCACGTGACCATGTTCTGTTACCATGCGCTTAATCGACAAAGAACTTACCAGCTTTTCACGATTCGAGAAATCGCGATGCAATGTCTCTTCCTCTCCCTTTCAAATCCCCAAAACTCCAAAATCTTTGAAGTTCCCCTCCAAAGGGAGATCAACGACTGTAAGCCTCCCCTGATCCGATGGTTTGGATCCTTTCGGGATTTCATGGATCAAGAGTTCTGACTCTCTTACTTTTTATAACCCCGATAGACAAAATACCGAAATATCTCTGATGAGGGATCAACAGTCCATGTCCCTCTTGAACCAACGGCTACAATCCAACTGGATCGACGACCCACATCCTTTCAGAGTTTTGGAATTCATGATTTCGTGATTCCATTACAAACAATACTTATCCACAATTTCACACACCCACTCCAACAATACGTCGCGTTTCGCGACTTCGAGAGTTTCAACGCCAAGCGCCCCGATTCCTTGTCCTCGAAACTTCCAAAATCCCAAATACCGGTATGCCGAAACCTGTCCCTATTCCGTGACCCGGTACAACTCCTCCAAATGATTTTGGGATTTCGCGTTTCGGGACTTCGCGAATCCTGTTGCTCCAATTCCTTGTCCTCTCGTACTCCCGGTATCTGAAGTACCGAAGTGTCGAATCCCGAAATTCCAGTCCTCCTTCTCCTGAGCGAGATCAACGACTCACAGTCTCTCCTGATCCAACGGCTCAGATCCTTTCGAGGTTTTATGGGTCAAGAGTTCAGAACTCTTACCTCTTGTTTTCCCGGTAACCGAATTACCAAAATCTCCTTTCGAGGATTTCCCCGAAACCTCAACCGCGTGCACCTTTCGGGACTTTGGGATTTGCGATTTTGCGAATCTGCTGTGACCAAACTCTTGGTCCTTCAACCTTCTGGTATCCGAAACCTCGATGGGTTCGGATCTCTACCACATGTCCTCTGGAATGGATGGTCTCGATGCTTTCGTTGTTTCGCGTACTGGGAGTTTGAAACTCTCTATACCAAGACCACAGTCTCCTCTACGTCCCGAACTCCGAATAGCCGAAATACCGAAATCTGATGGCTCCTCTGCTGTATCGGGATTTCGCGAACCGGGAGTTTGCGATGTAGCGACTCCACGATTCTAGTCCTTCAAACTTCCGATATCTGAAACTCTGATGGGTTCGGATCTCTGCCACATGTCCTCTGAAATGGACGGTCCAGATCTTTTCGGGACTTTGACGAGTCCTCACCTTTGCATTTGCAAGGGTTAAATCTCGTGCAACTTCTCTTGGATCCGATGGTTATCGGCTATCCACGTGAGATCTGATGGTAGTTGTAGCTCCTCCCTGAGATTTCTCACTTATGAAGGAATTAAGAGATTTGCGCTCTTTCTCCTGGGCTTGACTCTTAGAAAAGTCTTCCGCGCACCCCCTTGCGCTCATTCCTCAAGTCTAGGACTTGAGTGAGTCTCGGTCTCTACTTGCTTCATAGGGAGCCTGTGCATAACTACACTACCTCTCCTAAGCTTAACATAAATCATCCTCCAAGGGACTCTAGACGAATAAGAAGGTTGGCATGTGTACATGAGACTATGCCTAAGGTCGACGAACTCATAGTTCGTGGCTCTAACTCAAGCCACCACAGGACACAAGAATTTACGAGTACCAATCATGTCCTATCCATATAATCTCTTACTAGCCTAATTTTACAGCCAAGCAGTAAGGAAAGAGACATAGTATATCCATTCAGAAATCAAGCACAATTCCTGAAACATACACAGTATAACCAAATTCATGCCCAGTTACAGCTAAATTACACAGAGTAAGAAAATGTTTATCTATTACAGGTTGCCGCCAACCAATTGACTGTGGGTGTTCATCCTTCCACCTGACCATAGGCTCAGAGGCATTCATTCTTAGCACTCTGGCCACCCGCTTGCCAAGCCATGATATCACCAGGGAGTTCTCACAGTTCTCGAGGGCTCTCTCTCTATTTCAGCTTTTGTTCAGGTCCTGTTTTTCTGCAACTCGGAGCTTTCTCACTCTGTTGTGGCCTCGGCAAGGTTTCTCATATGCTCTTTGGCATCAAGCTCGCGACCTTCAGTTCGTGACTCGCTGAAGAGCTCTGCGCATCTTCCCTACGATCTTACACTCTTCTTCTCCCCGTCTCTTCTTGTGTCTCCTCTCCCATGTGTGTGTCCCTCTTACCTTGGGAGGTTTTGTCGACCTATCATGTTCCTTCTGTCAGAAGGAAGCTCAGATCTACAGGTCCATGTTGTACTTCGAACTAACAACCCATGTTTCCATTCATGGGGGTGGTTGGTGATTCAACCACCAGTCCTTTCTTCATTGACTAATTTTCTTTCCTTGGAATTCGAAGGAGGTTTGTCATCCTTATCAAGGGAGATTTTGGGGTTATTTGATATATGAACCCTCTCTTATAGTTTTCACATTCTTCCTCTAGTGATATCATGGCCAATACTTTCAAGGCTTCACCCCCACAGTCAGTTATTGGCAACTCAAACAATAATACATTTACATTTTCCTCATGCATTAACATGGTAATTCCCATTCTATGATTAATTACAAATTGGGGGAAACAGGGTGTTACACTCCTCTTCTTAGAAATGTTAGATTTCGTGCCACTACTGGACTGTTCTGCTGAAAGAGTCTTTCGACTAGAGGACTCTGTGGAAATTCCTCCACTTGATTTGTCGCTCTTAGTACCCTGATGTTTCCTTTTGGAAGAACTCCTTCTCGCATTGTTGTGATCCAGTCCATACTTTTTGGCATCTGAAGGGGTTTTCAACCTCTCCGACTGGTGTAATTATGCATTGCTAGGACCTTGATGCAGATGTTTTTGAATTTCAGACATAATCTCTAGTAGGAATGCATTCATCTCTTCCTATTCGCCATGGGATATCATAGGCCTCGCTAAATTCCGCCAGTGGGCTAATTTTTTATGTTTTTTCCCAAAAAAAGATTCGCCAATTTCCATTTTTTTCTAAAAACGATTCGCCCAAATTCCATAGAATAAAATTATTTTACCTTAAAAATTGCCAAAATTTTATAGAAACTATATAAAATCCTTAGAAATTTGAATATTTTTACAAAACTATCGCCAACCATTTTAGATTTTGCATGTTAAGGACTAGTAAGATTAAGATTAGCCTATGTTTCTACATTTTAATACAAATTTCCATCCTTAAAATCATCCCTACATCAGAATAACACTTCAACGCTTCAGAACAGTACTATGAATCCTTCAGAGTCACACTTCGAAACCTTTGGAGTCACACTCCGAAAAATAGTCAACTCTAAGCTGGCTAGACTCGCTCTCGATCTAGTCGACTAATCGACTGCTGACACATGTCTTCAAATTGGTGCTCCTAGTCGGCACTGGGTTAACTCTTCCTTCCTGACCTACTAAGTGGGATCTGCAATGATCAACGACTGAGGATTCATCCTTCCCACTTCCAAATATATGAACCACACTGGCTTGATTTCAGAGTCTCTCCTTCGAAGTTATTCTCACGACACATGAGATTTCCTTTTGAAAACCCCACTTTGAAAGGTTCGTTTTAGAGTCTCTTGTTCAGATTCTTTTCCACAATGTTTGAGGGATCTCTCTGACACTTTAATTTTGAACAACCCACTAATCAACAGTCCCGTTCTCTTCAGATCGATGATTGTTGTTCTCTGTTGACTAACACAGGGTTTTTATAGAGTCATAAATGCTCGTTCAAGGATGTAGTCGTTTTTTGAGTTCTGCAATACTTTGATCCTGACTTTTGAAGACTCAAAATAATATCTACGGCCATTACAAACTGTCAAACTTAATCTTAAAACCTCACATAATTTGTAGACTCTCCTCACAATGTAAATATAGAGTATTTGAATAGGTGGCAGTTCACATTAATCGTTTTTACAATTTAACAAGGCAATAATAAACATCATAACATAGCTCATCTTACAACATTTAAAGTCATGAGTAAATACACAGACTTTCTCTTAGATTTAGACATTCATATATGTTATCATACAATTCTTCCATTCATAAGCATTTAGATATACCATTCACAATCAGTTCAACACTTGAAACACTTATAAGATAAGAAATATTTCAATCCAACTGACTAAGCGAGGATGACTTTCCTCCCAACCTTAGGCCTTGTTGTAGATTCACTTCCTACAACATGACACCCCCGTGCCAAGCCATGATACCACCAAGGAAATTGAAGTTGTTTGGATAATTTCATGTACTCTTAATATTTTTGAAGTGGGCAATGTAAAATATGGCTTGCAATGACAATTAATGTTTTAGAACTATGATAGTTGCTAAATACCTTGATTGTATAGTTCATTATAGTCCTCTTAATGTTGTAATGTTATCTTTAAGTTATTTCATGCATGAAGGTTGGACAAAAATTGGAACAATTGAATGACTGATGCATAAACTAGGGTATATGGGTCCTATCTCTAAGTCTCTTTGCAAAAGAGTTCACATCACTCATTACTAGAGAAATCTCTACACCATGCATTATAGTGATTATATTACATTTGTGAATAGAACAAAAGGTACTACCCCTCTTATTGGACCAAGGTCATGTCATTAATGAAAACGATTCTATCTCAAATCAATTATTTCTTAACGAAATCAATGTTGTTCTACTTCCTTAATACCTTTTGGTAACAAACATAGAGGATCATTGAAATGGTCCTTTCATTTATAGTGGGTTTGATCATTTTAAGATCTAAACCTTCTGCAAAGCTCTTTTCCATTTCTCTATAACATAAGAGTTATTGGTGACCAATAATACCTTCAAAGGGAATTGATTTGTTAAGAATAAATTAATCAATGGGGAAATTGATTCCATTTATCACAGTGCTACATCGAAAATCTTGTCAATGTCCCTTTATGTCTTATTGGATGTACAATGTAGTAAAACCACGCCTTGTACATATTATCTATTTATTGTGAATTTAAACAAAACCAATCCTAGCCAATATATGTGACATTTAACTCAACATAAGTCTCTGGGTTGCATTGTCAGTTACCAATAATTTTTCAATTTAAATTCTTGCATGTTGGTATTAGTTGTAATTTTACATGATATTATTGTTACTAATGTTGTTTATAATATGTCCATGGTTGCAATATTGGTAAATTTGCAAAGACACCATTTACAAGTATTTTAAAGATCTAATTACATGAGCTCAAAAGTTAAATATAGTTGCATTATTATGAAAATTGCAAAGTTGTAAATTAGAGTAGTCTATTTTGGCATCGAGTTTAAATTCTCACATGAAATTATAGTATTGTTAAATACATGGGAGAATGTTGCTTCTTTCTCTTAGAAAGATGACTAAGGTTTCTAGCCTTTTATAAAACTTGACCAAGTTGCCAAGTACTTCTGCAAGATACCAGATATATAAAATATGCAGAACAAAAACGAAATGCTAGAAAAGACAGAATAACAGTAAAATATCCAGCATAATCTTCACAATACACAGAAATGATATACGAAATAGCAACAGAAATAGCACTTTGAATCAGATAGCAATGTTCACAGGCCTCTTCGAGGGGGCAACC
>ML786123.1:114205-180774 GCA_009831015.1 Picea engelmannii
GATCCTTCTAGAAGCGGAAGCTTCTATTAGGTCTTCTTACATCCGCCTTATTCTATTTTATTGAAAGGTCTTATTAATATTGACCTTTATTACATCCAAATACATTGATCTACCTATGTGCGGGTTAGGACCTTAACAACTTCCAAGTTAAACTTTGCTTTACATAGGAATGAGTTGAGCTAACTTGTTTGTAATTCAAGCTTGCTTCTAGCAAGTTTTATTAGGCAACAAGAAGTTTGATACTTGAGTACACTTAAGGCTCTCAAACTTTGGCCTATGAGTTTGCCCTGGGTTTTTCATAGGTTCGTGACATTGACTTGTGAGCTTGATGAAAAAATCGCTATGTGGAGGGGGTCCCTTGTCCCACAAATGAGGGGATCTCATACATCAATTGGGTGTGTGGTTAGGTCATAACCTTAAAGAAATAATAATAATAATAATAAAAATATTATTATTAGTAGTAGTAGTAGTACTACAAATGACAATTTTTGTTACCTCTACGTTTTGTCTCAATCCCTCTAATATTCAATGATGAAAAACATTACATTTCCTTTCTTCTTTTCCTCTAGATTTTAGTGTGAATGGCATTACCCATTTCTTTCAATTTCTTGATTCAAATGGTAGGTATTAAGCTACTCACATGTAACACCCCAATGTTTGGCTTGATGTTTTTAGTTTTGAATTATAGGAGATGGTGTTATGGATTCATCATCCCCTTGTTGTTTTTTTCTATTGATGATTGGTTGTGATAGACCTAGACATCTATGTGATTGCTTCGATTATGATGAACATTAATATTTCCTTATTGATGACTTATTTGGCATTGATATTCCTAATAATGTATATGTGACATTGATGATCTTTGATGATGATTTAACATGATTAGTCCTTGTAATGATATGATTGGATATTTATATCACTTGTTGAATAACATGCATATTGATGTACCTCTTTGTCATTATTCTCTTGATTTATGATGATGATGTTGCATGTGGATTGGTATTATTGGAAGGACTAATTTTTTGTAGGTTGAGATGTTGATGGAAAGATGAGGAAACACACTCAATGAGGATGACCAGAAGGGAAAAACTTGAAAAAATGACCATTAAAGTTAACTGCAATAAAAGGGCTAAGGGAAAGCCTTGGGGAAGGGGATAAACTTGCAAAAATGACCATTAATAAACTTGAAAAATGACCATTAAAGTTAATTGCGGTAAAATGGCTATAGGGAAAGCCTTGGAGAAGGGGAAAAACTTGCATAAATGACCATTAAAGTTAACTTGAGTAAACAGGCTAAAGAGAAAGAGATATACCTTACTTTTACCTTATTCTTAATATTTGTAATTTCCAACTTTGCCCTTGCATGAGAAGGGGGTTGGGAGGCTTACAAAAGAACTACTTACCTTTGAGAAAGCTAGCATGAGAGAGAATGTTTTTTAGATTTTACCATTTGTGTAAACAAATGTGATTTTGAATTATGTACTTGTCCAACATATAAGGTGCTTTGAGTGGACTAAGAGGTTGGGAGTGTACTACCATTCATGGGGTACTAAGGCTCATATTGTGCCATGGGAGGGTGGTAATAAGATTCCTACAAACCATACCATTACGGGTTTTGGGGGTTGTGTAGATCAAGAACCTCTCCACTATACAAAGGTTGATGAGTTTGGATTTCAATTATGACAATCCTTTCATGATTGTGAATTATCTAGAGAGAGTTTTGTATACCCTGAATTTCCTCACCTCATTGAGCTTGAGCACTACTCAAAGGGCAATACCTATGAAAGTTGTTGCATTAGTAGGGTGGTAAATCAACCCTTAATGTAATTTCCCCATTTTTGATGAAAAATGAAATTGTGGTGTACCAGAGCACTCATTAGATGAACACTTGAACTTCTATGAGCTACAAAGTATAGGTACTTGTTGTCATGATTAAGTTATGTGTGGTTGGTTTTCAATGATTTGATATGAAGTTGTTATATGCATGCATTCTTATTTGGGATTTGACTGACATTATCTTTTCTAAAACGAAAAAAAGTTATTGTTCAATAACACCCAATTGCATTGTTACATCATAGAAGAGCTCTTGTTATAAATATAGGTGTTACCTTATTTATTAACGAGATTCGAGATAAGAAAGCTGTTACAACAAAAATCCAAGACGATTATTTATAATAAGTTTGGCAAGCTTCTATGATAATTGAATTATTAGACACTGTTTATACGACCAAATGTGTCGAATTGATTGGACTTTGCTTAAAACGCACAAAACCCTGTCTCCATCGCTTTGCTATGATTTTGGTACAACCACCCTTCTACTTTTGAAACAGGAATTTCCACCGTTTTCTCGGTCACCATATTTTCAGTATGGTGGGGAAATATTATTGAGTAGAACGTTTAGTCAACGCCATAATCAATTTATGGCTATAATTAAGTTTTTGATGTTTAAAATAAATTAGGATTTCAAAATTTTATTTTGATAAAAATATTTATAATTTTATTTTAATTTCTGTTATTTTTAAATATATTTTTAAGTATATCTTTATGTAAAAAAAAACAATACTCCAACCCACAACCAATCAAAATTAATAACTTATACAATATTTATTACTATATACAACATTTATTATTATACAGCTAGTGCATATCTGTCGCCATGTTTATGATCTTATTTATGGTTCCACCATATTAATCAGTGTAAGCAAAATTCCATAAAATTTTGAAACAATATCAAATAAATTAATATTTCAATTTTTTATTTTTTCTAGATTTAAAAAAGTATTTATAATTTTACTTTAATTTCTATCATTCCCGTGTGTGGAAGATAATTAAATTCTACTCCCAAACAAAACTATTAATATTATCGCCGCTTAAATGAAATATAAAATTATCGTTGAGGTGGAAATTTCTTGGCAGCTTCTTTACCACACGTGAGGCCACCACCGTTACCATGGCGCTCTAATGGCCGACGTGTAACTTGATTTCCAGCATTAATAGTTAATTTCACGCATCTTCGGCCAAAATATCCGCCGGAGACTAAAATTCGAACTTGGCACCGACGATATGGCATTATTGAGGCGTTCAAAATTAGCTGGCTATGCGACGGCCATGTCCTTTGTCCTCTCCATATACCGCGAATTGCATGTCGACACCCGTTGTCTTTATTGTAGACAGAATTATGTTTTTTTTTAGTTGTTGGATTCCGTACTGTAGAATTCCTTCATAGTTTTAAGATGGGTTGAAATCCATACTATATAAGAATCGAATCCATTCAGAGTTTTGGTAAAAGTGAAATTTTAACATTTAGATCAATTTAAAATTTAATGTTAAGAATCGAATCCATTCATAGTTTTGGTAAAAGTGACATTTTAACGATTTAGATCAATTTAAAATTTAATGTCGGAAAATATGTAAAAATATTATTATAGTAATTTTTTTTTTTTAAATAAAAGTAAAACCTTGTATTAATGACATGTGTAAGTTGTACAATTATATAATGATAAGTGTGAGTCACGTGTTATGTTATAGATGGGAAACCAGAGCATGTGACTCTTAGATGTTTTGAGATAGACACATCATCATGTATGCTAGAGTTGTTTGAACAAAACTGCTTACATTAATTCTGCATCCTATCTGCGTAAACAAAAATGTGTGTACAATATTCGGATGGTCTTTAAGACCAACTATTGACAAAGCTGCTATTATCAAAACTATGTAAACAGTATATGGGAAAATTGTGTGTTCTTCTATCTAGTTGCTATGGTAAACTAAGCAATTAATCCTGCAACAGGAATTGACGAAGAACCATAACCTGGAGACTTCACTCCATTGTCGAGTCTGGTTGTCCATGAATGTTGTAGACCGGGGTGAACCGTTGGTTGCATGTTGGGCATCTAGCTTACGCAAGAGCATCCACTAGTGCGTCAAATAGGATGTCCATCCTTTGGCCAAGGATGCTCTGAGAGTGCATCTGATCGTCCTGTTTCTGCCTATTTTCCAAGAAGAGTTGGAGGTGCTCCTCCGTGAGGCAATTTGAAAATTGTTGAGGCTGCTCCTCCTCCTTTTCCTTGCTAGCGACCTATGTGGTGATCTCGTTGGCTGCCACTGCGTCTTCCTCCACTTGCTAGCTTGGAGGGATTTCCTCCTCCACCATACAACTACCATCGTCGTAGTAGGGGTCCTGTGGATTGAAATTTGGGGGGGTCAAGAGATTGGTAGCCAGAGGAGAGCGCACGCACAAAGGTGGCGCCTCCTCTTTAACCAAACCTAGGCCATGGAGCAAAAGAGGGGTGGACGGAGGAATGTGTGCGCATGAAGGCGATGCTTCCTCCTTCACAGAGATGACGCCATGGAGTTGAAGAGGAGCGGACCGAGGAGCCTCCTGCGACCTCTGGTTGGTGTTCCGAGGGCTTGCAAAATGGGTAATAAGAACTAGTTGAGAGGGGGAGAGTCTATTGCGACGAGAGAGGGTGTTGTAACAACGAGCGCCCATCTTGGATTTCCCTCTTTCCCTGGGCATGCAAGGAAGAGTATGGAGGTGAAGGGCTGTGGGAATGGAGGCAGAGAGATGGTGCTGGGAAGAGTGGGAGAAGGCACTGGTGGAAATGCAGAGAAGGAGCTTGTGAGGGCTAAACGAGTATGGCGGGAGGAGGGTATCAGAGCTAGGGTAGATGGCGAGAGTGCTCAAGAAAAAAACACAAAGAGCAGAAATGATGAATCTTTCAGAAGAGCCGAAGAGCGAGAATGGAGGAATACACCAGGGCGAAAGCCCGTTTATTGCTGCTCATCCCTGAGTTGACAATCCTTCTTGCCATTGAAGTCGAGTTGACAACCAACTTGGGCCTAGTATGCCTAGTATGGCTTGCTCGCACAGCCATTAACCCGACCTGTCTAGCCATGCGCACTACCATAACTTTTCTCATGGTCTAAGCCATGGGGAAGTTAATGATTGTGCGCTGGCGGCCAAGGTTAATAATTCCCCTGGCCGCTTGGTTCCAAGTGTCCTCGGACTTTGTCTAGGTGGCACCCCATCAGGGGGATTATTACAATAATTTTTAATTATGAGAAAATTCTAATATAATTTAAAAAATTATTTAATTATATATTAATTTTAAGGATGAAAATTTATATTAAAATGTAGATATCTGGATTAATTTTACTAGTTTTTAATATGTAAAGTTCAAAATGTTTTGCTATAGTTTTGTAAAAATATTCAAATTTTTAAGAATTTTATATAGTTTTTATAAACTTTTGGCTATTTTAAAGGTAAAATAATTTTATTCTATGGAATTTGGGCTACTAGTTTTTAGAAAAAAAAATGTAATTGAAGAATTTTTTTTGGAAAAACAATAAAAAAATTAGTTAATTTTAAAAATTTAACCCTTAAAATCATCTAAATTTTTAAATATCAAAACTGTCAAATTTAATTGTACATATTGATTTGAAATTCCAACTTTACTACCTACACATTTGAAATAAAAAAACATAAACCCATCCGTCAATCATGGTAAAACTCTAATCATAATCCATAGGTAAAACTCTAATCATACTCGGAAAAAATGATCGATTTGCCACAAGATTACTTCTGACAAAAATGATAAAACGTCCGGCCAAAAAACACATGCGTTCAATGACATTGTGCGTTTTATGCACGGGATATGGTGTCGCTTTCGAGGGCCGTACATAGCGAGTAGACGCATTTGCTGTTTGGTCTGGGTCTGGCCAAGTCCTCGCGGTTCTCGTGGAGAAACCGCGTGTTCAGGATCTATAAGATTGCAGCGCAGGGAATTCATAAGATGCGTCGTGGAGAAACCGCGTGTTCAGGATCTATAAGATTGCATGGCAGGGAATTCATAAGATGCGTTCCAGCCGAGAATTGCTATACACAGTTTGCTTGTAGGATCGAAGGAATTAGGACGGGATTCCTTATTGTCGTCTGATGGCTAGCAAGCCGACTGCAGAATTCATGGATGTCGGATCGAGCGTAAGGAAGATAGATAGTCGCGGAGGCGTGCAAGAAGATATTAATGATTCTCATACCGATCGATCCCTCCAGGCTCTGCACATCCAAGTGGTTAGGATCAAAAAAGAAGATGAGAATCTCGGCGAGGATCAATATCGAAGAGAGGGGCTGAGCCCCAGAGAGCGTTTGGCGATCTTCGACTTGATGAATTCTGATGCGATGAAGGACGTTTTTCTGAGCAATTCCAGGCCTGTTTTTCGGTCTCCTTTGGGGGTAAAGCCGGAGCAGGCCTCCGGCCCGACTCCGTCCGGGATTCGGGCAAGTAGATGATCATGACATCACAGCTCTGTAAATTTGTGGGCCTCATCATGTACATGGACTAATCTGTCGAGAAAAATGTGGCAGAGAGGTATTAATAAACTGTGTTTTGATGACTTTAATAGGGTACTTGTGGAGAATAACAATGTAGGGATTGCCAGAGATAGGTTTGCCACTTGTTGTCAATGCCATCTGTGCTTATGTTGTACACACTGAAATACTTGGTTATAAAAGTTTTTTCTTATTAAGATTCATTCTGCAAACTGTCATTCTTCATATTTCCTGTCATTCTTCATATTTCCTTTTCTTTTTCATTGCAATGGAAGTTCTTACTTCGAACTCAACCCTTGGAAATATCGAAAGCCAAGTGCATATTCAACAAAGTAAAAGAAAACTGTGAAAAAAACGTGGTTGGGCGCAAATGCAATAGGGTATGTAATAAAAAGCCTTCCCCGAAATATTGAAGCCTCCCCCAAAAAACTGAATGGTAGCAAGTCGCCTGCGGTTTATCAGGGCAGTCCACACAGGGCAATCCAGAGATCGATAGAAGGGTTTGCATAAAGATCTTGGCAATCCCGGGAGTGATCTAAAGGTTTGCATAGAGATTTTGATATTGGAGATGTTTTATGTAGAGAGACCTGGGACACCAGTTAGTTTAAGTGGTTGAGGGTTTGAAACTTACAAAAAAATATTACAGTAAATCTTAGATTAATTATATTTATTGGTATATACAATCAACATTATTAAGAAAACATGTCAAAGTTTTCATGTATTTTACAGGTAAATTTTAGATTAATTATATTTATTGGTATACACAATCAACATTATTAAAAAAACATGTCAAAGTTTCCATGTATTTTACAGGTAAATCTTACTATACCATGAATCAATGAAAACATTAATCACCATGCAGTGAACATTTTCATCTTATAAGTTTGATGGTGAATAGTGTGCATTAAAGGATGCACCAGGCAGTGAGCCAAACCTACAAAATGAAAAGACAGCGAGTCAATGATTAGCTCACTACATAGTGCTTAATGGTAACCATTTAACGAAGGAACATAGACACCACATATTGCTTTAACTCACATACATTACTTTAACGCACACCACAAAGTGCTTTAAGTCTCTCACATTGCTTTAAATGATTGGCTCACTGCCTAATGCATTTTTATAGGCATCCTTTAATGCACACTATTCACCATCAAACCTACAAAATGAAAAGACAATGCATTCTTATAGGCATCCTTTAATGCACACTATTCACCATCAAACCTACAAAATGAAAAGACAGTGAGTCAATGATTAGCTCACTACATAGTGCTTAATATGAACAATTTAACTAAAAAGCACAAACACCACATATTACTTTAATTCACACACATTACTTTAACTCACATCACAAAGTAATTTAAATCTCACACATTGCTTTAACTCACACACAAAAATTCACATGTCTAGTATTAAGAAATTAACCAAATCACATGTCTAGTCTTAAAAAATTAACCAAAACATTGCCCTATCTTCACAAAAATGATATGAATAAACATAAATCTTAAAAGACATGAACTCTCTATCCTATGTGGCTAACTGAGTGAGCTACTGAATTAGTCTTATTACATTCAGAAAATTTAGAAATAAAAAATGGGTGATAGATAGTACACAGAATCATTTGGTCTATTCGTTACAATCAAAAAATATGTATGGCTAACTGAATGAATTACCGAGTCTCGTTAAAAAAGAAAAATTATTAAAAATAATAAATGGAATATAAATAGTATAAGGAAAAACAAAATTAATCTTGTTACAATAAGAAAAATTATTAAAAATAATAAATAGAATATAATTAAAAAATAATAAATAAAATATAAATAATATAAGGAAAAACAAAATTAAAAATAAAGATCAGGTGATAGAAAATAGTGCAAGGGAATCATCTTGTCGCTTCATTATAATCAGAAAATATATATGGCTAACTTAATGAACCACGGAGTCTGGTTACAATAAGAAAATGGAGTAAAAATAAAAAAATGGAATATAAATAATACAAGGAAAAATAAAAAATGGAACATAAATAGTACAAGGAAAAATAAAAAATGGAATATAAATAATACAAGGGAATCATTTTGTCTAGCACAGCCTAAGGAATCATCTTGTCTTTTTATATTAGTGTACAAGTGTCAAGGATATGAAGATACAGGAATAAGAAGAATGATATGAAGATGCAGGAAAAAGAAGATGATAATCCATCGTCACTGTTTGATTTTTCTTAGTTCTTTTTAGTGTTTGTTTATATAAAGTAATTTATTCACATATATATATATATGTTTAACAGTTAATATTAAATGTTCATATATATATAAATATAAATATAAATATAAATATAAATGTTATTCACATTTATATATATATATATATATATATATATATATATATATATATGTTTAACAGTTAATATTAAATGTCATCTAATAAGTTAATTATTGACTTACTGTTAGGTATATTTAGTATTATATATATATCTAGTATTATATATATACTGTTTGATGTATTTTATTTATTTAATGGTGAATAGAGTATATCTAATAGACAGGATGTACCTTGCATGCACCAGGAAGTGAATCAAGTCAATGATTGATTCATTGCATGATACAATACATATGTATCTATTTGTTAATAGTTAATAATAAGCACCATGTAATAAGTTAATTGGTTCACTGCTTGGTGCATCCTATCCCTTTAATGGTGAATAGTGTGATGGAAATTGGAATAGACATATGTACATTACTATGTAAATATGTACAATCCAGTTAAACACAGGTTAACATTAAGTATCATTCAATGAGTCAATCATTGGGTCCCTGTCTGGTACATCTTATCTGTTTAATGGTGAATAATGTGATGGAATGGACATGATGCACCACACAATAAGCCAATAATTGATTCATTCAATGATACTTAATGTTAACTAGTGTTTAACTAGATTGTTAAATATACTTAATTTTTTTATAACTATTATTATTTAAAAAAAAAAAAATCAAAATCCACAATAAAATTATCAAATCCTTTAAATTTAAAAAATCCTCCCTCTGGTTAAGTAAAGATTTGAATTATAACCTGCTTAACAGTTCTAATGCCTTAACAACATATCCTCTGACCACTAAACTAAACCAAACCCAAGAATACATTAAATAGTTAAGAATTTATCTTTAAATTTGAGGAAACTTTTCATTTTCAAATTCCAATCCTGCTAATTACCCATTAAGTAGTTACAAATAGTCTACTTACAAATAGTTAGGATTGCATCAACACCGTGTGCATGGCATGTTCAAAGATGTCTGTCTTGATTTAAGAGGCTTGTTCAATCAGGTACCGCTAGAATAAAAGTACTCAAAAGATGAGAATGGGAATATTCATAACTCATTGCTTTACCTCTCCGTGCTTCATGTTTATTGAAGTTTCAACTAAGGCTAGCTTGATTGTAATTGAAATCCATCATAGTGAAGTACCTTGTATGCTGGTACTAATTTAATAAGATATTGATTTCGAAAAATGGTGCATATTCCTGAGAGTCATCTTGTTAAGAAGCTTAAAGTACATGTTTATTCTCAAAGCTGGTTGTTCTTTAGTACTGAAATCAAAGGAAGGTGGTGAATAACATGATGAGGTACTTGATTTTATGATTTTTTATTTGAAAATAATTTTTAAATTTTCTTCTTCATCTTACTTTAATATGGATGGTTTGTACAATCCCATGTTTATAAAGAAAAATTTCTGACTAAATGTATCTCATATTGATCCACTTTCTTCTATATGGTTTGTACAATCTCATGTTTATAAAGAAAATTTCGTACTAAATGTATTTCATATTGATCCACTTTCTTCTGGATGGTTTCTATAATCCCATGTTTATAAAGAAAAATTTTGCACTAAATGTATCTCATATTGATCCACTTTCTTCTGGATGGTTTCTACAATCCCATGTTTATAAAGAAAAATTTTGCACCAAATGTATCTCATATTGATCCACTTTCTTCTGGATGGTTTGTACAATCCCATGTTTATAAAGAAAAATTTCGCACTAAATGTATCTCATATTGATCCAATTTCTTCTGGATGGTTTGTACAATCCCATGTTTATAAAGAAAAATTTCGCACTAAATGTATCTCATATTGATCCACTTTCTTTTGGATGGTTTGTACAATCCCATGTTTATAAAGAAAAATTCCGCACTAAATGTATCTCATATTGATCCACTTTCTTCTTGGGTGGCATTTCCTTTAAATCCAGGAACACTTCTTTCTAAGCCTATAAAATTTCTTCTAATTAATGCTTATGCTCTTTCATATATCCTTCCACAGATGTCCAAGCTAATACAATGTCTTTCTGGATTTGTCTCTAGAAGAGAAGTACACACTTCTTGCTTACAATAATCAAACTATTAGCTTGGTGTGCATTCAATAGAGAGATCATAGACGCCCCATTATGTGCATTGATGACAAAATATTTACCATCCTTGATTATGCCATATTGGTTTTCTCTTCTCATGAAGATGACATACCTCATATACATGTAGGAATCACCAAACACATACCAAATAAAGGATGAGGTACTATGTTGACTTTTGTTTCATCAATAAAATTTTCAGTAATAACAAATTTAAGATTACACTGCTTGGTAACTTTTAAATCTACATCCCCACATATTTACATTCACCCATCCCAATTTAAGAGTATGGAATATCGTGATCATGCATTGCTAAACCAAGCTTACTTACGAGGTTGTCTTGTAAACCAAAATCAAACAGTGCATCAACCTTGTTCATCTTAATTTGAATCTTGATATAGAACAACTTTGCCATCTCCTTTTCCTCTTTGAGATGGAGGATACTCTGGTTCATGTATTTCTACACTGTTGTGTAAACAATATTTCAATCCACATGTGAGTTTCTTCCTATCTCCTTTCTCACTTCAATTAGAGTATTCTTCTTCTTGCACTGCTCTTGTTTATGGTTCTTGGGATTTAGCTCTAGATGCAACTTTTCCCTTTTCTTAAGTGTGACCATCATTGTTGCATTGGCCATAGTGGCTATTAGGGTCCTCTGATACATGTGCAATTTCGATAGTCCTTCTTTTTCCCTATCCCTTATTCTTCTCGTCCTTACTGAAATCTCCATTCTAGTCTCACTACTTCAAACCACTTAGTTGCCACTTGTTGTTGTTAGTTTTATTGTACTAGGCCTACACATGGTCTGGGCTTGAATAATCTAATTTGAATTCTTATGTGACTATAAAACCTACCACCCAAAGACTTGACGACCACATCTAGGTTCATGGGATTTATCCTAAGTTAAATAATATGGTTTCAAAAATTTGCAGTGTACTTTTGTACACTCTAACCTCACCAATGGAAATAATAGTACCAACAAATCCTTTGGCCCCCTCCATATCGGATATGGTAAAACTAAGACATAATAATTCCTTTGAATGTCTCCCACTTAGTTACTAGTGGGTCTCCCACTAGCCTAAGGGCCTCAATGTATCTTTCCCACCAAGATTGTGCATTGACCTTCTAGCCTCAGTTTCAAGATTTTTTTTCCCTCTCATATATTATGCAAAATGATATATACTTCTAGTTGTTGCAACTAATGATTCAAATTAATTGTGTCTACCTCAAAAGGGATGCCACCTTTCAATACCAATGTGCTTCCTATTTTTCTCAATTTCACTATGCCAATCAGGAGTTCATCCACCCATTTCCTACATTTCAATTCAGAGGGGGACACATCCTAATATTCATACCATCTAGAGGGATTCAATTTGTTCCATCTTCTATCATACCAATGGAAAGTGAACCTTCCTAAACATGAGAAACATGTTAAATAGGGATTTCTTGCAAAATCCTCTTATGAATGGAATTTTCCTACAAAATACAGTATTTAAGATGAATCCACCTTTTATTCCCAAGCCAAATTGCCATTTTTTGCAATGTTGATCCTCACAATTTAACAAAGCTAACCAATGACCCAATGATGCATAATCCCAACTGGCCTATTGTTGGTTATATCTTCTTCTATATTGTTTGATTTATTGACCCAGGGTTCATGTCTTTCGGGTTTCCAACAAAGCCTGTAAAACTATCGCCCCCCCTCGGTAAACCAAAAGGAAACACAACACACAGAATGCGGTGCGCAGTCTCACCCGAGATAACTTTAATGGGTGGCTGCAAGACTTAGGTGTTTACAGCTTAGGATTGAGTATGAGATATGAGAACTCGACCACTGAACCATTATTAGAACTGGTAAATGCAACATACTATTATTCACGACTGTGCAATAAATCTCATAGCTTATTCCCTCAAGATCGCAACGACATTTAAACAAGAAATATAATACCTTGTTCATTCATTAAGAACAACAAATAACTATTGAAAATAGGATAAAGATATGCATGCATTCATCACATTACACAGATATTACCGTGGTTCACCCCCTCCTGGGCTACGTCCACAAAGATTTGGCTCTTGGCTCTTTTATTATGATAGTTCTGCATCTACAACGCTATACGCTTACAACTCTCCTCAGCTGGGTAAGATCCATATGAAGCAAACTAGATCGCACCAGGCTCCTCAACCTGTGATCTAATCCTCAAGACCTACCTTCTCTCGTCTCCTCTAGCTCAACAACTTACAAAATAGTTCATACAGTAAAATGTAAACCCAAATACTAACTAAATCGAAACCACTACAAAATCCATGAACAACAACAATCCTCTATAATACCTCAGTATTGGTATTTATACATCTTTGGCTCTTCAGCCATTACAATACATTACCAAAACCCTAACCCTACTGATGTTAGGTCTTCCTCTCATGTGTGCATGATTTTCTTCCTTCCAGCTGTCACTTTCCTTGTGCACGCTTTCCTACATGCACGCGTGCTGTGTTTCCTTCCAACCGTTGCTTCACTCTCTACACGCTTTATTTCCCTACGATCATCCTTCTTTCCACTTTGGCCTACTGCCAACAGGCCCCCAACACTGACATGTGGCTCGTCCCAAGCCACCTAATCCTTCTGAGCTTCCTCGATCTCCTTGGTGATCGTCTAAAAATTTTCCTTGAGCTATGCTTCTTGTGTCTGCGCCTGCATAGTCTTCTCCTTGATTGTGTCCACTACCTGGACTGCAACTTCGTCGCTGATCAATCTTGCACATTCTGCCTGGGTCTGTGCTGTCTGTGTCTTATCTTCTTCTGCTTGTGCCAGGACTTCTTCTTTTCCTACTTGTTTCCCTTTGGATGTGATCGTTGTCTTTCTCCTTACCGAGTTTGTTTTTCTAACTTTGCGTGGCCTTTCGGCCTCTGGCGCCATGCACCCTCTTTGGTTCTTTTTCACTATACTATATATATATTTTATTTTATTTATTTATTTATTATTTTTTTTTTACTGTGCGGTGGGTGGTCGACTGTCCTTGTACAACTTCAGTTGATTCCCATTGATCATCTCTCTGAGTTCTGCACTTGGTAAATCTCTTAACTATACAACTCCTCCATCTGTGACAGATTTTGCTTCATATGGCCCTAACCAATGCATTCTGAGCTTTCCTGGGTGCTGTAACGATTTGGTGTCATACATTAGTACTAGATCTCCTTCCTTGAACGTTTTCTTCTTGATGTCTCTTTCTTTCTGAACTTGTTGGTGGAATCCTGCCAAGATTCGGTCTTCCTCCATGGTCAGTAACTGATTCAGTCTCTCTTGTACTACTCCTCGTTCTGTCATTTGTGTGATCGCTGCTACGCACAAGCTTGGTACTAAAAATTCTAGCGACACCACTTCTTCTTGGCCATAAACCAATTTAAATGGCGTGTTCCCCGTCAAATTTTGCACGTAGTCCTGTATGCCCATAATACTGCCAGTACTTTGAGGTCCCAATCGTCTCTATTTACGTTTCAAATCTTTGTCAGCGTGTTCTCTAAAATTTTGTTGAAGGCTTCCACTGTGCCATTTGCATGTGGATGATATGGTGTGCTCTTCTGGTGATGGACTTCAAATTATTCAGTCATAGCGTCGATGGTACTATTTATGAAGTGTGTGCCTTGGTCGCTCATCAAAATTCTTGGGAACCCAAATCTAGTAATGACTTGTTCAAATATAAAGTGCGTTGTTGTTTCTGCACTGCAATCCTTCACTGGTGTGGCTTCCGACCATCTTGTTAGATACTCTGTCGCAGTGATAATGTACCTTGATCCTGTTCTTTTGGTTGGTGGGTTCATTGGTCCCACAAAGTTTATTTCCCACTTGTTGAATGCCTGTAATGTTACTTGTGGTCGTAATGGCATCTTGTCCCTTCTGTTGGGTTTTCCTACCCTTTGACAAACATCGCATGTTTGACAGTATTCCTTTGAATCTCTGTGAATTGTTGGCCACCAAAGTCCTGCGTGCAATACCTTATGTGTGGTAGATTTACCTGCATAATTACCTCCTGCTATTCCCTCGTGGGATTCTGCTAAAACTCGTGGTCTTTCATGTTGTAACACATATCTTCGCAAAATGGGCGCTGTAGTTGATAGTCGACAACGCAGACTACCAGGTTTTTCTTTTGCGCGGTGCTATATTCTTGTGGCACAGTACCTGTACTCAAGTATTGAATGATATCTATGAAGTATTCATCAACAATCTGTACCAAGAATAACTATGCATCCAGAAAGTTGTCTTCTAAATTCGTAGGCTCTTCTCCATTTGTGACCCTTGATAGGTGGTTAGGTCCTGTGTTCAATTTCCCTGGCTTGACTATTACTTCAAAGTCAAATTCTTGGAATAGTAGTAACCATCGACAAATTCTCCCCCCAAACACTCGCTTGTTGACTAGGTATTTCAGGGCTGAGTGATCTGTGAACATCTTAAAGTGGTTCCCCAATAAGTAATGTCTAAACTTCTGCAGTGCATAGACCATATCTAGGCCTTCTCTTTCTGTCGTGTTATAGTTCTGTTCTGAGTTTGATAACCTTTTGCTCGCAAATGCTATCGGGTGATCCAAGTCACCCTCTCTTGGTTGCGCCAAGATAACTCCAAGTGCTATAGATGATGCATCTACATGCACATGGAATGTCTTCTCCCAGTCTGGAAATACTAATATCGACACAGTGACCATATTTTCTTTCAGGGTATCCAGACCGTGTTGACACTCATCGTTTCACTGAAAATTCATATCCTTTCTTAACAACTTTTCCATCGGTGCAGTGATCTGCTCATATCCTTTCTTAACAACTTTTCCATCGGTGCAGTGATCTTCTCATATCCTTTCTTAACAACTTTTCCATCGATACAGTGATCTGCTCATATCCTTTGATAAATTTCCTGTAATAACCTGTGTGTCCCAACATCGCTCTCAGCTGATAGACTGTTTTTGGTGGTGGTAAGTTAACAATGACTGCGATCTTTGTAGGATCTACTATCAAACCTTGTTTGCATACTATATGGCCTAATAATATCCCGAACGATGTTCCAAATATACATTTCTTTATGTTCAGTGATATCTGACACTGTCTGTATCTTTCTAGCATCAGGCATAAGACTTCTACATGATTTTTCAATAAACTATAGACTGTCCAATCATCCAGGTATACTTCGAGAAACTGGTGGATGAATTCCTTAAACGCAGCAATGACTACTCTGGAAAATATTTCTAGTGCATTCTTCAGTCCAAACGACATGACCGTGTATTGGTAAGATCCCCATTTTGTCGCAAACGTGGTCTTGTATTTGTCCTCCTATGCTATCTTAATATGATGGTAGCCTGAGAATCCATCAGTGAATGAGTAAGCTTCATGTCCTCCTATGTTCTCTAACACTTCGTCCATGAAAGGTGTAGGGAATGGGTCGTGTAGGCATGCATCGTTCAAATTCCTCAAGTCGACGCATATCATGATCCCTCATTGCTTCTTGTCCTATACTACCATCGGGATTATCCATTCCGATTCTTCGACTGGTTCTATGATGCCGACTTCGAGCATCCTGTAGATCTCAGCTTTGAATTTCTGTTTGTATATGGGGTTCAATCTATATGGTCATTGTCGAATAGGTCTCGCTTCAAGTATGAGTGGTATCTTCATCTCCCTTAATTCTCCTGCTATACCTTTCATCTTTGTAAAGGTTGTGGGAAACAAATCGTTGTATTCGCGCAACAACTCTGTGATGCTTTCTACTGTTTTCTCATCCTAGTAGTCTCCAATGCTGGCCATTTTGGGATGCTCGGCTGTCCCAATGTTAAATTTATTTACTTTGATCGATGCAGAAATTACTTTCACCTTCTGCCTCTTCAATTTGAATATAACGTTGATCGTCTTCATCTAGTGCTTCCTCTTGCACATGATATCATGCCAACAGTTCCTTAAATGTCTGTTTATTTCGTTGTTGCTCTTCTGTGATAAATTATATATCTGGTTCTTTGATAAATATTACTCCTCTTATCTATTTTAGAGCTGCATCTATGTTGGGGTTTTCATGTTCAAATGAAAATGTGATGGTAAAATTCTGTTGTAATGCCGTCCATGTCGCAGTTCCTTTGCGCAACTCTTGGTTTGTATACCAGTTCACTGGTATTCCCTCTAGAGTGTGTATGAAGTGATGAGGCCATTCCTATGGGGGTGTCATTTTCCATAGTGTTCTACACGCCTCCAAGTGTTTCGCTGGTGCACCGTGTCCATTATACTTCTGTTGTTTGTTGTTTTTCTGTTCTACACCAAACCTTCTGTGCAGTAGCCTCTTACATTGGTACCAATCTGTGATGGTCTCCTTGTGCATACCCCACCATCTTGAAGGTGTGGCCTTGCGTGCTAAGTCAAGTGATAACAGTCTCAGATTCTCTAACACTACGTCTTCCTATTGTGTCAAGAATGTTTCCAAATCGTTCATTCCATGGAAACTGTGTGGTTCTCTGATTTATGTGCCTACCCATCTTACTGCATGGTCTATTCTTGCACATCTTCTCGTGGATAATTCATGTAGCCTTTGTTGCCATTTCTCTAAACCGGTGTGTGAGTTTGTTGCACATGAAGTAATGCTCTTCCAACTGAGTACCCCATCTGTAGTTGAGTTTACGTAATCCTCAATGCATGCAGTTGTTCTGTACAATTGGTCGATTTCTTCCAAGTCTAGGCAAGTAGGTTCTACAAACCTCTCCCCTTCTGATGGGTCTAATGGCACGATGACCTTGTATTCTCCTGACTCAAATGTCATTTTCTTGGTCTTCAATTTGATTATGGCCTGGTTGTCAAATGCCCAATCTAGACCAAGCAACACTAGGTAAGGTGTTGTGTCGTCCACTATTTCAATAACTTCAAAGTCGGCTTTAGTGCGAACTCCATCGAGATCTACTGTCACTCGTTTTAGTCTACCGATTGGTAAGACTCTGTGTTGGTTTGCCAATTTTAATTGAACAGGTGAATATCCTAATGTTAGCTCTCCCATGCACTGCCATGTGTTCTTGGGCAATACTTTAAATTTAGATCCTAGATCTAGTTTAATGTCTCCCATATTAAAATCTACGATGTTCGCATTCAGTCAAAACTCCCTACTTGTTCTTCTTCTCATGTGCAGGTGATTGACTGTCTTTGGTTCTAGCTTTCCTTTCGTCTCAGTGCTACATTTTTCTAGTATGTTTTGCAATATTTTCACAGATGATGGATCACTTAATACCTTTACACATGATTGCAGAAAGCCTTTGATTATACTTACTTGTCTCGTGGGTTGCATCCCGTTGGTATGATCCGATGATGGCAGCATCTCGTATTCTGGTGCTTCCTTCTTATGCTGCACAGTTGAAGTTGATGCTATGTCCTCCTTCTGAAATTCTTGTCTGGCTTCTTTAAAGCTCTCATTTTCCTTCTACACGTCGAACTGCTTCCTTGGTTCAGTGTTCTTCTTTACCCATTGATTCTGCATTGGTTCTTGTCGAATTGCGTCAGTGCCTATTTTATCTCTTCCACGGGTAACTATGTTGATGTTCCATCCTTCATCCCTTGCTTCGGCCGAAATCCACTAAACATTCTGGTTGTTCTGGTTCTTCTTCTCCTGAATATTTACTAGTAGTGTCGAACATTCTCTTGCGTCATGATTTGATGTGCGACAATACATACAAGTCGCTGGTGGAAGCAGACATTCCCTTGCATAATGTCCCGGTTGTTGACAATTTTGACATGTGACTGGTTATCTACCTTTTCTGAAACCTCCTCTGGCTCGTCCTCCTCCTCTCTAGCCTACTCGATCTCCTCGTGGCACGCTATACTGAGGTGCCTGATTATACAGCGTGATATTGTACTGAGGCTATGTCGGGTTGTACTATGGATGCGCATTATTGTATGGTGGCTGCGCAGTATTATACTACTGCTGCATAATGTTGTATGGAGCTGGGACTTGATTGAACTGTGGCACTGCTTGCCCATTCATCATTTCGACATGTACTCTATATGCGTATGACGTCCTTTCTCGCATCAACTCCATAGTTCTACAATATTTAACGTCGTGGCCCACTGACCTGCAAAAGGTGCAATATGAACTCTTTGGGACTATTTGGTATTTCTACATCATCGTGTAGTGATAAGGGTTGTGACCCGATTTGTTGCAGATTTCGCACCATAGTCCTCCTGGTGGTAACGGATTTGGAATTTCAGTTTCCATATACTGTGCGAACGTTAAACATTCGTTCTTGTGGTGGCATTACGTCCTGCACGTGGTACACCAAACGACTCCTCGTTTGTCCTTATTCTTATTCTGGTTCAACTGAAACATGAGATTCTTCAAATCCTCCTTCAGTTCTTCAATAGATGGGTCTGTCTGCTGGTACTAGTTTTCTTCTAGTTGCAGGGCTGCCTACAGAGCCTCTACCTGCATCTGAAATTTCTGTTTTTGTAAAGGGTATTTTAAGTGTGGGAGTAGTGAGTTGACAAATAGGTGCCGATGCTACATCTCAGTCATGAGATATTTTAACTTTCCCTTTAGTTGCTTGAATCTTTGATCAATCTCCCATACAGACTCTCATGGATTTTGTCTTATTTCAATCATCTCGTTCATGTACTGATCCTCTGAGCTTGGCTTCTGGAACTCATTTATCAGTAACTTCTTAATGTCTACTAGTGTCCTTGTCGTCCCAGGGGAACTGTTTGTGTCTAGACTCTTGTACCAGTCTAGTGCGTGGTCTCTTAGCATAATAGCTAGCTGTGCAAGTTTAGTATCTTCATCAGTGATCTGTTTTGCTTCCCAGATCTTTTCACAAATGAACAAATGTTTCTTGGGGTCTTCTTCTGCTTCTCCTTAAAATTTTGGTAATCTGATGGTGGGATCGTGTCCTGCCATCCTGAATGCTGAAAAACTACCTCCACGCGGTGTAGATACCTGACTAGTGCTACCTGAAATGGCTCCTCTAGTTGTTGTTCCTTGTGTCGATGTACTTCCTATTTTCTGGCTACTTATAAACTTTGGTTGTCTAAACGGTGGTGTTCTCTTTGGTGTATTAGTCACACATGGGTTTATGGGTTCCACACTGACATTAATATGGATAGGATGGTTGCCTTTAACTCCCGCTCTTGGACCTTCCGTCTTCCTCTCATATGTTGCGCGTAGGATTTCCTCAATCTGCTCCATAGCTCGGATATCCTCTACCTCTTCCTCATGACTCGCCAAGCCTTCCCTCGCGGCTATGGATCTCTTCTTGGTATTCACCTTGTATTGGTAGGGTAATCCGTTACGCATCTTTCCCATTGACGCCAAGATCCACTTGATCTGGTCGTCGTCCATCATGATCAGGTCCAAGGGTTCCTCTTTCTTTCCCTTATCCTTTCTTCCTTCCATTTATCCTCTCTTTGTCAGTGCTTCGCCCCTTCCCCCATACACGCAGGGAAGTTTAGCTGTCTGATTCCATTGTCATTACACCTTTATTATATAGCAGTATATTAATAGAAGTATACAGTGATAGAATGTACCTTCCTCGAGGTCCACGTAGAAATTCTTTCTCCGTTGTGCTGTATGACTTCGTTGTGTTGACTGTAAACTCTGTTATAAACCCTGCCACAATACTGTCAAGCCAAAAGTCTACTGCACAGGTGAACTTGTTGTTCACCTGTTCTAACTGTTCAATCTGTACTGGGTTCCACTCTAACTATCGAATCTGGTTCGTCACATGGTTATATTTCAATCTTAGTATCCACTCCTGCAATAGATGCATAAATTCACAGAAAAAGACTTCGTGCAAATCAGTAAACACGAATTTCTCAATATATTTGCGAGGTGTTATTCTAGGGTTTCTATTGTCTTTCTGTGCAAACTCCGTCTCTTTTGTTCTCAACCAGCTTTCGATCTCTGCTTTTGTGGGATTCCACAGTCTCAAAATTCCCTTCTAATGGCTCATTGGTCTCCGCCCTAACCTTTTCTTGATCTGCCTTTGACAAATGTTCGACTTATCTCCTCTACTCAATCCTCTCATGTTCCTACCTATGAAAACACAACCATTTGTTGGTTATGTATTCTTCTATACTTTCTGATTTATTGACCCAGGGTTCATGTATTTTGGGTTTCCAACAAAACCTCTAAAACTATCGCCCCCCCCGGGTAAACCAGAAGGCAACACACCACATAGAATACGTTGCGCAGTCTCACCTGAGATAGCTTTAATGGGTGGCTGCAAGACTCAGGTGTTTACAGCCTAGGATTGATTATGAGATATGAAAAATCGACCACTGAACCATTATTAGAACTGGTAAATGCAACATACTATTATTCACGACTGTGCAGTAAATCTCATAGCTTATTCCCTCAAGATCGCAGCGACATTTAAACAAGAAATATAATAACTCGTTCATTCATTAATCACAACAAATAACTACTGAAAAGAGGATAAATATATGCATGCATTCATCACATTACAAATATATTATCGTGGTTCACCCCCTCCTGGGCTACGTCCACAAAGATTTGGCTCTTGGCTCTTTTATTATGATAGTTCTGCATCTACAGTGCCATGCGCTTACAACTCTCCTCAGCTGGGTAAGATCTATATGAGGCGAAATAGATCGCATCAGGCTCCTCAGCCTGCGATCTAATCCTCGATACCTACCTTCTCTCATCTCCTCTAGCTCAACAACTTACAAAACAGTTCATACAAAAAAATGTAAACCCGAATACTAACTAAATAGGAACAGCTACAAAATCCGTGAACAACAACAACAACCCTCTATAATACCTCAGTATTTGTATTTATACATCTTTGTCTCTTCAACCATTACAATACATTACCAAAACCTTAACCCTAATGACGTTAGGTCTTCCTCTCATGTCCGCGTGCTATTCTTCCTTCTAGCTGTCGCTTTCCTTGTGCATGCTTTCTTGCATGCGCGCGTGCTGTGTTTCCTTCCAACTGTTGCTTCACTCTCTGCATTTTTATTTCCCCACAATCATCCTTCTTTCCACTTCAGCCTGCTACCAACACCTGTAGAACCTACTGTTGACGTTTGAATCCGTCAAGACCGAAACGACAACCTCACGAGGATATGAATCCTCCCGCGTTTGTAAAGAGGTGGTACTCCTCTTTGGCTTATAATATTCTTATAATTTTAAAATAAAAAATAATATGGGACTATAATATAGTCCAATATTTAATGCTCAAGAAAAATCAAAATACTGAAAAATAAAAAGGTATTTATAAAAGAGAATTCCTGAGAAGTGGACCAGGAATCTCACACATCACACATTACAGAAAATAAATATATCCTCACACCCATCATAGCAGAAATAATGATTTTGATCACATTCAAAATAAAATAAGATGGTTCGTTTGCATAAAAGAACTTTTATAGAGTAACACTTATAGAGATAAAAAAAAAGATTATGATAAGACCAATTTCAAATACTTTATACTCAAGACTAAGAGTTATAAAATACAGTCAAAATTGATCCCCAATTAGTTCTTTGGATTTCTCAAAAAATAATAATGTCTGTTACAGTGCATTGAAATTAAGGTGTTTGTCCAATGGAATGGGATTGGGGCTCCCGCAGACCATAAAGCAAACATGTACAATAAAGTATGAAATAGAAAGAGGAACATGGGCGGATGTCGAACAATAGAATATCGAAAGAAGAAAAAAGAAAATGATCAGGATTCAATTATACTTTTCTAGTTAAAGAAGAAGAATAACTGGATGAAAACTGATAAGGGAAGAAGTATGTGATCAACATGGACTTACTATGATGGTATATCTCCTTCATTTGCTTGTTTTTGTCTCTTTTGTACCCTTTCTTGTTGTAGTTTGATTACCGATTGTAACTACCTTTGCTGATATTTCATAAATCTTGGCAATTGAATTGTTTAACTATTCTTGAATATAATCCCTTAATGGAGAAATAATCACTTATTGTTTTATTTTAATATTAAACAACTCCTTTTCGATTTCTCTAAAATCAATAGATAAATTTTGCAATGTATTCTCAATATCTTCATTTTTATTGGTATACTCAACAAGCAAGTTGTTGATATCATCATGTGTGAATTCAATCATGGTATTGAACTTTTCAGCTGACGCCCTTTTTAATTCTTTCACTTTTCCTTCGTATTGTTGTCGAGTCATGATCATTGAATTTGATAGATATTTATGGTCCATGACTTCAATAGTGGTTCCAATGATATTCAAATCAAGAATGTTTTAGTATGCATCTGTCTTCGTTCTTGATAAATCACTCAATTGAGTTGACATTCCCTTTAATACGTTAATTATTTCAACCCAACAAGATTTCAGTTGTTTGATGTGGCTTGAAGAAGGTATATTTTGTTTCTTTCTCATTTTCTATTTCATTGCCGAAACTTTCATTGCAAACATCACAACTCCATTTGTGTAAAAATCTTCATCATTTTTCAAATCTGAATTCAAGTATTCCCTGGTATTATGAATTCTCAAACCGAGAGAGGAATTTTTTTTTTCCATATACCACAACTCAAAAATCAATGACATTCTTTTCTTAATATTCTCTCTGACAAAATGTCGAGTAGCAATAATCACATTTGAGATTCCCTTAACTCTAGCACTTGATTCTGGGGTTTCTTGAAAACTTTTCTCGAGATGAATCATAGAAACAAGGGAAGCCAGAATAGGTGGAGGCATGAGAGTTGCTTCCAATTCTTTAATTTTTTCTTTCAACTGAGCATTTTCTTCCTCCATATTTTCAATTTAAATCTCTGATGCCTCTCATGTAACTTTATGAATGGACAACAATCTAGAAGGCAACGTATTTCGTGTATCAACGGTGAACCGCAATTTCCCACTTTTACTCTTTGTAGTTCTTTCAAAAACCAATTTTTTAGACTCTCTATTAAAAGAAGCATTTTGCACAACAAAAGTTCTGTCATTGAAAAATGTCTCCTCCTAGACTATGAGTGAAAAAGTATGTTGTACATTTCCTTTGGAAAGTACTTGTACATCTGGGAAGGTGATGTTTTCAATATACATATCTAAGTCCATGTTATCCAATAATAAATCATTTTCTAGTGTGTTTGTTTCTTCTCCCTCTTGTTGTGAATTAGTCCTTTTTATTTTAATTTTTAGTTTGCGGGGGTTCTCCAAGTTCCCCTGAGGAGGGTTTCCTTCTTCATCATCCCCTGAATGATTACTTTGTATTATTCTTCACTGTGATGTCCCAAGATGAGGATTTGTCTTTGGTAAAACACTCCTTCGAGAAACAATTGGTGATTGAGTGGTCTTCTCATTTTAAGGCTTACCTCTTTCCTTATGATGCTATGTGGTACTTATGATAGTTTCTATATTTCCAGAGTCTCTATCAGCTTCTTAATTATTAGGGTTATGGCTATCATTCTCCTCTTCTTTGCTTACAATTGAATTTATAAGTTCAGGACTAAGCCCTACTAAAATCAAATGATTGTAGAAGAGATGAATTGGGTCAAAACCCTTGATTTCCTTTGCATATCTCAAGTTGGAATGATTGAAAAAGGTGGCATACTCGTCAAACTTCGAAATTCCTCTAAGAAGAATTTCACCAACTTTCCACGGAAGAGGAATGAATTGCTTTTTCCTTTTCTCAGAAAACGTGTGAAACCAAGATTTATATTGTCTAGCTATTTCAATAAAGAACAACTTATTAGATATATAATACGGCAGAAAGATGGTTTTTTCGTTGGAACAGAAAACCCTGATGATATTGTAATCCTTCATTTTTTCCAGAATTTGTTTCCCTTTTAGAAAAGCCGACGCTTCCAACGAGAGTTGGGAAGTTTCTTCACCAAATAATAATTTTTTGAATTTAGACACAAAATCATTGTATACTTCATAGAAATTATGGCCAACCCTTTGCCTCCATAAATCTTGATACCACATAGTCACGAGGTCCACATTTACTTTAACTTTTCTGATAACATTTAAACCCTCAAAAGTATGGCAATATGTGATAGAAAATAACAAATAAGATGACATATAAAACTTCTTCTCAGTTTTGAAATTTGTCTACTGTGTAGTAATCTCATTTGAAATAATCTTCACCCAGTCGAAGATAGCGTTTTCGTGAACTGTGAAGTGCAGTATATATAATGGAAATCGAGCAATGGTTTCCATAGAATCTTGGCTAGCAATTTGAGTAAATAACTAGGCAATTTCTTTATAAGGATTTTTCAAATAACTTACTTGAATTCTAGATATATCTTCTAGCATTGATGTAGGGTCATGAAAATATTCTTGACTTCAAGAAATGTGAAGGAAGGGACACGTAACGATGAAGAATCTACGTGAATGATTAGAATGGAAAGGCGGGTCTGTAAGTCTGAAAGTTCAAATAGATGAAATTACTAAGTGTTAAAATACATCGGGCAGACTGTGGGATGAGTGGAGGTATAACATGTAGGGACCCACGATTCTGAAATTCTGAAAATCCGTGATGAAAAAATAAACTAAGTGTTGGGCGGACTGATATAAAGGTAAAGAGAGAATATTGCAAGTATGAAAGTCCGCATGTCCGAAAGTACACAAACATAGTGAAAACGAATAAGTGTGGTAATCTCGTTACAAAAAAGAAAAGGAAAAAGAGGGGAATATAAGAGATTGGGGAAGGGAAAATATAGAAGGGGAATAAAAGAGGTAAGAAAAGAAATGGGAAAAATAGAAATAAAGGGGAAACACAAAAGGGGTTCAAAAACTGACTCCAACTGTGGGATGTTAACCCCCTGTTGGTTGTCAAGAATCCAGAATCTCATGACCAGATGTTTTATCCTTTGGGAAATGGAGTTGAGACAGTGAGCATGTAAAAAATAAAATGAAAAAGCTATGTACAAAGAAAAGATAATTTATTAGGCGAAGAAACTTTTCAGTTGTTGCCCATTGATAGGAAACATTAACGTCTTTCCCTTCATATCTTTAAGCATGTATGAATTAAAACTCATAATTTTCTCAATGAGGTAAGGCCCAATCCACAATGCCTCAAATTTCATATGCATTGACGAATTTTCTTTCGCTTTGTTCCAGAGCAACACCAATTCTCCCTTTTGAAAGTTCTTGATTGTTACACTTTGATCAAAGTATTTCTTAACATTCCGTTGCCTCTGTGATATTTTATGAAAAGCCTCACTTCTTTATTATTCTAATTTCAACAATTGATTCAATCTCTTCTCCAAAGGGGAATATATTTAACGTCGTCCATGTTGACTGCATAAATCAAGGGATTCAATTGAAGGTTGATTGGCATTTTCACTTCCTTTCCATACACCAATATGTAAGGAGACATCCTAGTGCTATCTTTCAGATTCATTCTTCTTTCCCATAAAGCATCTGTCAACTTCAAGTGCCAATTTTTTTGATTTCAATCGATAGTTTTCTTTATGATTTGAATCAACGTATTTTGTGTATATTCGGAAAGGCCATTCCCTTGTGGATAGTAATTTGATGATATTCCTATCACAATGCCATATTATCCGCAAAATTTTGTGAACTTTGATCCAATGAAAATTGAGCCATTGTCTATAATGAGTTTCTCTAGAACACCAAATCTTGACAAGATATATTTTTTTTTTTTGTTAATTGGTCCGGACCTTCTTGGCATTGGGATTAACCTTTGGCTTGAGAAACCGCGACTCAGGAGCATCTAAGCCGTCAAAATCACCCGGGGATCGCATCCGACCTGAGCCACACCAACCCTTAACATGGTTTGATTTTTTGTCCCCGTAGGTTTCGAACCGGTGACTTTTCAACACGGAGTGGCTTAACAACACACTCCGTCACTGACTGTCCTACACCTCGGGGACAAATCTTGACAAGATAATATCCTTGAGAAATTTAATCAATTCTTTAGAGTCAACCTTTTTCAATGCTAATGCTTCCTTCCATTTCGTGAAATAGTTTGTAGCAGTAAGAATATATATGTGCCCCTTGCTTGATTTTTGATTTATTGGCCCAATGACGTCCAACCCCCATTGTGTGAATGGTTTTTCTATTGATATGGGTTACAAAGGAATTGCAGACCTCTTCATCTTTCCTGATTTTTTTTTACATGGGATTCATTTTCTTACCATCGCATATGAATCCTTGAAAACCGATGGCCAATAATATTCGTCTCTTATTATTTTATGTGTTGTGGTAGTAGGTGAAAAATGTCCTCCACATATGCCTTCATGAAATTCTTGTATCAGTTCTTGAGCTCTCTTTTCATCAACACATCTTAATAACATGCCATCATAGTTCCTTCTGAATAATATTTCAACAATCAACATATACTGATTTGAATTCATCTTTAAATCCCTTCTTTCCTTCAGAGTCATGCTAATGGGGAATTGTCCATATTTAAATAAAATACAATCTCTTTGTACCACTCTGAACCAGATACAAGCTTTCCAATTGAAACCAAAATTACTCCATTCGGGGCATCACTATCCGCAATGAGCTTGCACAATCCTTTCCCTTTGACTACTTTTAGAGGCTTGATTTCAATGTCATATTATTGAATTTTTGCCAACCAATTTTCCCATTTCCCTTCTCTTAAATGTTGGTTCAAAAGAATCTTTACTGGAGAGGATGGAACATATGCTATGACATGAGAATTTAAAATATAGGTCCAAAAATGTGCTACTGCTTTTACGAGATACAGGGCCTGCTTCTCCAATTTTGAGTATATTAATTCATATTCATGGAGGGTCTTACTCATAAAACTTATTGGTAACTATTCACCCTTAGAATTTATTTGATTAAGGATTGATGCCACAACACTTTTTGTAGAAAACGAATACATAATAAAATCTCTTTGAAAATCCAGATTGATGAGCATTGGTGTTGTAGTAATTGTCTTTTTAATGTTATTAAAGGCCTATTGTGTGTCCGAAGTCCACTTGAACCTTTGATATTTATTTAAAAATATATTAATCCATTTTACTATGCTCGCATAATCAGGAACAAATATCCACACAAAATTTATCTTGCCAAAAAATGATTGGATTCCTTTCTTAGAAGGTGGAGGATCGAGTTCATTGATAGCCTTCACCCTTTCTAGGTCAATATAAATTCCTTATTTACATACAATATGCCCCAATAAATTTCCCTCATTTACAATGAACAAACATTTCTTTGGATTCAAATAAACCCCATACAATCTACATCTTTCAAATACTTTCCTCAGATGATGAATATGTTCACTTTGTTGGGGAAATTTCTATTTTCGGCACACTAGTTTAGTGGGATTTAACTGAATAGTTCCATTTTAGACTTTCTAATTTTATACCATCACTATTTTGCATGCATTCCTAATTATAGGATGTCATTGCCTATATGAGTGAAGATCACTCACTTACTGATTAGATCATAATATACATTGATTCTCATTCTTCATGTTGTATCTCTCTTCCTTTTCTTGATAAGCTTTGTTTGTGTATTCTTTAGCTAGGTCTCCTGTGCAGGTTTCCATGAAGAACTGACATGGTATTAGAGCCAATATGTTTGGAGCAACCTAGACAAGCCAGAGAAGAGCGAAAGAGGATTCAAGTAAACCTAGTTTTCGCAATCATCATGACCTATCCCTATCAAAAGGTGCGACAAATGGAATCATCGCAGCCTATCGCTATCGAAGGGTGTGACGGTTCCATTTTTCATAGTCGTCGCATTGTGTCCTTCACTAGGGTGTGATGATTCAACATTGTCACACTTTATCCTTCTCTAGGGTGCGGTGATTCAACAACCCTCCAAAAAATTGGGTTTCTATGGTAAGATAGACATATCCCGAAATCTGTGATCTGGGTCGGGCTGAAATTTTGACCAGAAACATGTAACATAGGGATTCTTATTCTCGCCAAAAATATCCAAAACCCACATCATATTTTAGGATATATAGTTTTTTTTATCATATCTATAGCTGCCATCGAACAATTTGTCATATCTCCGAATCCACGATCTGGGTTTTCAGGATCGTTTCAGAATCAATAGCAGGATGGAGGCAATGCAAATTATTCAATCAAGTCTGGTGATAATACTTACACTGTACAACTATTTTGAATGGAAGCTGAAGGCCACATTCCAACTAAAAATAAAAGGACTATATAATTTGACGATGGTGACAGAAACATAACCTACATCAGCGCTTGAGAAGACTAAATGGGTGAATCGTAAGGATGAGGCCACATGAATACTTCTTGAGTTAATATCCACTGATCTATGGTTTCATGTTTCCACATGCAAAACTCCAAACGATATCTGTACCACCTTGGAAGGACTCTTTGGAAAGAAGGATGAGATGTGAGGTCATATGCTTGAGGTAGAGTTGAATACCTTAGACCCTAAAAGTTTTGATAATATACAATATTTCTTTACTAAATTTAAATCTTTGATTTTGAGCTTGGGTGAATTTGGTATTGACAAATCTACACAAGAGAAACAACTTATTCTAACAATCTTTTCCAAGATAGGACCATAATATGGTGTATGTGTCTCCAATTTCCATTCTAGCAGATGTCTTTTTGGAACAAATTGGAAAATTCCTACGATGGATTAGTTCATTGAGTCTCTCACACAAGAGAAGACAAAAATCATACATATGGGCCTCATCAAGGATCCCAAAGCACATGCACTCACCATGCATGATGGAAAAGGATCATCCAAACAGAATGGGAAGGAGAAACAGAACGTCAAGGAGGGATATTCCAAACCCTTTAATGATTCTTCAAGTTCCAAAGACTCTTCAGATTGCAAGAAGAAGAAGAAGGGAAAGCAATGAACTTACTACAATAAACCAAATCATGAAGAATGCACATACATGAAGAAACATATCGATCTTATGGCACATGTACTTCAACAGAAAAAGCTTGGAAACTTCATTCCAGAGGGAGTAAAGAAGCAGAAGGAAGAATATCATGCTCCTAAGAAATGTAATCATCATTCCTTGGTTGCAATTAATTCCTCATCTGATTCATGGATTATATATTCTGGTGCATCCCATCATAGGGCAATGAAAGAGGAAGTTTTATCTTCTTTGAGTCCATGCTCAAGATCCCCTATTCTCATGAGGGATGATACTCCAGTAGCAATAGCAGGAGAAGGGAGAGTGGAACTCCACAATGGAAGTTTTGAGAATGTTTTACATGTTCCAAAGCTTTCTATGAATATTCTCTTAGTTTATTAGATCACTCAAAAAGGTAAAAAGGCTGAATTTACTTTAGATTCAGTTTCAGTAATTGACATGCATGAAAATTCCATCATTGCAATTGGTGAGGTGGATCACAATTCAGGGTTGTATAAATTCACTAAGTTTTATGATGATGAATCCTCTTTTATACTTACACATAAGTAGAGTACTTTGCATGCACCTCCAGTGCAACATGAACATAATATTGTGCTTCCATCAGTTTAAGCCATCATAGATGATTCCATACACTCATATTATGTACATGGAAATAAGTAGGTAGTATAGCCAGATAAGAAGCCAACGCTGAAGCTTCAACAGATGCCCAAGAAGGCACAGTTCAAACTTCAGGCAACAGGTATCCTTGTAGGGAATCCATTGGATTCAAGGATGACTCGATCTCAGCATGATGAGCCTTCTCACGTACTTTCATCTTCAAAACCTGTGATACCCATGTATTTCTATATGGTTCAATATTCTAATCCATAGCTCTATAGTGAGGATATGGGAAATCCATTATGGCAAGAATCCATGCAAAAGGAGTATGAATCACTCCTAAAGAATCATACTTCACATCTGTTTCTACTTCCACCAGAAAGGAATATTTTTAGGTGCATATGGGTCCATAAGACAAGAGGTACAAGGCTAGACAGGTTTCCAAAGGACTTCAACAGATCCATAGATATTTCTACATCTTCATGAAGACTTTCAGTGAGTAGAAGTTTCAGATTTTGCGGGATCGTCTTGCAGTGAAGAACACAGTTGCCTAGCAACTACCATTTTCTTCTTTTGATACATTATCTTTTGAGGGAGGGTTTTGTTCCCATGTGGTTTTCCCTCTTTCCTCACTTTTATTCAGTGTTCATTAGTTGCATTGTACATGAGTACCTAATATGGCCTAGTAGTTGGGACTCATTTTTTACTCCATAGTAATGTTCATGTGGGGTGTTGGAGAAATTTCTATTTTCGGCATACTAGTTCAGTGGGAATTAATTGACTAGTTCTATTTTAGACTTTCTAATTTTATGCCATCACTATTATGCATGCATTCCTAATTATAGGATTTCATTTCCTATATGAGTGAAGATCACTCACTCATTGATTAGATAATAATATACATTGATTCTCATTCTTCATGTTGTATCTCTCTTCCTTTTCTTGATAAGATTTGTTTGTGTATGCTTTAGCTAGGTCTCCTATGCAGGTTTCCATGAAACACTGGCACACTTCTTGTCTTTGAATGGACAATTAGATCATCCTGGTAATCCGCCATGGATTTTCCTATCAAACCTTCAAATGCATGGTCTATAGCCCTTTGGAAAGTGGCCCCAACATTTTTTAAACCAAATGGAATCAGAGCATATGCATATGTCTCCCATGGTGTTATGAAAGTTGCCTTAGGATTGTCTTCTTCTACAACTAAAACTTGATTGTATCCAGAAAAGTCGTCTAACATGAACATACAAACAAAACCAGTGACTTGTTGAAGAAGGAATTCCATGCTAGGCAGAGGATAATTATCTTTTACACTTGACTTGTTGATATCTTTAAAATCCACACACATCTAAATCTCCCCAGTCTTCTTCCTCACAACCACTGGATTTGAAAGCTAATCAGAATGTATGATGGGATATATTATTCCAGCTTTCTTCAATTTTTCCAATTCGAGTTTCACCAACAATTTAAACTTGGGATTCATAATTCTGATTTTCTACTTAAAGGGATTTGATCCTTCTCTTAAGGGAATAATATGCTGAAATATTTATTTAACATAGGCTTTTAGATCATCATAACTCCAAGCAAAACCATCAAAAAATTATTTGAAAAGGGAAATATATTGATGAAGTTCTTCAGATGTACAATCAAGTCCCAAGTTTGTGTACTTTGGGTAATTATCAGTCCCAATATTGACTTTCTTTGTTTCTTGCACTTTTCAGACTGATACTTCTTCCGTGAGACTTTTTGAATGGTCATCTCTTATGAAAAGAGATTCATATTGGACACAATTCTTTGGAACAAGAGAAATATCATCATATTCATCGTCATTTTCATTTTCTAGAAAATTGTTTAAGTCCTCATCATTTTCAAACACTTGGAGATAATCTTGGTTATCTGGGACTGAGGGTCGAAAAACTCTTTTTACTTGAAAAAATGTCTCACTTTAAATATCATCTGGATTTGACAATGAAGCGACCAACACTAAAGAATCTATTTTTTAATTTTTATCCCTTGGAATAAAGGATATATTGAAAGAACTAAAGGCCTTCATTAATTCATTCACTCTTTTGAAATATAGTTTGAGCCTTTCCTTTTTAATCTTATATTTCTGAGTGATTTGATTTATTAGCAACTCCGAATCCATGATCACAATCAAATGTTCAATCTTCATCTTCAATTCCATGATCATTCCTTGAATTAAGGCTTCATACTCTGCTTCATTATTTCTACAAGGAAACTCAAGTCTGATGACATGTGGGTATACGATCTTCTCGAGGATTTTGAGTACAATCCCAACTCCAATCCCCAAACTTGAACAAACCCCATCAAACAACATTATCCAATATCCAATAAAGTAATTATCTTCACTCTTTACATCCTTGATTTGCTCCATATCCAAGATGGCATAGTTCCTAATACCAACATCTATATAATCTTCCATCAATTCATTATCCTTCTTCTTGAAAGAAAATGGTCCCCTGGGTTCACAAGGAACCTTGATCATTGCTCCATATTTGTCAGGTAACATCATAAAACTTCCATATTTAATTATATAGCCACCAATCATGGAAGACCAGTCTCTTCCAAGGACAACTCCGTATGATGGAGGTAGATCCACCACCACAATATTAAAAACTATAATGATATGAGGAGCGATGGTAGTCTAGGCATACAAATCCTTAATTTTTCCATAAGATAGTACCTTCCAGGAATCAATTGCATAGATGCTTTCACCTTTTTCATATTACTTGGTGCAACTCATGCCAAGTGATTCCATAACCTCCAAGGGCATGATGTTGTTTGTCGCACCCGAATTTACAAGACAATTGTGGAGCATGACATCATGATTTTCTATTGAAATGTATAAAGTTGGAACTTTGCATCTTAATTTCACCATTGATGTGTTCTGAATCTGCTTTGGATTTGCAATTACTACTTCAATTCTCCCAGCTTTCTCATCCAATAATTTTAGAATTTTTTCCCTCTGTTGAGGAATTTTTAGTACTTCTGTGAATGGCAGAGTACTTCTTAACTTGATTAGATCATCAATAAAATTATATATCATCTGAAGGGGATTAGGCGTCTTTTGTTTCTTTTTGACTTCTGTGCTAGTCACTTTACTTTTGTCACTCTCTTTCTCCTTACCTTTATCTTTATCTTTATCCTTTTCAAAATTTTCTTTATTCTTGGACTTATTTACAAGTGCCCATGTTTGGACAATGTTTTCTTGTGAGACAGGATCATTTTCATCTTATTCAAATATATACATGGATGTCTCACATCCATCCATCTGTATAGGTTCAAAATTTTCTTCTGGAATATATTCATTTTCTGGCTCAACCATTTTCTCAATGTATGGCTCATCAAGTATTACTGCGTTAGGAGTTGGTTGTTTGGGAACCCTCTGTCTTTGTTGATTATCGACATTTTCAAACCTTTCTCTTTGTTCTTGGACTGGGTTTCTTTTTTTCTCTAGAGATGGAATCCTCAGATTAGGCATATAATTATCATTTCTCCTTAATCTTGTTATTTCACTATGTATTTGTCTGATGGTTCTTTCCATCTGCATAATCTCCATTCTTTGCCTTGTTTCCTGGGTTACAACAAGATCCATTTTCACATCCGAGATAGTTCCTTTAAAGAATAATCCACCGACTACTTGATTTTCACTAGTGATGCAGGAGCATCTCTCCACGTCAGCCAGACAACCAGCCAGCCGTGTCAAGCGCACGCATTCAAAGCTGAAGAGAGGCGTAGTCCTCATTTTAATTTAGAATTGAATGTAATTAAATGTTTAAGCTGTTGAGCTGGGAAGCCGTGCCTTTGTGCAGGCTATAGATAAGAAGGCCTTAAATGTTTATAAGGCTGAGATCTAGATCCGGATAGTGGACTAGACAACCCATTCAATGTAATTGAATAGGGTAGGCAGATTGGAGGGAAGAGCTCGAAGAGCCCCCTAATGTAAAAAGATGAATTGTATCTCTTTAGTAGTTAGTCGAGAGATGATAGAGGATCTGTGAGTAGAGAGAAGAAGAGAGAAGAGCCGAGACCTTGTTACAAGCCATGCTCAGGAACACCTTGTAAATACAAACATTTTCCACTTTAATACAAACAACAATTTTTCCTCCATGTATTCTGTGTTGAATGAATGTATGTGAGTTTTGTTGTATGCTGTAGGTTTTCATTTGCAGGAGTGTGTTTGATTTCCAGGTTTGAGGTTCTTTGTGGTTTCGTTCCAGGAGGGCGTGACAGAGTACCGCGGTCTCTGAATACTAGTGCACATAAGCACTTCTAAATTCTGCGGGTTCAGACAAAGACGTGCTGCGACACAATAAATGGAATCAACAACTCGGTGAAGACCTTAAGGTTGATGAATACCTTGGAGGATAGGCTGTGGGAGAAGATACACAGTTGCAGACAGAAGCTATGAGGAGTTCTGTGGAGCTCTGCCAGGTGGGCATTGAGCTAGTGCAAGGAGTGCACAGAGGAAGAACTCTGCTGTGAGTTAAAAAAGAAACATAATCACTAAGGATTTTGAAAGCTCTGCCAGAAGGGCATTGAGCAGGTGCATAGAGTGCATAGAAAGAGGAAAAAACTGTTGGGCATTCTATGAGAAGATACTCTGCCAGGAGGGCATTGAGTAGGTGTGCAAACTCAACAAGAGGTTGCTTGAGAGAGAAATAGACAGGAGGGCATTACATTTTCAATCTGTGGGAGAAGAAAGAAGGATAAAATCCCTTAGGGGTCTGAGCGTTTGAGAAGCTCAGGAGAGACAACACTGTGTGTGCGTGAAGACTCTTGTTGGAAGCCAACTCACTTTTTTTTACTGTTTTATAAGCTGCCTACACCAATGTTTTGCAAACATTAATTTTTTGTCGCAATTCTCAAATAAATGACACTTTTATTTTTGCATCATTTACACACTTACCTTCGTTTTGTTTTCACGACTGTAAGCGTGAAAACTTGGTCTTTCGAAGTCGCATTAAAGTCATCATTGAATTGTCATTATCATTCTTGTCGATATGCCCATTGCGCTTACATTTCAATTATCATTATGCAGTTAGCAAAACGTTTTGATCTGTACTCATTGGATATTCTTGGATTGATTGTGTGACTTTGTCTCATTGAGTTTGTGATGCATTGGTGATTGGATTTATATGTTCTTTTATTTGATCTACTTGACCATTGGTTTCATAAAATATATAGGTGTTAAGGTTAAACCCTTGATATATTTCATTTGATATAACACCTAGTTCAAAATGCATTGGCACATTGGTTAAACTCTTGATATGAATTGTTATAATGCGTGTCACATAGTCAAAACATTGGTATTGGTTTCGATTTGTATGTTTGGTTTTGAAAACTATGGCATAACGTTGATTGCACGCATGGTGTACCCACTTACCAAAGGTTTCAATGGATTGAATGAAATGGCATGGTTATAACATTTATTGTGTTGTGATTTGTATAGTTGAAAGCGCCGACGGTTGTACCATTGGTAATGACTATTATGCATGGCCAACTAATAAGCTCCACCACCTTCACACGATGTCATTAATTCCCATCCCTTATCCCTGTTTCACCTCTGCTAGCATTGGGTAACCCTTCGTGCACTCTGCTCCTATGCGTGCTATGATTCAAACTCTGGACTTACCGTGTGCTCGTCTCCATGGCACCAGTGGTGTGAATCGAGCCGAACGGTAGCCAAGCCTTGATACTGTTCAACAATGCCCGGAAAGACTTAGAGGATAGTGGTTGGCTCACCTTTGTACAATGGTTTGAGGGTTTTAATTTATTTGTTGCATAGCAGTTCGCCCTGAATTTTGATGGCTGTAGGGCCAAGGTGGGTGACATTCAGTTGGAAATCAGTGAAGAGTTCATTAGCTCCGCCACAGGGTTACCATCCACGGGCCAACGTTGGTTTAAAAACTCTAAAGTGGAGGAGGTGCCATGGCCACTTCTGTTTGTATCACGAAAGGTCACATCTTGTGACAGAGGTATGTCGATTTCCATTCTTAAACCACGATGGCATGATATTTTGATGGTGGTCAAACAATTCATGACCTGTGAGGGTTGATATGGACTCATTTTTCTTTATCACCTTTGACTATTATTGAATTTTATGGGGTATCCGTTGAATATGACTTTTTATTTCCAGCGAATCCTTTATAAAATGGCCAAAAGGTTTAAAAGAGAAAAGTACGATAGTAGTTTGTTCCACCACGGCCTAATCAGGCTTATCGTTGTTCATCACTTAAGTCTCCACGGTGATAGCTGGAAAGCTTTTATTTTTCGAAATGGTTTTGATGATACAGATCCTATCCAGATTGACAACCCAGTGATTAATGAAGCTAAGGTCGGGCCACCCGTGCCCTTCCATGTCCTACTGCCCTCTCCTAAACCCTCGGTCGACCCTGATATTGACTTACCCGACGTTATAACCGAGAAGGCTGAGGCTATTAAAAATCCTGTAAGCAAAAAGGTCAAGGGAAACCCTCCTGTTGATGGCAAAGGAAAAAAGAATGCTTGACTTATATCGAGACTGGCTAGGAATAAAAATAAACCTAGTACCAAGAAGAAGCCCATAATCCTTAGTGAGGATTCTGACTCTGACATCGAACGCTTCCTAGCTAGTGAGTACCCTTACTCACAAGGTCTGTCCTCTGAGCCACCCTATGATTTCGTTTCTAATCTACCCCCTTGCCTAAGGAACAATCCTAGCTACCATGGGATCAAACTACCTAACGAAACCCTCGACAATTTAACCAAACCCTCACCTGCATTTTTAAAGCCCAGACAGTTGTCCTGTGCCCAATGTGATGTGTGGTTGGAACGATACTATATAGATGTTCCCTTACGTCAATCAAAAATCAAATCGCTAGAGAACCAAGTTGCAGTGTTGACCAGCCAAAGAGACAAGCTTCAAGCAAATGATAGGAAGCAGAAAACCACTGGTTCCATAGTTTTTAGGAATGTCAAATCGGCTACAACCGTCGTCATTTCCAAAATGTCATGATCAAGCTGTCTGCTCGTCATCCAGGTATGAATTTAGGTATCAATTTCATTTTGTGAGTTACTAGCATTAATATAATGATTTGAGTGTGGTTTTCAAATAGCTCTGTCTATTGTTTGAAATGACTCTGTTATGGCCATATCTAAAACGATTATGTTGTTCACTCTGTACATTGCTTTCACATTGCTAAAATTAAATGAGGTTATGATTCGGTTAAATGATTTGGTCGTGCCCAGTTTAGCAAATGGTTTGGTTTTCATTGGTTTTGATTCGTTTGTCTATTGTTGTGATTTAATGTGATAAATGGTGTGCGCTTGGATTTTGTTTGACCTGTATAGGAGATTCTTATGCTTAAATTAGAGCACGACCATGTTTTGATTTGTTATGATTTCGTTATGGATGGATTATATCAACTCGGATTTAGTTTGTATGCTGTGTTTGGAACAACTTTGTGAGTTTGAATTGATGTGATGTAATCTTGTAAACTAGGAATTCAATTATGATCAACTCCGATTTGGAAAGAACGACTCTGTTTTGCATGGAAACGATATCCTCATTTAACCCTGTGCAACAGATATTTACGCTCGAATCATGGAACGGTTTTGATTCACAACAAATATGTTAAACTCCAACTCTTCGATTTGCTCTTATCTTGATTGGATTGTTGTGTATATTCAGTTAGTATGATTGTTTTTATGAGTTGGATTCGTATAAAAAATAGACTTGATTGCAGCTCTGTTAATTTTAATTTTCAAACGAGTTTGTTAAATTAGATTGACTTATGTTATTTCTGTCAAATTCGTATGAGGAAATTCGGGTAATAGTCGTTTTAAAATGAATTCAAGAAATGATTTCGTGAATGACAATTGATTTTGTCTACCCCGATTTGCAATAACAAACGATCGGACAAATCTTATGGATCCTGTTATCAATTGATTGATCTCGATATGATGTTGTTTATGACAATTTATGCACCAGTTTTGATTTGATTCGCTCATGGCATAGATCGTTTGTTATGTCAATACAATTGTATCAAATCCGGAAATGACCCTGTTGTTTTCGTATAGATTCGAATCGTGTTTCCTGTTGATGGATAAGGCAATCGATTTGTTTAACTGTATCGGTTTTAGTTTGATATCAAAGCATTTCATTACTGTTCATTACGATTCTGTTTACCCGATTTCGTGACAACAAATGAAACAGAGTATATGCCTTTCTTTAGTCGTTTTTCGTGTTTTGATCTCAAACTAGTATGACAATTTCAATTTGAATGATTCGTTTGTTTTTCAAATAGCTATTAGATACTTGTTAATAGTTGAATTTAATTCTTGAAAGATTTGAATTGATTTTAATGCTGATTCTGTGTCTGATTTAGACCAGCTACAGAATCACAAGATTCTGTAGCTAGTCTATAGAATTATATTTTTATCATTTTATCAATAAAATACCCTTCTAACTTGTCCATTTTTAACCCTTTTTAGGTACATCCGAATTGCATTGGACATGATGGACAGTCTAGGAGATATTTGTGTGTTTTAGTTTTATTTTAGGTTCCTAGTTTAGTTAGACTTGGGATATCTTCCCAGATTTTATGTAAACAGTTTTGATAACTTCCATAGGGATGTTTTACCCTGTGGAAGGTCTTTAAATACTTATTATTTTTTGTAATAAGGCATCCTCACTTGTGGGAGAACCATGCTATGGATTTCTAATACAAACTGAGGCAGGAATTGATGTTTTGCTACAACTTTCGCTTTCATAATATCAATCTTTTGTTTCAAGTTTATGCATGTCATTTGCAGTTGATTATAGACTACTTTAGCTATCGTAATCTATTGCAGAATGATATTATTTAATTAATGTGTTATCCATATTTGATTTCTTTCATTACTTAAAAATACAACAATTACTTTGTTTCAGTTGATGAATCACAGATTTCTCTTCTTCATTAATTGAATCATTTTGTAAAAATCTTTGCATACAGGTTTATCTAACTGTGAAGATTTATAAATCATTAGATTGTTGTAATTTTTATGTTTTGTTTGTCCTGTAATCATATTTGAAGAGAACTGTAGCTTTCTGTTTACAAGGAGCGCCTGTATAATTCGGTGCGGGTTTCCTCCCTCCGATCAGCTAAGACAATCATCATACACAGGGAAAACCTGAAGCGTTTCTTTAGGTCAGTTGGTTATTTATTTGTTTGGTTAATTTTTTAGTATAATATTAGTAGTTTAGTTAGATTTGTAGTTAGAATTAGTATATTAGTTGTTTAGTTTAGTTAGTTATGTTTTATTTCTGTTCATAAAATTATTAAATCAACAAAAATAATCTCTTTCTGTCTTAGGACAGAATATTAATGAGTTTTTCAGGTTTTATTTAAATCTGTAAATTGTTAATATTGTATATTTTGTGAATAAGATTTATTTCTGTTAGTTGTTAGATAGTTAATCAGTTAGAGTTAGTATAGTATTAGTTAGTAGATTGTATATATAGAATAGTTAATTTTGTTTTAGTTTGTTTAATAGTTAGTTTTAGTTAGATTAGTTTATTAGTTTGTTTAATAGTTAGTTTTAGTTAGATTAGTTAGTTTAGAGTAGTTTTTTTTTTCTTTTTTTGTTTTCTTAGGACTTAGATCAGCTAACAGAGCCACTAAACTCGTCAGGGTGGTTCATCCCAAATGGCTTGGGTTATTAGACAACCCTGGACCGGTTCCACTCTTCCAGTTGACAGACGGTCGATTTCGCCCATCAACAACTCTGCAGAGGCGCATAAGTCAAATAATCCCTTGGGGGTGCAAGGAGAAAAGCGTAGGAGGAATAGCATCATGGAGAACGCAGGCGAGGCTTAAAGATGAGGAGCTCACAGAGAAGGAAGACAAAGGTTGAGGCCTTTGAGAACTTGGGATTTTCCCAAGCACTGGAAGAAAGTGCAGTAACTCAGGAGGGAGCACAACAGCCATTGGATTGGCCGAAGAAATCTGGACCATTGAAGATTTCATGTCTAGGAAGGAAGATTAGGAGGAGTTCACAAGAAGGATGGATCTGAACAGTCAGATCTAGAGCGGAAATACCTGATAGCCGTCAGATCGGTTGGGAGCTGCACGAGGTTTAACTTCGTGAACAGGAGGGTGAAATTCCCAACAGGAATTGGGATATCGACACTCGGGATATCGAGGATGTGAGGAGAGTCACTCAACACCAGAAACCCCGAATCAACGAGATTTGATCTGAGTTGTTCGTTTGGGAGTGGATGTGTGTCGCGAGATTTCCCACATCGGGGACTCGGGCATCGAAGGTTGGAAGGGGAAGTCTTTCGACTTCATGAGTGATGAAAATGAGAAAAGGCGGGAACTCGACATTGTGGGGCCTAGCTGACGTCACATCGGGATATCAGAATTCTCGAGGTCGAGAAGTTGGGCAATTGGTAGCGAAAGTCCCGAAATCATGAGATTGGATCAGGGCCGTCCATTTGTTGGGGACATGTGGTGAAGATCCAGAATATCGGGGAAAGTCCCGATAGAAAGCCAAATCGACGCATTGGGGGTTCGACGTTCGCGAATCCTGAGGGCAAGAATTCCGGAGCGTCAGAAGTCACGAAATCCCGACGAGGTGATAGGGACGTGGAAAAGTCAATTCGCGCGTGTGTCGGGTAATCAGCATATCAAGAGTCGGGAGTCGGTAAAGTGAGTCGTTTGATATCGCGAGTGGCGAAACCGTGATAGAGAAAAACCCTGATAAGGAAGGGTCAGCGTTGACTATTGTCGGGTCTTGGGGTTCGAGAGGCCTACGCTCGACCATTGAACTCGCGAAGCTGTGAATTCCGATCTCCTAAGTTCAAAGAGGGGATCCCACGAAGGTTGCTGTGGGTGTAGATTTCCCGATAGGGAAATAGAAGAGCTGTTTAAGAGTTATTCGGGCTAGTGGCAAAGAGAAGATCCTATGAGAGGGCGTGCTTGCGAGCGCGGCTGCGTCAGTTTGGTATCACAGCCTGATTCTTGTCTGTATATTTCAGGCAAGGGAGCAAAGGAAGAAGACAGAGTACTGAAACTCTGTAAGGATTTGTTTGCAGGTAGGCAATAGTCCATAAGCAGTCAGGAGGACTGTAGGATGAAGCTGGAAACACTCAGGGTGCAGAGTGACAGCAACATGTTTTCCAGGAGGGCAGACAGAGACAACAACATGGATACTGAAGGCCGTAGGTATGCTAGAAGGAAAAACTCAGAGCTATGGAGCCAAGAAGATATAGATGAAGAGCTCGCTGATATAAAGAAAGAAATAGAAAAGCTTGCATTGCGGATGCAACAGAAAGCCAAACCACGGTGGGTGTATGAATGGCCCATGAGGAAGGCAAAAGAAAAATGGCCAGTCAAGGAGTTGATGGCTAGAAGACAACGTAAGATGTTAAAAGGATGGTTGAGGCATACTGAAAACCTCGACGGACCTGAGGAGATGGTTCAGGTATGTGAACCAGAGATTGGAAAAATTCTCGGTGAAGAGAATGAATTGGGATCAGTGGAAGATCTCAAGCACTGCCAAGAGGGCAGAGAGGAATTTCACATTTCCAGCTGGGCAATGATATGAGGTCACTGTGGGATCTCGAATACTACCAGGAGGGTAGTGGAAGCATCTCAAATTGCCAGGTGGGCAGATATGAGCATTCGAGACTATCTGAAAGTCTCATGGACTCGGAGGTGATTTCAATTCAGCAAGGAGTGCTGATGAAGATGGGATCATTTGATCTCATAATTTGCCAGGAGAGCAATGAACAGATCCCATATTTCCAGGTGGGCAGGGATGAGCAGATGAGTTGGAATCAACTAGAAGAGCTGACAGAGAAGGTGAGCTCAGGGATGGATTTAAATCAGCAGATGAAGCTGATAGAAAAGGAGGAAGATCAGAGAAATCTTCTGATGATTGGGGGAATTGAAATACCCCTACCACTTAGCTCAGAGGAGGCAGAAGTCTGTGTTGCAGATGAAGCAACAACAGTAGCAGAACAGTCAACTGAGACTGTCAGGGAAGAAGGATTGGAGAAGATATCTAAGGCTGCCCAAGAAGATGAAGAAGATGAGCATTCTAAGGAATGGCTCAACATATTCAGCCAGGAAGCTAAGGAAGATGTAGCACTGAAGATGACAACAGAAGAAGCAGAAGAGGATGATGAGAATTCTGAGGAAAGGCTCAATATTTTCAGCCAGGAAGCTGAAAAGACTGCAACATGGGAGTTTGCAACAACAGAAGAAGAAGAGGAAGACAACATTTGTTTTGCTGATCTATGGGAACAGGTAGAATCCCTGGAGAGAAGGGTGAAGGTGCAGAGCATGCACATCCAACAAGTGAGGTTGGAAGCAGATGATGAACAAGGCATGGGAGATCATAGTGATCTTCCCATGTGCCAAAATTTTTTGCAGCTGAGGAGACTGTAGGAACAAGACCAGCCATTGGAGAAGCTGGATGCAGTGATCGGGGAGATCAGAGAGCTGATTATCCGATCGGAAAAAACTACTAGCAGGGAGAGGCTGAGTAGAGTGAAGGAAGTAGCAGTAGCAGGGCGAAAGAAACAATAGTAGTAGGGAGATGGAGCAGATGAACAACTCCAGAGAATGATTTGGGATCCAGGGGGATTTCAACAGCTGAGATGGGAAGCTCATGAGTAGGAGCTCATGAATTTTGCAGCTGGGGAGTATGATGCAGGAGAATCTCTCCATGTCAGCCAGCCAGCCGCATCAAGCGCACACATATAGAGGTGAAGAGAGGCGTAGTACTCATTTTAATTTAGAATTGAATGTAATTAAATGTTTAAGATGTTGAGCTGGGAAGTTGTGCCTTTGTGCAGGTTGTAGATAAGAAGGCCTTAAATGTATGTAAGGATGAGATCTAGATCTAGATAGTGGATTAGACAACCCATTCAATGTAATTGAATACGATAGGTAGATTGGAGGGAAGAGCTCGAAGAGCCCCCTCATGTAAAAATATGAATTGTATATCTTTAGTAGTTAGACGAGAGATGATAGAGGATATGTGAGTAGAGAGCATAAGAGAGAAGAGCTGAGACCTTGTTACAGGCCGTGCTCAGGAACACCTTGTAAATACAGGCAGTTGCCACTTTAATACAAACAACAATTTTTCCTGCATGTATTCTGTGTTGAATGAATGTCTGTGAGTGTTCTTGTATGCTGTAGGTTTGCATTTGCATGAGTGTGTTTGATTTCTAGGTTTGAGGTTTTTTGTGGTTTCATGCCAGGAGGGCATGACAGAGTACTGTAGTCTTTGAATACCAGTGCACAAGAGCACTTCTGAATTTTGTGGGTTCAGACAAAGAGGTGTTGCGGCACAATAACTGGAATCAACAACTCGGTGAAGACCTTAAGGTTGTTGAATACCTTGGAGGCTAGGTTGTGGGAGAATATACACAGTTGCAGATAGAAGCTTTGAGGAGTTATGTGGAGCTCTGCCAGGTGGGCATTGAGCTAGTGCAAGGAGTGCAAAGAGGAAGAACTTTGCTGTGAGTTAAAAAAGAAACAAAATCACTAAGGATTCTAAAAGCTTTGCCAAAAGGGCATTGAGCAGGTGCATAGAGTGCATAGAAAGAGGATAGAACTGTTGGGCGTTCTGCGAGAAGATACTCTTCCACGAGGGCATTGAGTAGGCGTGCAAACTCAGCAAGAGGTTGCTTGAGAGAGAAATAGCTAGGAGGGCGTTACATTCTCCATCTATGGGAGAAGAAAGAAGGATAAAATCCCTTAGGGGTCTGAGCATTTGAGAAGCTCAGGAGAGACAACACTGTGTGTGCGTGAAGAGTCTGTAGAGGCACAAAAGTCAAAGAAGCCCTTGGGGGTGCAAGGAGAGAATCTCAGGAGGAATAGCGTCGTGGAAAATGCAGACGAGGCTTAAAGCTGAGGAGCTCGCAGAGAAGGAAGAAAAAGGTCGAGGCCTTTGAGAACTTGGGATTTTCCCAAGTACTGGAAGAAAGTGCAGAAGCTCAGGAGGGAGCACAACAACCGTTGGATCAGCCAAAGAAATCTGGACCATTGAATATTTCACGTCCAGGAAGGAAGCTCAGGAGGAGCGCACAAGAAGGATGGATCTGAACTGTCAGATCTAGAGCAGAAATACCCGACAACTGTTAGATCGATTGGGAGCTGCACGAGGTTTAACTTCGTGAACAGGAGGGCGAAAGTCCTGACAAGCATCGGGATATCGGCACTCGGGATATCAAGGATATCGAGGACATGAGGAGAGTCACTCGACACCAAAAACCCCGAATCAACGAGATCTGATCTGAGCCATTCGTTTGGGAGTGAACGCGTGTCGCAAGATTTCCCACATCGGGGACTCGGGCATCGGAGGTTGGAAGGGGAAGTCTTTCAACTTCACGAGTGACGAAAACATGAAAAGGAGGGAAATCCACATTGTGGGGCCTAGCTGATGTCACATCGGGATATCGAAATTCTCGAGCTCGAGAAGTCGGGAAATTGGTAGTGAAAGTCCTGAAATCACGAGATTGGATCAGGGTCGTCCATTTATTGGGGACACATGGCGAAGATCCATACTATCTGGGAAAGTCTCGATAGAAATCCAAATCGGCGCATCAGGGGTTCAACATTCGTTAATCCTGAGGGAAAGACTTCTGGAGCATCAGAAGTCACGAAATCCCAATGAGGTGACAGGGACGTGGAAAAGTCAATTCACGTGTGTGTCGGGTAATCGACATATCGAGAGTCGAGAGTCGGTAAAGTGAGTTGTTTGATATCGCGAGTGGCAAAACCGTGATAGAGAAAAACCACGATAAGGAAGGGTCAGTGTTGACTGTTGTCAGGTCTCAGGGTTCGAGAGGCCTACGCTCGACCATTGAAATCGCAAAGCTGCGAATTATGATCTCCTAAGTTCAAAGAGGGGATCCCACGAAGGTTGCTGTGGGTGCAGATTTCCTGATAGGGAAATAGAAGAGTTGTTTAAGAGTTCTTCGGGCCAGTGGCAAAGAGAAGATCCTGTGAGCGGGCGTACTTGCGAGCGCAGCTGCGTCAACCGGGCCTTGGATTGTTTTCTTCATTCTTTTTCAAATTTGATGCTCCCTGATCAACAATATTCAAATTATCTATCTTCCTTTGCATTCTTCCCAGGATGATGTCAGGATCTACACCTACTTCAATCATTATTTCCTCCATCTTAGTAGCTTTAATAATTGCTTCGTCGAAATTCTCAATTTGAGAGGCTCTGATGGTGAACTTCACATTAGATGGCATGGAATTTTTGTAGCAACCAAGAATTATTGGATCATTAAGCCTCTTTTCTTCAGGGATTTTATTCAATATTTTATTGAATCTGAGATTGAAATATCTTATTCTCTCATTTTTCTTTAGACAAATTTGGGCGAAGTTGGTAAGAAGAGTATGGTAAGTAAATGGTGGAGAAAACATATTTAAGAACATTGTTTCAAGATCATCAAATGAGACTATTGATCTCATGGGAAATTATGTGTAGCATTCATAAGCTTGGCCCATCAAAGTTTGGAGAAACAACCTTACCATCACATCATCATGTTCAATAAGATGAAAATCACAAACATCCAAATATAAATCAACGCGTATCTTAGAGTCAATGGTCCCATCTCCAGAAAATGTCTTCAAAGTACCTTTAGGAAGAACGAGAAGCTTATGTTGTTCTCCTCAAAGGTTAAGAGGGGATTCTCTTATCCTTCTGAGGTTTTTGTATATATGTTCTCTTCTTTCTTCTTGTTGCGCTTATTCTTGTCTTTCTTCTCATTGTTATTCACGCCACACTTTTTCTCGCCTTTCTTCAGGTCTTTCTTCTCTTGGGTTTTCTCTATCAATCATGTTTGAAGGTTCTTCTTTTTCTTTAAAAGGATGCTTTTCAACTTTGAAGGCACGTAACTTCTTGCTTTTGCATATAATGATTGGTCCTTTGTATTTGTCCATATTCAATTCATGCCTTGTTCTTGTGCTCTTCGAGCTCATCTTTAGTTTCTCCGGTATTTCCTTTCGTCTCTTCTTTGTCTTCGAAGAATTTCTCTTTCTTCTTCTTGAACTAGTGTTTGCGAAGACCTTTCTAGTTCTTCTCTAGTTCCAACTATTGTTATTGAAAGATGATATAACTGATGTAGAATACTTCATTCGTTATTCAATCCATTTTATAAGTGGGGATGGTTAGTCTGAGGAAAATTCATATAATTTTATGGTCTAAAACCATATCTGAATCTTCAAGTTCGTCCCCAAGGTCGCCAAAAATGTTGATGTTTGAATATGTCAAGACCGAAATGAAAACCTCATGAGGATATGAATCCTCCTGCATTTTTAAATACATGGTACTTCTCTTTGGATTATGATATTCTTATAATTTTCAAATCAAAAATAAATTTGGGACTATAATATAGTCCAATCTTTAATGCTCAAGAAAAATCAAAATACTGAAAAATAAAAATGTATTTATAAAAAAGAATTCCTAAGAAGTGGACCGGGAATCTCACACATTACACATTACATAAGATAAATATATCCTCACACCCATCATAACATAAATAATGATTCTGATCACATTCAAAATAAAAGAAGATGGTCCATTTTCATAAGAGAACTTTTATAGAGTAATACTTATAGAGATAAAAAAAAAAGATTATGATAGACCAATTTCAAATACTTTATACTCAAGAATTAGAGTTATAAAATACAGTCAAAATTGATCCCGAATTAGTTCTCTGAGATTTCTCAAAAAATAATAATGTCTGTTACAGTGCATTGAAATTGAGGTGTTTGTTCAATGGACTGGGATTGGGGCTCCCGTGGACCATAAAGAAAACATGTACAAGAAAGTATGAAATAGAAAGAGGAACGTGGGTGGATTTTGAACATCATAATCTAGAAAGAAGACAAAAGAAAATGATCAGTATTCGGTTATACTTTTCTAGTTAAAGAAGAAGAATAACTGGATGAAAAATGATAAGGGAAGAATTAAGTGATTAGCACAGACTTACTATGATGGCATATCTCCTTCATTTGCTTGTTGCTGTCTCTTTTGTACCCTTGCTAGTTGTGGTTTGATTACCGGTTGTGACTAACTCTGCCGGTATTTCGGAAATATTGGCAATTGAGTTGTTTAACCATTCTTGAATATAATCCCTTAATGGGGCAACAATCACTTCTTGTTTTATTTTAATATTAAACAACTACTTTTCGATTTCTATAAAATCAATAGATAATTTTGCAATGTATTCTCAATATCTTCATTTTTATTGGTATATTCAACAAGCCAGTTGTCAATATCACCATGTGTGAATTCAATCATAGTATTGAACTTTTCAGCTGACGCCCTTTTAATTATTCCACTTGTCCTTTGAATTGTTGTCGAGTCATGAGCATTGATTTTGAGAGATATTTAGGGTCCAAAACTTCAACAGTGGTTCCAGCGATATCTAAATCAATCGTTTTTTAGTATGCTTCCATCTTCCTTCTTGATAAATCACTCAATTGAGTTGATAGTCCCTTTAATATGTTAATTCTTTCAATCCAACAAGATTTTAGTTGTTTGATGTAGCTCGAAGAAGGTCGATTTTCTTTTTTCTCATCTACTCTGTCATTGTCGAAACCTTCATTGCAAACATCACAACTCCATATGTGTAAAACCCTTCATCATTTTTCAAATTTGAATTCAAGTATTCCCTGGTATTCTAAATTCTCAAGCCGAGAGAGGCAAAACTTTTTGCCTTATCCCATAGTTGTAAAATAAATGGCATTCTTTTCTTAATATTCTCTTCAAAAAAATGTCAATTAGCAATAATTAGATTTGAGATTCCCTTAACTCTAGCACTTGATTATGGGGTTTCTTGAAAACTTTTCTCGAGACGAATCATGACAACAGGGGAAGCGAGAATAGGTAGAGGCATGAGAGTTGCTTCCAATTCTTTAATTTTTTCTTTCAAATGAGAATTTTCTTCCTCCATATTGGCAATCAAAACATTCAGTGCCTTTCCTGTAACTTTATTAATGGAATACAATCTAGAAGGAAACATATTTTGTGTATCAATGGTGGATCTCAATTTCCCACTTTTACTCTTTGCAGTTCTTTCAAAAACCAATTTTTTAGACTCTCTGTCAAAAGAAGCATTTTTCACAACAAACGCTTATTCATCGGAAAATGTCTCCTCCCAAACTATGACTGTAGAAGCATGTTGTACATTTCCTATGGAAAGTACTTCTACATTTGGGAAGGTGATATTTTCAATATCCACATCTAAGTCCATGTTATCCAATAATAAATCATTTTCCGGTGCATGTGTTTCTTCTCCCTCTTGTTGTGAATTAGTCCTTTTTCTTTTAATTTTTAGTTTGTGGGGGTTCTCCAAGTTCCCCTAAGGAGGGTTTCTTTCTTCATCATCCCCCGAATTATCACTTTGTATTATTATTGAATGTGATGTCCTAGGCTGAGGATTTTTCTTTGGTAAAGAATTCCTTTGAGAAACAACCGATGAATGAGTGTTCTTCTCATTTGAAGGCTTACATATTTACTTATGATTCTCTGTGGTACTTATGACATTTTCTATATCGCTAGAGTCTGTATCAAATTCTTGATTATTAGGGTTATGGCTATCATTCTCCTCTTCTCTTCTTATAATTGAATTTATAAGTGTAGGACTAAGCTCGATTGCAATCAAATGATTGTAGAAGAGATGATTCGAGTCAAAATCCTTGATTTCCTCAGCATATCTCAAGTTGGAATGATAAAAAAAGGTGACATACTTGTCAATATTAGAAATTCCTCAGAGAAGAATTCCACCGACTTTCCATGGAAGATGTATGAATTTCTTTTTTGTTTTCTCAAAAAATGTGTGAAACTAGGATGTATATTGTCTGGCTATTTCAGTAATGAACAACTTATCAGATATATAATACGACAATAATATGGGTTTTTCATTGGAACAAAAAAACATGATGATATTGTAATCCTCCATTTTTTCCAAAATTTCTTTCTCTTTTAGAAAAGTCGATGCTTCCAACGAGAGTCGGGAAGTGTTTTAACCAATTAATATTTTTTTGAATTTAGACACAAAATCATTGTATACTTCATAGAAATGATGGCCGAACCTATGCCTCCATAAATCTTGATACCCCATAGTCATGGGGTCCACCTTTACTTTAACCCTTCTGGAAACATTTAAACCCTCAAAAGTATGGCAATATGTGATAACACATAACAAATACGATGGAATTAAAACTTCTTCTCAATTTTGAAATTTGTCAACTGTGCAATAATCTCATTTGAAATAATCTTCGCCTAGTCAAAGATTTCATTTTCATGAACTGTGAAGTGCAGTATATATAATGCCAATCGAGGAATGGTTTCCGTAGAATCTTGGCTATCAATTCGAGTAAATAACCAGGCAATTTATTAATAAGGATTTTTTCAAAGAAATTATTTGAATTCTAGATATATCTTCTGGCATTGATGCAGGTTCATGCAAATATTCTTGAAGAAGTTTGATTCCATTGTTCTTGATTTTTAGAAAATTTCTAGCTTCCTACCCTTTGTAAACCACATTCGGCTCCGATAATTTCAACATCTCCCTAAATATTGAAGGCTCCAAGGAAATGGGAGAACTTCTCTGCAACGTGATGACCCTTTTCTTATGGATAAACTTGTCAATGAACTAGGTGAGAATATCCTTGCATTCAAAGACTTCTCGAATGCAACCTACGAGAACTGTCCCTGAAGTCCACATCTTGTTGTTTTCTTTACCAAGTAGACTTGAATAATACCAGTATGATCGAGATCAGTGATAGTTATGATCTTCTCTAGAGAAGAGGTTCAAGGTATCTCCACAAAACTATTGTTTTCTCATGACTAATTTCACGGAGCTGACCAACTTTTCTTGTATGATTAATTTTGCACAGTAAAATGATTTTAGGTTAGATTTTCTTTCAATAGATGCATTAACTCAAAATAAATGTGACCAACCTCAATATAAACATAACTAATTACCATCCATTTCAGAAATAAATTTAGTAGTTAAGTCCAAAAAGATAACATTAAATGTGACTTCAAGAAATGTGGAGGAAGGGACACGCAATGACGAAGAATCTAAGTGAACGATCCGAATAGAAAGGCAGGTTCACAACTCTAAATCTACGAATAAATGAAATGGCTAAGTGTTAAAATGTGTCGGGCCGACTGTGGGATGAGTGGAGGTATAACATGTAGGTCTGCGATTCTGAAAGTCTAAAAATCCATGATGCAAAAATGAACTAAGTGTTGGGTGGACTGATATAAAGGTAAAGAGAACATACTACAAGTCTGAAAGTTCGCAAACATAGTGAAAATGAATAAGTGTGGTAATCTCGTTACAACAAAGAAAAGGAAAAAGAGGGTAATATAAGAGATTTTGGAAGAGAAAATATAGAAGGGGAATAGAAGAGGTAAGAAAAGAAATGAGAAAAATAAAAATAAAGGGGAATCACAAAAGGGGTTCACCACCTACCAAATTACCTTTAGACATTCTCAAGTCTGAAGGAAAAGCTAGATAATATCCTAATAATCATGTCATGACATACCTTATTTGGTTCTCCTTGAATTCATTAATGGATGATATCATTAGACTTCAAATATTCCAGCATACCCTAACTAGGATAGTCATGAAGTGGTATATCAAGCTTCCATGCATATCATGCCTTCACTTGGCAACCGTGGAAATGAATTTCTTAACCATTTCCAAAAAAATTTCATCTATGAGATAGGGATATAATTGTCAAGGTTATTTAAACAATGCACCTCCATGCATGTCTCCAACCACATCCATGAATGGAGAAGGAGATATCAAATGATAAATATTGAGATCCCTAAAAAAACATTAGTTGATTGGTTCATGGAATATTTATTAACCTACATTGCCAAGGATGTGGCCTTATCAGGGGTTACTACTGAAGAGAAATAAATGATAAGAGCTGAACAACTTGATTTGATTTACTCTCAATATTGATTTCCTTATGATGTTTTTTCCAATTAACCATGGGATGAAATGGATCCTTCCAAATCGAACCCTAGACTGAACACTGATGGTGTGGTCAATTTAGTGGAAAATGTTGCAACTCACTAGGTGTCAAACCAAATTGGACATATGTTCTTATATTCGAATTCACCTACAATTGTGTAAAGTGATACTTATGTTCCAGGTCCTTGGAAATCCTCTGATATCCTTTTAATTTTGGATTATGACTTGAAAGGAACTCAACAACTAGAGGGAAAGAAAAAAGGGAAGAATAAAAATTTGAAGTCGACGCCTAGGAAAAATAATTCTAATAATAACGCTAGAGGGGGTAAGAAAGAGAATTAGAAGGTCAAGTTTCCTTGTAAGATTAGTAAGTGTTACAAGTCAAAATTCCACACTTCGATAATATCGCATTCTCATTGTCATAATTGTCACATTTTTTCACAAGTGTCACTTTCTCTCTTCACAAGTGTTGCATCACGAATGACACCATGTAAACACTTGATACAACTCCTAAAACATGTTAGAAGAACAATCCCTATCATTTGATAGACAAAACAATTGTTTTCCTATGAGAAATACTCATCTTAGCAACTTTTTGGAAGGTGAACGCTCCCCTGCTCATATGCAGAGAGCGTTAGCGCTCCTTGCCCATCTAACATGGAGCGTTGTAGTGCTATGTATCCCACTCTAAGGGAGCGTCGATTCGGTTGAGAAAATCTTGGAAAGAAATCCCCTTTTTCTCCAAGGACAACTATGAATGGATCTAGTTGGTTTGGCTCGACTCTAACCTTTAGGCTACATCTAAGGAAGAAATCACATGTCCGCAAGGGAATTATTCCATAACAGAAGTTGGCGACTCCACTAGGGAGAGGAAATTTTTTTTTCTTTCCTTGGTTTTTTCTGTGCCCTTTTTCCTATCTTAAGGTCCTATTTGTTGATTACATCTTTCATCTTTGCTGAAGTTGTCTCACAGAGCCTCTAATTGAGTTTTTCTGAGTTTTTGAATTTTCTAGGTTTTTTCTAAAACTTGTTTCAGGACTAGCGCCCTTCCACTGTGTAAGTCAAAGCGTTGTTTCTTGGTCAATGCTCCCCCATAGTGTATTATGGAGCATTATAGCACTCTGGTGCTTTTATTACCAGAGCGACGATTTTTATCCTTTTGAAAAATTGTAGACCCTCTTGTTTACTGGGAATAGTTCCTGGAACTTTTTCTTTGACTCAGATCCTATTCTGTCAGATCTTATTCTCTATTTGACTAAAACTGGTTGCCTTTCATTCTTTTAGTCTTGATTGAGTTTGTGTTATCTTTCCTTGTTGCAAAATTGACTATTTTGAACAAACTTGGTTTATTTTTGCTTCTCTTCTCGATTATCTGATTGATTAGAGGTTTTTAGAAGGAAGTTCATTGATCACAATATTGTTTACTTGGTCTTTGATCCCTTACTGAATTTCAGAAGACTATAAAGTGTGATTTATTTTTTTGAGTGCACCTTGTTTGATTGTTTTTTCTTCGTAGTTCTTTGTATCAAACTTATATCTCTTTCATTTGAAATTTAATAAGTGAAAATTTTTCATATCTCCTTGCATAGTTAATTAAACAAAGAAATTTTGCATTCATTAGGAAGTTTGCTTTGGTTTATGTTTGGAAAAAGAGCTATTTTTGCATGTGCATTTCAGTTTTCCGAAACATTTTCTTGGACGTTTGATCTAGGTGGATATCGGTGGCCACCCAACTTTTTTGATTGGCTCAAACAGTTTTCTGGCAATTTTGGCAATTTACTATTTTTAGCAGTTTTTAACTTCCGGGGCCATTTTGAGGGCCCAAATGAAGGTTTTTTGAGATCGAGGTTCTCAATTATAGCCGAAGGAATGATTAAGCCCCCAAAATGAATATCCTCAACGATACCTTTCCAACGAGCTATTATATGCCTAAAATAGAGATCGTATGTAAAAGTTACGACCCCGGGAAGTTGATGTACTAACTTACCCAAACGGGGCCCACATGACTTTTGGCACTTCATCTCCTAGGGTTAGGTTTTTTGAAGTATAGGGATTTTGGCATTCCTTTTTATTGTAAAAAGGCTTTCAGAGCCTCATTGTAATCATCTTCTTGCAAATGCGAGTAGCTATCACATCTCTTCTCAGAGATAAGCTGTCACCATTCTATCGAGTCTTTCACTTTGTATTTTACTGTCTCTGTACATTTATTTCATTAATAGAAATTGTGTATTACTGTATATCTATGTTTATGGTTTCATATCTGATGTATTTCTGTTATATTATTTAATATCTGCGATATCTCTGTGCATTTCTTTATTATATCTCTGATCTCATTTCGTGCCGAAAATAATCCGGATCAATGTTTGGCATCGTATTGATCACAGAAATTGAAAGTTGCATTGTTTTGAGTGCTTTCTTGTGATTAAGAAGAATATAACTATTCTCGTTCCCATACGTAGAATTCATCAAAAGAAAGAACTGCATATCATTCTTTTGCATTCTATTGGATTCAAGTCTTGCACACATCATCAGTTTCATCTCTGTGAACCCTTTGAGTTAAAAGCCGTTAAAATCAACCACGGACTAATAAAATCAACTCATTTTTTTTTTTTTTTAGAACACCAACAATAGCCTAGGATTAGGGTCTTTGGACTAGGTGAAGTTACTAAATTTTCCAAGACTACTAAAGAGACTGTAGAACACTAAAGAGCGTTTAAGTCCAAATTTTGTATAAGCATAGATGGGAACCCCCTCTCACACAGGGGCTAAACACGAGGTCACATGTGGGAGAGCAGTGAATATTTCCCCTCCAAATATTAACCAATCATAGCAGAAAGATTGTATATTGGGGGTTGTTCTTGAGAAACCACTGGTTTCATTTGGTCTCGGTGCTTCGTGAACTTTGAATCTGTTCGGGGTCCTCTGGAGTTCTACCGGTCCACTTATCTTCAGATTTCTTGAATCGCTCTGGACTTTGATATCCTAACCATACGTTCGGTCTTGTCTGTCAACTGTACCCCCCAAGAGGCTGACTGCTAGTTGGTAACCTTAGTGGCCTTTCCTAGGTATCTACAAAGGTGACTGTGGGGGGATTCCCATGGCACCTGGGGCAGACGTCGTATCACACTCTCAGTACCCTTGGAGGGTGATCCCACGAAAGAGAGGGTTTCTTGCACTGAGAAGGGTTGTTATGTGGAGGTCAGGGTAACTGATTTTCACTTCTTCGTTGACAACTTGATATCCCATCTTCAAAAGATCCTTAAATCTGCTATTGATTGGTTGATTTATTTTAGTTTTCATAGGAGTGTGTTTCTTTGTCTTTCATAGTTGGCCTTAGGATCATATTTTTCACAGTATACAAGGTATGGAACTTGACACTCATGAACCACAACATAATGTTTCTTATGAGGCAGTGATCATAGATTACACTTCTAACACAGTGAGCGTCGCTCTTGAAAGTGGCCATCACATTGAAGAACCGGTCTTGACCTTCGTAGAAAGCTTGGAATATTTTTTGAATCCTCTGTTTACTGATCCACTTGGCCAACCAATCTTGGATCCACCATCCACAATATACTATGATCCTTATTCTTCTTACTATTTATCGACCGATTCAACCACTACATCATCTTTTGGCATGAACCCACCGATTTTGGTTTTCCTGAAGGACTTGGGAATTCATCTTTTTCCATAACTCCGATAGTTGTTCCTATAGGTCAAATGGGTCACATTCAAGTCATTCAAACAACCATTCTTACACAAGATACTCAACCTCCATCTCACACATCAAAAATTAGTGCTCCCTACATTGGAGGCCAATCTTCAATGGGAGGCCAATTTTCAGTTGGGGGGCAACCTGCCATTGCAGGGAAACTTTTTACTAGGGGAAAAACTACATGCTTGCAACATAAACCTGCATGGGAGAAAACCACTCCTAAAAATCCTTCTATTCCTACTACCACTAGTCTGTATCTTGGACATCAATATCTAGGAGTTGTGAATCCTTTATGGACTCAACCTAATCTGATAGGCATTCCTCCACAAGGATCTATGCCCTATCAATCTGTAAACATGATTCAAACGCAACAATACCTTCCACTTCCATACATAGGGGGACCAACAGGTTAACCGTAGTATGTAGGAGGTCCATTTGTTCAATCATAGTACACAGGTGGACAAGCAAGACAACCAACTTACATAGGTGGACAACCTGGGAAACCGCCTTATATTGGAGGACCATCTAGTTTTGTCATATCGCCACAACCTGGATATAGTCCTACTAGTGTTCCCACACAATATGGTTATCACCAGTATCAACAATTTAACCGACAATTACTGTTCTTTTCTATGTTATATCTGCTAGATCTGTTGCGTTTAATAAACAATCCCATCCTTCATGCCCTGTTTTGGCCCACCATCCCTACCAAATTACCGTCTGACATTCTGAAATTTGATAGTAAACTTGGGAAGATCCTAAAAATACTGTTATGACTTTCCACCTATGGTGTTCTTACAACTCTTTAATGGACAATTCCATTTGTCTTAGACTTTTTCAGAGAACACTTATAGGTGCGGTAACAAAACGGTATATTGAACTACCGCATAATTCTTTTGTCGACTTTAACTCTCTTGCCATGGATTTCCTGGCGCATTTTTAGTTGCCTATAAGGTATGAGACCGATACAAAACTTTTTACCTCCCTCTAACAATCCTCTTCCACCCACATCTCTGATCATATGCATGAGTGGAGATGATGGGGATCGTTGATTAAAGCTCCAATTTTGGACCAACTCCTTGCAGATTGGTTTACAAAGTCGCTTTTTCCTTCCATCGCCCATGATTTTTCTATGGGAAACGTAGTTACTTAGGAGAAGTCTATCAGCCATGTGTAGTATTTGGACTTGGTTTACTCCCAATATGGCACACTTTATGATTTGGTCCCTAATGCTCCTCGTTCATTGAATGATCCTTCAAGACCTTCTCCGGAATCTAATTTCGTTCCAAAACCACAACTACTTTTTCTCCTGCTCAAACCTCCAAGGTGAATGAAGTACAATCCACTTCATCTCCGCAATCAGGAGGTAAGAATAAACAAAAAATAAAATCCCAGAAAACTTATAATGAGCAAGATAATCCTAAGTCTACTGATAATCAACCGACAAGGAAACCTAAATCTCCTTGTATGATTTGTGGAGAAGACCACTACACGAAAGACTACGCTCATCATGCAAATTTCACGATATATATGAAGGGTACCTCCCAACCAGTTCAGTAGAAACATTTGGTTGCACAAAACCTTGTCCCTCTGCAAGGAGACAACTTAGGTCATTCCCACCATGGGTATGTTTCCACAAGTGCCTTTGATGTTTACATGTTTAAGATGGTTAACATCAAAACTCATGCAAATACCTATGACACTCCTCTAGGTGCTCAGACTAAGGGGACATAAGTCGACCAGTCTTGTAAATCTACTCCTCCTCCATCTTCCAACCCTCTTCAGATTGAGAATATGATTTCTGATGCAGTGTTGCACTTGCCTAAGAGCGTAATTCGAAAAGTGACATTTAATCCAAATGCCTGCACTACCCAAAACTACAACATAGTTGAAGATTTGGCTTTAGCGCCTTGCACTATGTCAACCTTCGAAGTTCTACAAAATTATCCCAGTTAATGTTGAAACCTATTGTCAACTATTGGAGCCATGGATCCTGAGGAGTCGAACCTAATTACGTTTAATCTGGATTATTTTAAAGAGAGAGTCTCCCAACACTTCGCATTCCAAATTCAATTTTTTGTTGGTGGAAATCACATCCATCGTACTGTTTTGGATGAGGGAGCCTCCACTTGTGTAATGTATTTTCCTTGTTGGAGAGCCATTGGTTCTCATGCCCTTACCCCGTCCCCTACCACCTTGAAATCATTTGATGGAAATAGTTTCAAACCGCACAGACTCTTGAAATCTTTTGTTGTGACTTTGAAGGGTAAAACTGTTTCAGTTGATGTCGAAGTAATCGACATGCCCCTGGATTATAATTTGTTACTTGGTCCTATTTGGTTCTATGCAATGAATGTCATTGCATCTTCGGTGTTTTGTATCTTATGATTTCCCCATCAAGGAAATATTATCATTGTTGACCAACTCGAGTATAAAGCTCTAGATCTCAATAATGTCGTAGCAAATCATGCCCCTTTTCTAGGGAAGAATAATTTTGAGAGTGTAGGTTTAGGTCTTCTCAAGGATTCCTCACTCAAAAGGGTTTTTCCTTTACTTGTTCCTCCCACCATGCAGGTGGCCACCTTAAACATGATTTCGACTCAGGTACGGTAATCCTTAGATTCATCTCATTCTTTGGTAATTCCTGGTCTCGACAATCATAGTTCATTGTCTCTGTCAAGATCGTTAAAAAATGAAACAGACCCCCCTCCATTACAATCGATTCTCACTCTAGATCAACTAATTGAACCTTATTTTCCTTTGCCTAGTGAAAATGTTTCCATTAGTAACCAGAAGCCTAAACGAGGGAAGAAGAAGAGTCGTTGGAGGAAAAGACAATTGGGGGGCAGGGCTCCAGCCTCTGGACATCATGCTGGAGCAAAACCACCAACTTCTTCCAAAAAAGAAAGGGGAAAACTACCTCTAGAGAGACACGCTGCTAGGAGTGATCCTCCTTTGAAGGTTATTCCCATCATAGCGTAGTAGTCTTTTTCTAGAACGAGCTTAGTCTTTGTTCTTTCTCATGCTCATAAATACATGAGAATGAGTTACCGAGATTAGTATTTGTTCTTTCTCATGCTCATAAAAACATGAGAATGTGACTGAGTATAATTTTATCACTTTTTCAGACTCTTAAATGTTATATGAAAAAGGAACCCCCTGGGGTCTCCTTTAAGCTCTTTTTAGACTCTGTAGACATGAAAAAATTGTCGAGTGATCGTGTTTCCTTTCACTCTCATTAAAAGGTTTTAAATGGCGTCTTTCAAGTAATAGTTTATCTCTTTTTCAGACCTCGAAGACTAAAATTATGAAAAATGACAACCCTAGAGTCTCATTTAAGTTCTTTTAAAGCTCTCTAAACATGAAAAACCACCAAGTTTTCCTTCTCTACACTCGCTAAACTACACATTGAAGGACCCATATGGGAACGAACCCTTACTTCTTCTAGTTCGTTAAGTAAAGAAAGAGGAACTTACCGAAGGTGAGTTATATCGAGCATGTGTTACCCTCCTTGAGCTCATTAAATGAAAAAGAGGTACTCATCTATCTGGGTGGGGGAAAAATTGAAGTGGGTCAAGTTTTTGAGAATCCTTTATGACAACTTTTGTCTCCCTTGAACATGGCACTTGTTTGTGTCTCATCTTACAGTTGGGTAATCCGCTTGTCTCTGATTCATACCAATTCCACGTGTCACCATAATTTTTTATACAGTCGAAGAGTGCTCTTATTTTCGTCACATTACTTTCTTGGTACTCATCGAGTCAATGCTTCCAATTCAGTTGTCGTACCTCATCATGTTTAAGGGAGGTTTCACTTCAAACCATCCATTTTCAATATTTCCAGTTTCCATTTTTCTGTGTCAGTTCGTACTCAGTTGATTCACCATCTTACATCACTTTCCGGTGTTAGTTTCATGTTGATGATGGGGGATACATCAAGGCCCTCCTTCAATGAGTATATTCCTTTCAAATTCAAAACATGATCTGAGAAATAGACTTAGAAATGAGTTAGTACATTGGTACCTGTATGCCTCAATGGTAGGCCTCCTCGTTTTCGATAGTGGGTTTACATCATTGACCTCTGATTGAATGATTCCATGAATGTTCAACCTCAACTCATTTACACACATTCACTGGAATGTACTAGGGTACCTTGGGAGTCATTGACATCATTGGTGATTTCCATCGCACTTTTTAACGATATACATCAATGACCAGTAATCAAGTGGTTTCTACCATGTTTGGCATCAAATCATATATTCACATGGATATATTCGTACCACATCAGGATTGGGATGAAGACCCTGGGTTGATCTTTCACTCTGTTATATGCTTTACTCAGGCTGCGAAGGAGATACATATACTTTCACATAGGTCCACATTGTATTGGTTTGTGGCTATGTTTTATCATATTGTATCTCCACTGTGTATTTTTCGTGGCTACAATCAGTTCATGTCTTGGAGATATGGATCCACATTGTATCTTTGGTGGCCATATCCTTAGTCAATATTTTTCATGGATCCGTAGTGTATTCATTGACGACCGTTCTTTGAGTCATGTTGTACTCTGAGCATAGGTATGCATGCCTCAGAAATGGAACTTATATTAATGTTGTTTGATGGTTGTTTGTCTGCAGCTTCTACCAGGTTCCTCGAATCCATATCCTTACTTTGAAGAATCTACAAAGTGTTTCGGCCAACAACTTTTATCTTCTCACTTCTCACTTTTTGGGGCAATTTGTTACACGTCAAAATTCCTCACTTTGATAATGTCACATTCTCATTGTCGTAACTATTGTAAGTTTCACACTTTTGTCACAAGTGTCACTTTCTCTCTTCATAAGTGTTGCATCACGAATGACACCATGGAAACACTTGATACAACTCATAAAACATGTTAGAAGAAGAAGCCATATCAGCTGATAGATGAAACAATTGTTTTCCTATGAGAAATACTCATCTTAGCAACTTTTGGGAAGATCAACGCTCCTCTGCACATATTTAGAGAGCACTAGCACTCCTTTCCCATCTAACAGGGAGCGTTGTAGTGCTATGTATTCTAGTATAAGGGAGCGCCGATTCGATTGATAAAATATGGGAAATAAATCCCCCTTTTCTCTAAGAACAACTATGATAATTCACCTGTCCGCAAGGGAATTATTCCATAACAGTAAGGAGAACCATTTAACTAATTAGTGCCCCAATATGGAGTATGCTCAGTGTTTGTTGGCACAATAGGATGCCTAAACAAAAACTCACTATTCTTACCAATATTTTTCCTCCCTAAGGATAGTAGATGGTTTTTGGTGTGCCCAATAACCTTAAACCTCTGTAAGGGGGAAATTAGGTTTCCCCTTTGTAATGGGGCAACCCATTGAGAAAAAAATGTTTACATGTGAAAACATGGAATTCATGTCTAGACTAGGGTGTGTGGCTATGATTCTCCCGAGTTAAGATCTAAGGTTAAATAAGTGTCTATGTTGGAACTGCCTACTCCTCTCTATATGGAGAAACCATTAGTTGGTATGATGCCTCACCTTCCAAAGGGTGTGATAAATAGGTTGGTACATAACCCTACTGCTTGGGCTACTCAAAGTTATAATATTATTAAATATTTGGCCCAGGTTCCATATGCCATGCATGCCTTAGAATTAATCTAAAGTTTCTGTATGTAGTAGAAGGAATTATTAAAAACCATTGGAACCTTTAATTCTTCTAATTCTCACATAATGTTAGTTGATCCAAATAAATCCAAACTAGGGTTTTCCCATTACACCACATTTGAAATTTAAGTCTCGTCTCGTGAAATGAATATTTTTTGATTTTTTGTGGATGAAGGAGATTCTATGTGCATGATGTCCTTATCATGTTTCCAAGAGCCCTAAGCTCCCCTAATATTTTTCCTTCACCAACTTTGTAAAACACATTTGATGGGAATGGTTTCAAATCTCATGGGATTATCCCATCATTCCTAGTTGAACTAGGGGACAAAATCATCACTATAGAGGTTGAGTTTGTTGATTCTTTATAGGATTACAATCTCTTCTTAGGATGTATTCTACCTATGTGAGGGGTTAGGGAGATTAGGTCCCTAAAATTTCCTCCCCCTTGAATAAAATCATTTCTACTGAACTAACACTTCCTTGATGGTGCGTTGACAGAGACAATACTCGCACTAGTCCAAGACTGCTTGTGGCTGCAACCAAATGGAACCTTCTTCATCCAACTCAAGGAGACTGGTTTGAGTTTGACACTTAGTTCCAATAACTTTATTTAATAATGAGACATGAAAAACATGATGGAGCTTAGAATGACTAGGCAGAGCTAACAGATAGGCCACATACCCCACTCGCTTGAGAATTGTATAAGGACCATACAATTTGGGAGCAATTTTCTGGCAATGTTTAGCTTTGAGTGAAGTCTTCTTATAAGGTTGCAGATGAAGAAACATTTGGTCACCTTCATCAAATTTAAGTTCAAAACGAACTTGATCTGCTTGTTGCTTCATGTGATTATGATCCATGGCCAAATTTTCTTTGAGGGTATGAGAATGGCCTCCCAGATTGTAATATGTTTGTCAACCTCCTGAACCTTTGAGACACCTGACATGTATGAGAGAACCGATGGTGGATTTTGACCATAGACAACTTCAAAAGGAGTCATGCAAGTAGATGTATGATGAGAGGCATTGTACCACCATTAAGCTAGGGGTAACTACTGATCCCACTGATTTTGTCTTTCAGAGGAAAACCATTGCAAATATATTTCAAAACACTTGTTCACAACTTCTATTTGTCCATCAATTTGGGGATGATAGGTGGTGATGAGATGCAAGTGGGTTCCCTAGAGATGGAACAATACTTGCCAAAAATTTCTAGTGAAAGTTGGGTCTCTTTCATAAACAATAGAATGAGGCATGCCATGAATTTTGAATATATTATCCATGAAAAATTGAGCCACTATGGAGGCTATGAATGGGTATTGAAGAGAAAAAAAAGAGAATATTTGGAAAGGTAGGCCAACAATGAAATCCATAGAAATATCCCTCCAAATTGTAAGGGTAATTAGCAGTAGTTGGAGTGTTCATGGGGCTTTGATTTTCTCTCCCTTTTTGCATTGAAAAACATCACATTCAACAAAAAAGGTGTTGGTTGTGGAGCCTGATTATATTATTGATTCAAAGGTCTTGTTTTATTTGTGTTTGGACCCCATTACCAGATGGGGGGGGTGTGGGGGAGATTTCCCCCCTTAATTATCTCTCTAGGGGAGTCTAGAAGGAGGGGGAGAGAAATTTTGGAGCCCTCCCCCTAGCAGGGTATTCGGGGTAGCACCCCCAAAGTGAAATTTTGGGAAAAATTGCCTTGTAAAATTTTATAATTTCATTGTCAATCTGGACCGTTCATTATAAGGCCGCAAATATGACGGTAGAAGTTATGTTAGGGATTTTTTCCCTAGAAGGAAACCCTCTGTTATGTATGATGGAATTTTATTATGGCTAGGTGAGCAAGTGAATATTGTATTTTGAGAGACAATACTGTGAGAGAAGGAAGAGGAAGTTACAACGGGTATGTTGTAGGTTGTATCCCTTCACTTGTTGGATACTAGTAAAGGAATATCTGACAATTTCTTTGGTGGATGTAGCCTACACTAGGTGAACCACATATATCTTTTTCTCTATTTTATTGTGTATCTTCCTTGTTTTATTTCCACATTTGTTTTATTTATTGTTCTGTGATCATGTTTTTCTAACAATTGGTATCAAAGCGAAAGGTAACTCACAGGAAAAGAGGGTTCCTGGTTCGAGTGGGAGTAATGGTAGAAAATGGAAAGTTTAAGGTCGAGAAATTTAATGTCCAAAACTATCAGTTATGGAATATGAAGATGGAAGAATATTTATATCATAAGGATCTTTACCTACCGTTGGTGGAAAAGAAAAGAAATCAGCAAGTATGAAGGAACAAGAATGGGAGATTCTTAACAGAAAGGAACTGTGAACAATACAGTTGTGCCTGGAAGCATCCGTGGATTTAAATATTTCAAAAGAAAAGACAATGGAGGATTTTATTAATGCACTGTCTAAACGGTATGAAAAACCCTCATCTTCCAACAAGGTATTTCTAATGAAGCAATTATTTAATATGAAGATATTCAGAAGATGGGTCTGTTGTCGATCATTTAAATGAATTCAATACAGTTACTAATCAATTAAGTTCTATAAAAGTGGACTTTGATGATGAGGTTAGGTGTCTTCTAATATTTTTATCATTGCCATAAAGCTTGAATGACTTGGTCATGATTGTAAGTAACTTTATCTATGGTTCAAACACTCTAAAATTTGATGATGTTGTTGGTGTTATCCTTAGTGAGGAAATGTGATGGAAAAGAACGGGTGAGACATAAAGTAATGAATTGATTGTGGAGAACAGGGGAAGACAAAGGGAAAGAGGAAAGGGTCTAGGAAACTGTGGTAAGTCTAGGAAGGGAAGATCCAAATCATAACTAGGAAAGATAGAGAACTGGAATTGTGGGAAGAAAGGACATTTGAAGAAAAATTGCAAAGCTCCAAAGAAAAAAAGAGATGGACGACAGGAGAAAAATGAGGAAGAAAATGTAGCAGGTGATGTGTTACAAGATGCTTTGATTGTTTCTTTATATAATATTTTTGAGTCTTGGGTAGTAGATTCAGGGGATTCATTTCATGCCACACCCCATAGGAAATATTTTCAAAATTATGTTCAAGGTAATTTTGTACAGGTTTATTTGGGTGATTATGAACCATGTCAAATTGTTGCAATGAGTAAGGTATGAATATAACAAAAGAATGGAAACCAATGGTTATTGAAACATGTGAGACATATACCAAATATGAGAAGAAATATAATTTCAACATGACAGTTGGAAAGTGAAGGTTGTATATCTAAATTTATAGATAATGCATGGAAGGTCACTAAAGGATCACTTGTAATGATGAAAGGAGAGAAGGTAGGTAGATTGTGTTTATGTACTGGTAATGTTGAATCTTCAATATATTTATCTTCAACATGTGTGGATACAACATTGTGGATTCATAAGATTGGACACATGAGTGAGAAGGAAATGCAGATACTTCACATAAGGAATTTGTTGCTAGATCTTAAACAAGTTGATTTGGATTTTTGTGAGCGTTGTATTTATGGAAAACAAAAGAGACTCATATTTCTTAGAGTCGGGAAGGAAACGAAGAGTGAAAATTTAGATGTTGTGCATCCATATGTATGGGGACTGACTCAAGTATCATTTCTTGGTGGCTGACATTATTATGTTACTTTTATTGATGACACAACTAGAAAAACTTGGATTTATTGCATTCGACAAAAATATGATGTTTTTGACACTTTTAAGAAATGGAAAGCTTTGGTTGAGAATGAGACATAAAAAAAAAGTTGAAGTGTCTCAGATCAGAAAATGGAGGTGAATACTACAGCAAGGAGTTTGATAATTACTATTCATACCATGGGATTCATAGAGAGAAGATAGTTCCAGAAACACCACAAGAAAATGGTGTTTCAAAAAGTATAACTGGACAATCATGGAACATGCAAGGAGTATACAATTGCATGCTGGGTTGCCCTTATAGTTTTGGGTAGATGTTGTAGATACTATTGTTTAGTTAATAAATAGAGGGCCTTCAAGCTCATTGGATGGTGGCATTCCAAAGGAGGCATGGATAGGTAAAAAGGTAAACTACTCATTTCTAAAGACTTTCAGTTGTGAAGCATTTGTCCATATTGACAAAGAAAATAGAACAAAGTTTGAGGAAAAATCCAAGAAGTGTACCTTTATTGGATACGATGTTAAGGATTGTGTGTTAGAAAAATAGGAATGCGTAGCAATAAAATAAAACAAATGTGGAAACAAAACATAGAAGATACACAATACAATAGAGACACAGATTTACATGGGTCACCCAGTGTGGGCTACGTCCACTAGAGAAATTGCCAGGTCCTTCCTTTATTATTATCCAGAAAATGAAGGAATACAACCTACAACAAAACCCATTGTAACTTCCTCTTCTTTATCTCACAGTCTCCTCTCTCAGAATACAATACTCGTCATAATGCATAGCTGCAATACATTTCTCTCATAACAGATGGTTGCCTTCTAGGGAAAAAAAACCCTAACATAATTTCTACTGTTAGATCTACGACCTTATAATGAACGGTCCAGATTTACAATGAAATTACAATATACATTTACAAGGCAATTTTTCCTTCGGGGGCCCGCTTGCCCCCGAACCCCCCAGCCAAGGGGATAACCTCACCAGAGCTCGCAGAGGGGTTAGCCCCCCTCTGCACTCCCCCGTGTGGAAGAGTGTACATACTTCTTGGGTGTAAAGTCTTCATGGGGTATAAACATGGATGAAAGCAAGGACCTCTGAATCAGGAACATAATCAGGCTCCACAACCAACAATCTCCCACTTGGAGACTGATCTCAACAACTTCATCGCTGTTGTATATGCTGGACTCTGAACATTATTGGACTCGGAAAATTTCTCATCTTCATCTTCATTCTTGAAGACCAACTAAAACTGAGCAGGAACTCAGTTTCTCTTTGGTTACTCCCTTTGTTAACATGTCTGTAGGATTCTGGCTAGTGTGTATCTTTTCCAACTTCAAATTCCCATCTTCCAAGGCGGATTGTATGAATTGGTACCTCAACTATATATGATTAGCCTTTGAATGGAAGGTTGAGTTCTTTGCAAGATGAATTGCATTCGCACTGTCACAATACAACCTGTTATTCTCATGCTTCTTTCCCAATTCCTCCATAAACCTTTGTAACCAAATCATCTCTTTACTAGCCTCTATAGCAACAACACACTCTGCCTCTGTTGTTGAAAGTGAAAAAACCTTTTGCAGTTTCAAAATCCAACTTACTGTGGTTCCACTTATAGTAAAAACATACCCTGTGGTGCTCCTCCTACTGTGTTTATCACCTACCATATCTGAATCAACATATCCCTGTAGAAAAGTGTCTAAACCTCCAAAACATAATGCATGAGTAGAAGTAGCTCTCAAATACCTAATAATCTACTTTACTGCCTCCCAATGTTCTTTACCTGGATTGTTCATATACTTGCTCACAACTCCCACTGCATGTGCAATATCTAGTCTTGTGCAAACCATTGCATACATCAAGCTGTAAACTGTTGATGAATAAGGGACCCTGAACATGTATTCTATCTCCTCCTGTGTCTTGGGACACATTTCCTTAGTTAATTTGAAATGGCTGGCCAAAGGTGTACTAACTGGTTTTGCATTCTTCATTCTAAACCTCTCCAACACCTTCTCTATGTACTCACCTCGAGACAATGTCAATTTGCGATTTTTTATGTCTCTTGTTATTCTCATGCCAAGGATTTTCTTTGCATCACCCAAATCCTTAATCACAAATGAATTGTCTAATTTCTTCTTTAGCATATTTATATCCTGCATATTAGACCCTGCAACAAGCATGTCATCTACATACAATAGAAAAATAATATAACTTCCATTTTCTAGCCTTTTAAAATAAACACAGTGACCAGAATGACATCTACTATAACCCTGTTCTGTCATAAACTTGTCAAACTTCAAATACCACTGCCTTGGAGCTTTCTTTAGGCCATACAAGCTCTTCTTCAACCTGCATACCAAATTCTCCTTCCCTTTGACCTCATACCCCTGT
>ML786123.1:189515-205029 GCA_009831015.1 Picea engelmannii
GCTCCACAACCAACATTTTGGTTATCTCTTATGGGACTATGAAAATCATAAAATCATTAGGAGTAGAGCCATGGTATTCAATGAAAAGGTCATGTACAGAGATCGATTGTAGGGAAAGAAACATGAAAAGGAAAAAACATAATACATTGCTCGATGAAATCAAAGAAAATGAAATTCCAAAGGTACCATAAAATAAAAATGTACAACAATAGGAGCGGTAGGTACCTCAAAATCCTGCAAGTGTTGTTAGAATATGTACCAAGTTAAGTACACCCCATGAACGATACTCTCCTTCATTGGATTATTTATTATTGACTGATTCTGGTGAACCAGAAAGTTATGAAGAGGAAATGCAGATAGACACTAAAAAGAAGTGGGAGAAAGGCATGAAAGAGGAAATTGATTCCTTGGTAAATAACAAGACTTGGGATTTGGTTCAATTTCTTGCAGGAAAAAGAGCATTGCAGAATAAATGGGTTTAGAGGTTGAAGGAAGAAGATGGAGGAAAAAAGCGATAGAAGGTTAGACTTGTTGTAAAGGGGTTTGAACAAAAGAAAGGTATTGATTTTGATGGAATATTTTCTCCTATTGTTAAAATGACTTCAATTAGGACTATTTTAAGTCCTTTGGTAGTAGAAAATTTTCATCTTGAACAATTAGATGTAAAAACAAATTTTCTCCATGGGGATTTGGAGGAAGAGATTTATAGCAGCCACAGGGGTATGAGGTCAAAGGAAAGGAAAATTTGGTATGCAGGTTGAAGAAAATCTTGTATGTCCTAAAGCAAGCTCCAAGGAAGTGGTATTTGAATTTTGACAGGTTTATGATAGAACACGGTTATAATATATGTCATTCCGATCATTGTGTTTGTTTTAAGAGGCTAGAAAATGGAAGATATATTATCTTGATATTATATGTAGATGACATGCTTGTTATAGGGTCTAACATGCAGGATATAAATGTGATAAAAAAGAAATTAGCTAATTCACTTGTGATGAAGGATTTGGGTGCTGCAAAGAAAATCCTTGGTATGAGAATAACAAGAGAGAGGAAAAATCGCAAATTGACATTGTCTCAGGGTGAGTACATAGATAAGGTGTTGGAGAGGTTTAGAATGCAGAATGCGAAACCAGTTAGTACACCTTTGGCCAGACATTTCAAATTAACCAAGGAAATGTGTCCCATGACACAAGAGTAGATAGAATACATGTACAATGTCCCTTATTCATCAACAATTGGAAACTTGATGTATGCTATGGTATGCACAAGACCATATATTGCACATGCAGTGGGAGTTGTGAGAAGGTATATGAATAATCCAGGTAAAGAACATTGGGAGGGAGTAAAGTGGATTCTCAGGTATTTAAGAGGAACTACTACTCATGCATTATGTTTTGGAGGTTCAAACATTGTTCTACAGGGATATCTTGATTCATATATGGCAGGTGATAAAGATAGAAAGAGAAACACCACTTGTACATTTTTACTATAGGTGGAACTACAATAAGTTGGATTTCAAAACTGCAAAAAGTTGTTGCACTTTCAACAATGGAAGAAGAGTATGTTGCTGCTACATAGGCTAGTAAAGAGATGATTTGGTTATAGAGGTTTATGGAGGAATTAGGAAAGAATAAAGAGAATAGCAAGTTGTACTGTGACAACCAGATTGCCATTCATCTTGTAAAGAAATCAAACTTCCATTATAAGACTAAGAATATACATCTCAGGTACCATTTCATATGATCCGTTTTAGAAGAGGGAGAACTGAAGTTGGAAAAGTTACATACTAGCCAAAATATTGCAAACATGTTAACAAAGGTAGTAATAAGGAAGAAATTGAGTTCCTTCTTAGTTTTAGTTGGTCTTCAAGCATGAAGGTGAAGATGAGAGATTTTCTAGGTCAAAGGTGGATCATAGTCCAACATGTACAACAACAGTGAGGTTGTTGTGATCATTCTCCAAGTGGGAGATTGTTGGTTGTGGACCTTAATTATCTTCTTGATTTAGAGGTCTTGTTTCCACTGTGTTTGGACCCCATTCCCTGACAGGGGGGTGTGGGGGGGACTTCCCCTCCACTTCTCTCACTAGGGGGGTCAAGGGGAGGGGGGGGGGGTGGGAGAGAAATTTTGGAGCCTTCCACTGACAGGGGATTCAGGGGAAACTCCCTTGAAGTGAAATTTTTGGAAAATTTCCTTGTAAAATGTTGTAATTTCGTAGTCAATTTAGACCATTCATTACAAGGTCACAGATCTAACGATAAAAGTTATGTTAGGGATTTTTTCCCTAGAAGGAAACCCTATTTTATGTATGAGTAAATTGTATTGTGGTTGGGTGAGGGAGTGAATATTGTATTTTGATAGAGAATATTGTGAGAGAAAGAAGAGGAAGTTACAATGATTATGCTATAGGTTGTAACCCTTCATTTGTTGTATAAAAATAAAGGAAGGACATGCCAATTTATTTAGTGGATGTATCCCACATTGGGTGAACCATGTATATCTGTGTCTCTATTGTATTGTGTATCTTTTGTGTTTTATTTCAGCATTTTTTTATTTATTGCTCTGTGATCTTGTTTTTCTAACAAAAGGTGGGGACATCTTGTTTCATACCATCCTAGAAAAAAGAATGTTTGACCCTTTCATAGGATTTGGTAAACCAGGAATGCCTAGCTGTGGGTGAGTCATGAAGGTTAGAAAGGACCATGGATTTAAGTTGCGACTGTCTGCTTAAATACAAACAGACTTTGTGTTATACCACAAATTACCACATGAAATTTTTATTTGTGAGATGGCCTAGTCCATTCCCTAGCTTGCAAACTTAAATATCACTCTCATCCATCAATGTCATCTAAAAAACTCATTTTGTTGCCATACATGATTCACCCATTTTCAAATCGCATACATATGCTATTTTTCAGTGTAGAAACCACGTATACCCTCAATTTTATGAAAAAATAAAAATATTCCACATTTTTGGGTGGGATTTTCGGTTGGGATTTTTCCCAAACTTTCTGTGGAACATACAAAACAGAATACAACCACCCCAAACCCTTGAGGATGGTACATAAGAACATATTAGAGGTATGTATGGGAGGAAAACCTAGGTGCAATATTATGATGAAAAGTTTGCAAGCTTCCCTATTTCCCTGATCCTCTGAGTAACATCCCCTTGATTTGGAAACTTGTTTTCCAACACTCCTTCCTATCTCATATATGACCATAGGGTGTGTTCCTATCCCTTTTGGGTCATTCAAGGAAAATAAATTTCACTGAGTTGATAATTGAAGGACCAATGGAGGAACTTGGGTGGTTGGCTTCGAGGTCAATGGTTAGAGTTAGGTTGTAACTAACTACTTACATTGTTTTCAATAAAAGAGTTCTCTTTCTCTCCATATTTTTGTAATATTATTCAACCTATTTAAATATGTTAATTTGATTTACATATTTGAGTTTTCATATTACATGTATAAATTGATTTCATAACTACCTTTTTGCATCATAGACTTGGTCTCCCTTTCCAGGTTGGTATCGATAGAGATCATGAGGGAATCAAAGGTCAAGAGTGAGGAATGACATCAGACGTTAGGATGCAAGGTTTGAACTCTTCTCTTATGTCTTCCAAGGTAGTTATTTTATTTTTATTTTGTATGTGTGAGGGTAGGGTTTTTTCTTTTACACGTGGTCAAGCTCCATTGTGACATGACCCAAGGTCACAGGGTAAAAATCCCATAAGAGAATTGGTGACCATACTGGGGATTTTTGTCCTAGTTTGGGTCGGTCTTAGGGTTATTTTTTTGTCTTGATCTCTATAATTTTCTTGTTTTTTGAGATTTCTTTCAAAGCATTTGTCATCTCAGAAACTTTTACCAAGTTTTTGGAAGCTTCCATTTGATTGAAAATTTCTTCTTTTTGAAGTTTTCCGGAGACATACACGATTTTCCTTTACTCGAATCATGTATACATGTGATTTGTATGTGTTCGAATAATGTATGTACACTATTTGTTGTGTACACAATTTCATATCTAGGTGTGGTATTTGGATCTTTCTCTCAGTTTTGGGACGATCTAAGTTGGTTTTTCAGTATGATATGAGCCTTCTGTGTTTGATTTTTCCTTTGATTGTTGTGTTAAATATTTGAAAACGTTAAAATATTACTAAAAGTTATTGATTGTTATTAGGTTAGTATTTTGGGTATAAGGTTATTTAGGTTGGTCGAAAGGTCAATTGTGTGTGTCTGTGCTTAGTTTCCAATTGATTGTTGTATTCCAGTGATTATAGATTGCTTTCTTTCTTCATTTTTACCTTCTTCCCTTCGTTCATAAAAAGAAAAAGAAAATTGTATCTTAGTTGCATTTCATTTCTTTTTAGTAACAAAAAAGACAAAAAAAACTTGATTGCTAGTTATTCTTCTCTTGTTCCCTTTCCTTTAAACTTTTCAAGAAAAGAAATTGCTTACTAGCTCTCAGGTCTTTAGCCATTTTTCTTGCTTTGATAGTTGTTGGTTTCAGTTACACTAGTCTTTTGTAAAGAAAAGAAATCCAGCTTTGAAAGTTCTTTCGCACTCAATTATTCATTTCGATTCAAAAATCATTTTAAATTTGAATTTCAAAGTGGTTTAAGATCTTGCATACAATAAAAAGTACACTATTTTCATTTTTGAAAAAGGTATAAAAGAAAGAGTTTGTTTTCAAGTGTTGTTACACTCATTTTTCAGTGAAGAAACTGCATCTTTATTTTTGTGTTCTTAAGTGTTTTTTTGCTGAGTCTGTCAAAACAACATCTAGTTTCATCCGTACCTCCTTTGAGTAAATAAAAACCCCATAAAATGAATGCTAACTAAAATTTATTAGACATTTTCATTTTATAGGGTAAACAGACTAGTTGTAGGCTAGGGCCTTGGTTTAGGTTGGAGATTTAATTTCTCCAAGGCCAGAAAACAAACATAGGATTATAAGCTAGGGAGAGTTCAAATCCAACTATCATATAAGTATATCCATGAAGCTCCTCTAACACAGGAGTCAAACACAAGGTCGCGTGAAGGAAAGTTGAGGAGATAACCCCTCTGAGGCTTGATTGAGCGTAGTGGAGAGATCGTATATTAGGGGTTTCATCAATGCCCTTACCTTCATGAGAGGCAACATTTTTTAGGCTTCGGCCTTAGTAACCCTGGCCATACGTTCGATCCCAGTTGTTGAATGTACCCCCCAAATGCTGACTACGAGTTGGTGACCTTAGATTCTTTTCCTAGAGGTATTAGAGGTGACTATGGGGCATTTCCTGTGGTACCTCTAGAAAATTTCGTATCACACTTTTTAGTACCACTGGAGGGTGCCCCATGAAGCATGGGTACCTGCATTGGATAATGTTGGCTAGTGTAGTTTGGGATAACTGCTTCACACTCCTTCGTTTGTTTCTCTACAAGACTTAATCAACTCGTGCCTTCATACAGAAGGTCCTCAAATTACTTTGTTACTATTATGATATCAGTACCTAATCCACCCGAGCTGAGATATTGGAAGATTTTTTTGTGACTATTTTTACTACTAGAGATTTTCTAGTGGTGTTCTTAGTGATCATATAATTGCATAGGAAATTGTGTAGGTGATCACGCAGAGATGACATCTCAAAGTGGATGATAAACCACCTTATTGGTCAAGGAGAATTCAAGGTTTCCCCCCTGAAGAAGTTGAAGTGAACTCCCCTCCACCTCCTTTAAGGCATCGACTTGATCAATTTGACACTTTTGTACCAACTGGTCCGGTCAAGACTTTAATTACGAAACCTACAGAAATAAAGGTTTATGAGCCAAAGGTTGTAATGATAACTGATCTTGGGGATGAATAATTAGATCCACCTTTCAACCCTTCATTAACTGGACCTTACGATCTAGTTCTTATGTAAGTTTCGTCTCCCAGGTCGAACTTCACTAATAATATCCCTCTTCACTGGGTCGCAATGGAAGGCACTCCAGAAGTGTCTAGGTCAGGAGTAATTGTAACTCCCACTTCGACAATCATCACCAGTGGGATCCTTCCTCCTAATTTGTCTAACCAAACAACTGGTGTGTTTCAATCCACCATTTTTTTGTCTAATAGTAGCTCTGCTCCAGTGATTTTTGGTTCTGCCCAGTCTTCTGGTGTGGCCATGTCATTACCTTCAACAACCAACATTTTCTCATTTGGTATGTCGTCGATGGACATGTTAAACGCGGTAACTAGGTCTCAGTTGATATCCCAAGTTTCTAATGTTGGTTTAGGTAATCCCTCGATTCCCTAGCAAGATGTTCCTTAGGTCATAGGTCATATACCTCCATCATTCCCTTCCACTGGGAGCAGGGCATTCCCGTCTTCTCGTTGATCTAGGAGGATATGGGAATGCTCATAGAGGTCAAAGAGGATATAGAATGTCCACAAAGGTCCATAACGGTTCAAAAATGCTCAAAATTCAAATGTCCCACATTCTCTCTAAAATTCCATGAATGCATAGAGCTCGACGATAGATTTCCAATGGCGCAAAATTAGCCTCAAACGAAGTTTGTATGAAAAATTTACGAGTGATCAAATTTCCAATCAAAGAAGGTCAAAGGTAAAAGTCAACATAGGAAAAAGGGTGACATGTGTCACCATTGTAAGGGTGACACATGGCACATGACTATACATGTCGTACAATGTGTTAGCACCACCATTTTTATTTCCAATTAGAGTTGGTTTTAAGTCATGTTGTGACCCATGCGTCCAAACATGTGAATTCAGGTACATAGCACCGTGAGATCGAAGTCAACAAGTGGCCAGTTGGCCCTTGGAGACGAGAAGGGATGTCAGAGTCGAAACTTGCATAAGTGGTATGGGTATGTATTTTCCAAACAGTCAAGTCCCGTTAAGAAACCAGTCTCTACGTGCCCCAGGTCGAGTCAAGTAGTTAATGGAGGTCACATCATCAAGTACAACAATTATTATCAGTCCATCATGACGGCCGAGGGAATGAAAAATTTCTGCGTTCTTATCATGCATGCCCAACAAGCCTTATTGCCTATATCCTACACGCAGGGATTTTCCATGGAAAATCTGCAACTCGACTCAAAACATATTGTCGCCATGAATTCACTGTCCTCTAGCATGATTCCTTCTTTAGTCCAACTCATTATAAATCTTGGATGCTCAACACTCTTTCGAGTTGTAGAGTTAGGCTCACACTCTATTTGCAATTTCCCTTGCCAGTCCAGTTTATTCAAACTCAACCCCTTGTGCATATGCTGGATATACTGCATGCAGAATACACACTGGTCACGCCATGGCGACCTCTCATAGCGCGAGGAAAGGCATGGAGTAACAAAATTGCAAGGTCCAAGCCCTAAAATGACTGGGATTCATTCTCACCTACAACATACATTCCCAAAGATGTGAAATGAGTTATTCCTTTACCTACAGAGAAGATCAGATCAAACCGTGCAGAACCCGAAGCGAAGGGATTTGCACAGGAAGGGAAGACAATAGAAGCCCCATCTCCTCAACAGAAAATGCCTCGGAGGAGGGGCAAGCCAAGGAAGAACAAGAAAGCTATGGAAGCTCATTTTTTAGAAGAGCCACGCACCAGATCAGTGGGTGAAGAACTACTCATGCGCAACATCCAACTAGAACCTGCTAGAGGATCAAGCCACGAAGGTAGGAGCAGAACAAGGAAAGCGGATATCACAGGAGCGAATGATCAAGAGCCACATCAAAAATTAAAGAAGGCAAAGCTGGCTATCACTAAACTCTATCAGGAAAACATGGAGTTAAGGCAACAACTAGTGACAAATCAAAGGGATACACTGACACATCTTTCCTTCATATCAATACCTGACCAATGATCAAATCCTCGTGGAAAATTTGCGAATAGTCATGGGTAAATAGGCGTGATTATTGTATATTTTTGGAAAGCACCATGCGAAGAGTCTCCAACGCATGCTAATCAGTTTTCCTAGTTTTAGGGTTAGCAGTTAGAAAGCAGGGTAGCCCAAGCAACGCCCTCGTTTATATATTTCATCTTTTCGATGTAATCTAGGTTGGTTGGAAAAATTTGGTATAGACAGTATCTATTGTATGTAATTTGAGTTCGACCGAAACTTAATGCAAAGGTCCTGTAAATTTGATGAAAAGATTCTAATTGTAGCAGTTGGATGTATTGTTCTCCTTTTATTGCATATGTGCTCCCTGGTATCTTTACTCATATCTTTTTTTGTCTAATCCAGAATGAATTTTTGAACCTATGGATTTGCTGAGCAACGCCCCTTGTTTGCACCATTTAGACAAAACATTTTTCTTCTAAAAGTTAACTCTGAATTCATCCATAGCAGTGCTCCGAGTCGCTTCCTGTAATTTCTCTCCACCACACATTACTACTTTGCACTGAAGATTGTTTCTTTCTTAGCCTTTATCCTCTCAAATTTTAGTCACCGAGTCATTTGTTTCCGTTGTTTCCTCGAATCGAATCCATAGCCCAAATCTTACCTTCTTGCACCAATATAACCAGAAACCATTATATCAAAGGTGTTCAATCCAACCAATGCTTCAAATCCATATCCCATGTGGAGATAGAGTCTCCAGAGAGAGCCCTCTCTAGGTCTGAAAGGCTATTTTCAGGCCTCAAAGTTGGTTGAAAAATTTACCTTCATCATTTGTTTATCAACCGAACTGATTTATGGAGTCCTAACATTCTGGCGCAGTTGCCAGGGACGAAATTGAACAGATTTTCCCTAGGAGAATGACTAACGTTGCAGTTTAACCACTGAGGGTAACAGAGGGAAAAACATCTGTACTGGATGAAACCCTTACCCTAGCAACTCCAGTCCAAACATACCGGTAGCTCCAAGTAACACAGTTTAGGAACCCTGGCTCCAAAGAAGATTTATACTAGAGAAAATCCTGACCCAAACCCCACAGATCCTGTGTATGATCGTGAGAAGATTCTACGCAGGAATAGAGAGAAAGCGCCAGACCTATTCTACTACCTGGGAAGAAGCCTATCCTTACCCAAAGATGAAACGTAGATAATTGACAACCTTGAGTTTGACGAATTCTTTGAGAAAACTCAGTTCAGGTCTAAGTTAGAAACCAATTTGGATGAGATTGTTTCCGACCTGAAGAAGTTCCAAGCCACAATATAAATTAATATCCCTCAGAATCTGAACCCTCCTAGGGCTATGGCTACCAGATTTCCCCCCCTCATCTTGCCAACCCAATTAAATGACTTGCCTAAGAATTATAGCCAGAGAATTAGGCTCTACGACGTTGAAGGAAATGTTTCTGCCCAGAGGCACTTGGACTGGTTTAATGATTTCGTTGACTTGGAGGAGGTGGAATATGCAGATGAAAAAATGAGGTTGTTTGCACAGAGCCTTTCGAGAGATGTAATAAAATGGTTCAAGGCCCTCCCACTCATGAGCATTTGGGACTTCACCGCTTTCGAGACGTTGTTCCTAAATAAATGTGGGGACAAGAAAAACCCTCTGCAATTGCTAACACAATACAATAATATGAGGAAATCACCGGAAGAGATTGTGAAGGAATTATCAGCCCGCTTTCTCAAGGTGTACAACTCAATCCTTGTGGAATTCAAGCCGGCCCCTAGTGTTGTGCAATTGCGGTACACTGATTCCTTCAATAATGATTTCTCCCTGTTGTTGAGAGAAACAAGATCAGTGAGTCTAGATGCTATAATGAGTAACGTTGTTGAAGTTGAAGTAAACATGATGGTGTCAGGAAAAATAAAACCAAAGTTCAACCGAGGTGACAAGACACCCCAGGGAGATGCACAACCATCGACATTGCGGTCCTTAGATGGGAAATTAGACATGATGATGAAGAACATGGATAAGTTGATGGAGATAATGTCCATGGGAAATAGACTGGCTACCCGAGAACAGAATGACCCACAACTAAGGAATCTAAACCTTAGAAGGGGTCAAATCCCTCAGATCAGACAAAGGGAACAGAAAGAGCAAAGGGATCAAGCTGACCAGTAGATAAGGCCTCCATTCCAGAACAACTACATGGATTAGGACTTTGACCAGACGTTCGACAACTAGATGCATTGTTGCAATGACAAAAACCCGTGCATGTTCTTGAAAAAGAGTGAGCATGATCGGTATATGAGAAAAAACAATGACTTTGTGTTGGAGATGGATGATGATATGATACTTGAAATAGATGATGCACCATATTGGGAGACATAAGAGTTCAGGAAAGGCTATCAAAACACCATCATGTAGTTCCAAAAGAAGTACAACCTCTAAAGCAATGACATGCCTACTGAGTCGCAACAAATGAACCCCATAAGGAAGCCTCCGATGGAAACCTCTTCCACAAGCTGACCAAGGTTAGATAGTGCGACCAAGGATGTGACGAAGAAGGATAGGTTGAAAGAAGAGGCTGCCAAGAAAGCTTAGGAGATAGGCCAAGAGGCGAGCAGAAAAGAGGTAGAGAAAGTTTGTTTGCCTTTCAATTTTGAATATGAGATGGCCAAAATCAAGATTTTTTTCCTATTCAACAAACTCATTAGAAATTACGAGTATCAGGAACAAATCATTAAAATGATGAAAATGGGAGGGACCGCCGATACTTTGAATATCCAATATGATCACCCTACAATCCTTTTTGGTCTGTGCATTGAGGAGATAAATGATACCGAGGACGTCCCTCCTTTCTTCGTCAGTCTAAAATTCCATGACATGACCCTGCTTAATGCCATGCTAGATTTAGGCATGTCGCACAACCTCATTCAAAAGGTGATCATGGATGAACTAGGTTTGGATATCACCATGCCATATAAGGACCTTTTCTCTTTTGATTCGAGGAAAGTCAAGTGTTTGGGCCTTATCAAAGACCTAATGGTGTCTTTGGCTCAAATCCCCGCTAATAACATGGTCATGGACGTAGTCGTCGTGGACATACCCCCAAAGTTTGACATGGTGCTATCAAGTTTGTGGGCTATGAAGTTGAAGGTCACTTTGCAGATGGATATGTCATATGCCACAATCCCTATTTTTGGCCATGATAGAAGGATGTGTAGAGAAGTGCTGCTGAAATACATGGTAAGAAGAAAGACACATCCAAATAATCATCCTATATATGCCATCAAAACTAAGGTGGGTTCTTCTATATTATACAATTACTTGAGTTTCGAAGAGGAAGGACCAACAACCATCATAACAACTGACGAGAAAACTGCACAGAAAACAATAGAGTGTGCTAACCTGAAATACTGCACAAAAAATGGGGCGTGGAACATGATTTTTGATAGAGGAGTCAATAGAGAAGGAGCTAGGGCCATTGTATGGGTAAGCCCCCCTGAAGAAAGCACAAAACTATTCTCATACAATCTTGCATTTGAATGCACTAACAACATGGCCGAGTATGAAGCACTAATCTTGGGCTTACAAGTTTTGAAAGAATTAGGCACGCAGAAGATAGCAGTGTGCAGATATTTCGAGCTAATCATAAATCAAGTAAAGGGTGTATATCAGAACAAACACCCCAGGCTGAGAGAATACAAATATTTGGCTCTGACCTCCTCGAAGGATTTTTCGAGTATGACCTATCTACTATCCCTAGAGAGAAAAATCAGATCACCGATGCATTGGCCACCTCGGCCTTGGTTATTAAGATCCCCATCTTCCCCAAAAAAAGATATGAAATCGAGGTCAAGCATAAGCCGACAGTGCCTGATAATATAAAACATTGGCAAGTGTTGGATGACGACAAACAGGTGGAAATATTCCTCCTTATGAGAGACGGGTTCGTTAATACAAACATTGATGAGGAATGTTACGACGACAAAGATGAGAGGGTGGATGCACGCAATAACGATGACCCTTTCCAAAACCAGATCACGGGAAGGGACATAATACAACTAAAAAATAATATCATTCCAAAGGGGTTGCTGCCACTGGAAAAGTTGTATGATGAGAACGATGTGGATAAAATCCCCAAGATCACTGCAAGTGAAGAAGACGTGGAAGATTGCAACATTGGGACTGAGGAGAACTCGAAGATGGTAAAATTATCATAGACACTCAGTCCATAGATCAAGAAGGACTACGTAAAGCTCATGAAGGATCTCTCGGACGTCTTTGCATGGAGCTATGATGACCTGAAAGTATATGACACGAAAGTGATCCAACATGTTATCCCTCTCAAGGAAGATCAGAAACCTTTCAAACAGAAGATGAGACAGATAAATCCCTTATTGTTGTCGCTGATCGAGAAGGAGGTAAATAAAATTTTTGACACCAAAATTATTGTTTCTTTGATATTCTCAAAATGGGCAGCTAATTTGGTACCCGTAATAAAGAAAAGCAACGAGATAAGAATGTGTGTAGACTTTCAAAATTTAAACAAAGTGTCTCTCAAGGATCACTACCCCCTTTCTAAAATGGACTACATCCTGCAAATGGTGGTGAGGTCCCAGAAGATGTCTATGCTAGACGAGTTCTCAGGATATAATCAGATTATGGTCCACCTGGATGACAGAGAGAAAATGACTTTCAAAACTCCATGGGGAACGTTCATGTACGCTAAGATGTTGTTCATCCAGGTGAACACTAGAGCCACTTTCCAGAGGGAAATGGATGCCACGTTTTCTTATGAAAAGGACAAGTTCATCGTGATTTATCTGGATGACATCACAGTGTACTCTGTCTCCAATAAACAACATCTCGAGCACCTGAATAAGGTTTTCTAGAAGTTCAGGAGGTTCGGCATATCACTAAATCCAAAGAAATCACACTTCAGGGTGGAAGAAAGAAAGATGTTAGGGAACATCATCTCCAAGGAACGAATTAATATAGACCCTAGTAGGGTTGAGGGAATCCTAAAGATTGGCACCCCGTGTAGTAAAAAGGAGGTGCAATCCTTCTTGGGAAAGGTAAACTTCTTGAGGAGATTCATCCCAAACCTAGTAGAAATCATAAATCACATAACTTGCATGCTCAGGAAGGGAAACAAGATCAAGTGGAACATAGAGGCCAAGAGGTATTTTGAAGATATCAAAGTGGTGCTGACTAAAGCTCTTGTGCTAGCCAACCTGGATTTTATGAAAGATTTCCTCCTGTTTTCGTTCGCCTCAGAACACACTATTGTCAGTGTGCTGCTACAGAAAGATGAGCAAGACTTCGAAAAACCCATAGCCTATTTCAGCTAGATGCTGCACGACTCTCCACTAAGGTACGACATTATGGAAAAAAAGGTGTATGCCTTAGTGAAAGACTTGAAAGAGTCCAGGACATAACTATTGCACTCCCATTTCATTGCTTGTGTACCCAACAATTCAGTAAAGGATATCCTGACCCAAATCGACCCAGAAGGAAAGAGGGTAAAGTGGATAGCGGCCATGCTGGAATATGATCTTGAGATCAAACCTACAAAAATGATCAAAGGTCAGGGTCTTGCAAAGTTAATGGCGCAATTAGTTTGCGACACTATAGGGATGAATTTCACAACTGATCTGTCGAAATTCTCTCAAGAAGAAAAAACTACGCATATGCCTCAACAGTTCATTGATTCGCCATGGTATGCAGACATCATCTATGTGTTCAAAAATCTCCAGGCCCCTCCAGGAGTGAGTAATACTAAGGCCAGATTTCTCAAGCTAAAAGCGGTGAAGTTCTACATCCTGGACAATTCACTCTACTAGAAATTCCCTAGGGGAATATTGTTTAGTTGTTTGCTAGAAGATGACGCGAAGCAGGCCATACAATAATTTCACAAAGGCGACTACAGAGGACACCACTATTGGAAGACCACCGCGCACAAAATCCTGAGGGTAGGTTATTACTGGACTACAATTTTTGCTGACGTGTATAAAGAGGTCTTGAGCTGCCATGAATGTCATATTTTCAATGGAAGAAGAAAGCCGTAGCCTCTGCCATCCTCCGCGTAGTAAAAATGGATACTCACGGCCACCAAATATTTCATGAAATGGATAGAGGCAATCCCCACAAAGCAAGCTACTGATGCAGTCATCATCCAATTCCTAGAGACATACATCTTGTCGAGGTTCAAATGTCCCATTAAGATCATAACAGACAATGCGACCGCATTCAAGTCTAAGAGGATGGAGAAATTTTGTTAGGATTATAACATAACCCTAGGGAATTCTACGACGTACTATCCACAAGGAAATGGGTTAGTAGAATACTCAAATAAGATCCTAACTAGGATCATCAAAAGACTCCTATAGGACAATAAGAGAGCCTGGCATAAAAATCTTATCTATGCACTGTGGATAGATCTGGTTACACCAAGAAGTCCATGTGGACGTTGCCTTTCCAGATCGTTTACGGTGTGGACACAATCTTCCCTACTTCATTGGGACCACCCATCAAGAAGCTATTGTAAGAATAGGAGGTCGAGGCATATGATGTGCAAAGGAGAATAAACCAGCTAATTCACACATAGCAAGCAAGGGAACAAGTGTATAATCGATCGCAGCTCCATCAGGAGAGGATAAATAAGGATTTTGATAAGTGTTCCAAGTCAAATTATTTTCGGTTGGGTGATCTAGTCTTGATATGGGATGCGAGAAATGAGGACAAAGGAAAGCACAAAAAGTTCGACCATCTTTGGACGGGTCCGTTTAGAATCAACACGTATTGTGGAAACAATGCTTATTTCCTAGAAGGATTAGATGGAGAATGCCTTGGTTGGGGGCCTGTAAATGATAGGTTCCTCAAGCATTACCTAATGAAATAAAATTTGTTTAAGTCATTTTTCATTGTAAATAGTCATTTTGTTTTTTACGTCGAGTCAGTAGGTCAACAGAAAATCAAATCCTGAAATGAAGGCCCTAAGTTTATGCTGAAGTTTTATAAGTTGCGTCAATAAGTTTAGTTTGTTTTCTGTTCGTCATTTATTTCTCTCAGTGTCTAAAGGTCAAATAAATCCCAATGGTCATGCACCTAGTATACTGTTCTTTTCTACCTTGTAGGGAGGATAACATCCCCGTTGGATCTAGCTGTTAGCGCCACCATTTTTCTTTCCAGTTAGAGTCATTTTTAAGTCACGTTGTGACCCATGCATCCAAACATATGAAGTTAGGTACGTATCACCATGAGATCAAAGTCAGCAAGTGGCCGGTTGGGCCTTGGAGACGGGAAGGGATGTCAGAGTCAAAACTTGCATAAGTGGTATGGGTATGTCTTTTCCAAATATTCGAGTCCCGTTAAGAAACTAGTCTCTACATGCCCTAGGTCGAGTCAAGTAGTTAATGGAGGTGGCATCGGCAAGTACAAAAACTATTATCAATCCATCATGAAGGCCAAGGTAATGAAAAATCATGGCGTTTGTATCATGCATGCCCAACAAGCCTTGTTTACTGTATGCTACATGCGGGGATTTGCCATGAAAAACCTGCAACTCGACTCAAAACATCTTGTCGCCATGAATTCACTGTCCTCCAACATGATTCCTTGTTCGATCCGAATCGTTATATATCTTGGATGCTTGACACTCTTTCCAGTTGTAGAATTAGGCCCTCA
>ML786123.1:205064-254270 GCA_009831015.1 Picea engelmannii
CCCCCCCCCTTGTGCATCTGCTGGATATACTACATGCAAAATACAAACTATTCGTGCCATGGTGACCTCTCAGAGTGTGAGGAAAGGCACGCGGAGCAACATAATTTCAAGGTACAAGCCCCAAAATGATTGGGAGTCATTCTCACCTACAACAAACATTTGTTAGAAAAACAGGACCATGGAGCAATAAAATAAAAAAAATGCAGAAACAAAACACAGAAGACACACAATACAAGAGAGACACAGATTTACGTGGTTCACCCAGTGTGGGCTACGTCCACCAGAGAAATTGCCAAGTCCTTCCTTTATTATTATCGAGCAAATGAAGGGATACAACCTACATCAAAACCCGTTGTAACTTCCTCTTCTTTCTCTCACAATCTCCTCTCTCAGAATACAATATTCACCATCATACCTAGCTGCAATACATTTCCCTCATAAAATAGGGTTTCCTTCTAGGGAAAAAAACCCTAACATAATCTCTATCGTTATATTTGCGACCTTATAATGAACGGTCCAGATTTACAATGAAATTACAATATACTTTTACAAGGCAATTTTTTCTTCGGGGCTTCACCCCCGAATCCCCATTGGGGGACGCTGCCCTCGAACCCCCGCTTGCCCCCAGACCCCCCCAGCTATGGGGATATCCTCCTCGGACCCCGCAGAGGGGGTACCCCCCCTCTGCACTCCCCCACATGGAAGAGTGTACATACTTTTGGGGTGTAAATACTTCATGGGGTATAAACACGGCTGAAAGCAAGGACCTCTGAATCAGGAAGATAATCAGGCTCCACAACCAACAACATTCCCAAAGACATGAAAGGAGTTATTCCTTTACCTATAGATAAGATTAGATCAAACCGTGCGGAACTAGAGAATGCAAAGTGACCGAAAAGGAAGCCTGTGTGGCTCTCGCTATTGCACGGAAAAAAATGAGTCTAACTGGCACTCATCTCTGCGTCTGAACACATAAGACAAATATTGGAAGTTTTGAAGGACACGTTTCCCCAAATCACTCTACCATTTTGATAACAACTGTGAAAATCAAACAACCACTTGCTGCGCACATTTTTTTAGCAAATGTGCACACAACATAAATCAAAGCCATTATAGCAGATAGAAAGTTCTTGATAGACACTTGTTTGGTCGGACACCTGATCAAAGGGTGTTACACATTATTTTCGTCATCCCTATGATCATTAATGATGTAAACCTATCTGTTGCCTTCAGAGGGGTCAGTGGCCTGAGTTCCTGAAGAGAGAAGGGAGAAGAACTTTTCCTGAGAAAAGAAGTTGCATTTTCCTATGTAAAAACCTTATAGAAAAGGAAGTTCACAGGTTGCTATATAGGCAGGGTGCGAGAATGACCAATTCTCCCAGGTTGCACTATAGCCAGGGTGCGAACAGTTCGCAGGTTGCACTATAGCTAGGGTGCGAGAATGCCATCACGTGGGAAAAATGAGCGTTTTCTCGAATCTTCTAGAAGGAGAAGTTTCTATGGTGAGGTGGCATCCGAATGGTTTGGATCTTACTCGCTTTCATGATTTAGTGGGATCATCCTAACCTCCTCACCTTATCCTCTTCAAATTATAAAAGGAGAGGAGCTCTCATGGAGAAGGGGTTCTTAGCTTTTGTGAGGTTCTTCTTGTTCTTGAGCTTTGATTGGCTTGGAATTATTAGCTTGGTTGGAGTGGCTTTAAGATTTGCTTTGTCAATATAGAGTGTATCGGATCTATGGTCTCAGAATATTTGGAGCAAGAAGTGTGTGGGGAATGAAGGACAGTTGGAAGGGACCTTACGACATCAAGGCTCAGGTTGTAATCTCTCTTTCATATTTAATTTAATACAGTAATTTGTCTCTTTCCCATAAAGCTGATATCACTTTATTACATAACTCCTTGATCATATGTATAGATTAGCTATTGAATATATTGATCTGCTTTCACTTTGATTGGTTTGTACTGTTGTGATCTAAACGGCACAAGAGAATTGGAGTGAAGCTTGGAACAACAGAGACCCAAGGAAGCGTTCATAAGGTATGTCCATAATCCTTGCCTCTTAGTTCATTCAATAGTCTAGATCTAGGGAAAGAGTATTATTCTGTCCTGTTTTGTTCTAGATCTAGGTGGATCTAGGGAGATCGGTTTGTGTCCGCACTCACGTATTTATCCTAAAACAAAGGGATACACTGATACATCTTTCCTTCATATCGAGACCTGACCGATAAACAGATCCTCATGGAAAATTTGCAAACAGTCATGGGTAAACAGACGTGATTGTTGTCTATTTTTGGAAAGCACCATGTGAAGAGTCTCCAACACATGCTACTCAGTTTTTCTAGTTTGAGGGTTAGCAATTAGAAATAAAGGTAGCCCAAGTGGTGCCCTTGTTTATATATTTCATCTTTTCGATGTAAGCCAGGTTGGTTGGAAAAAATTGGTATAAACAGTATCTATTGTATGTAATTTGAGTTCGACTGAAACTTAATGCAAAGGTCTTGTAACTTTGATGAAAATATTCTAATTGTAGCAGTTGGATGTATTGTTCTCCTTTTATTGCGTATGTGCTTCCTGTTATCTTTACTCATATATTTTTCTAGCTAATTCAGAACTAATTTTTGAACTTGTGGATTTGCTGAGAAACGCTCCTTGTTCACGCCATTTAGACAAAACATTTTTCTTCTAAAAGTTAACTCTGAATTCACCCACAACGGTGCTCCGAGTCTCTTCCTGTAATTTCTCTCCGCCACACATTACTACCTTGCACTGAAGATTGTTGCTCGTTTATCCTTCATCCTCTCAAGGTTCAATCACCGAGTCATTTTTTTCCGTTGTTTCCTCGAATCGACTCCATAGCCCAAATATTACTTTATTGCACCAATATAACCAAAAACCATTATATCAAAGGTGTTAAATCCAGCCACTGCTTCAAAGACATATCCTGCGCGGAGACAGAGTCTCCCGAGAGAGCCCTCTCTAGGTCTGAAAGGCTAGTTTTGGGCCTCAAAGTTGGTTGAAAAAGTTACCTTTGTTGTCTTTTTATCAGCCAGATAGATTTACGGAGTTCTAACACAATGGTGACATGGTAAGAAGTTGACATGGAATATTGGTTGGAAGTTGACTGAGCAGGTCGTACATGCCAGATGGACAAATCACACGGAGACATGTGGCAAGGGATAGCCAATGACAGGCCACCACATGGCGATCTCCCATTGGACAATATTGGTTATAGTATATCAAAATGCTATGGGATCCGATGGGGGTTGAACCCGCAACCTCCCAAAGTCTTAACAAAACCTCCATAACCATCATACCCCACGCATGTTTCTTAACCTATCATGTTTTAAAATTTATTTGAATTTGTATTAAGTTCCATTTGGGGGGAAAAAGAGGTCGAGGGCTAGCCCCCAACCCCTAGTATATATGTTAACACATGCGACCAATGCCATAAGTGCATGCGGATAATAAGCGTTCCATCATAACCATATAATATATGGTTACAACCATATATTAAACCACCAATGAACATGCCAATAAAAATGATGGGATATATGGTGGTTGCTGGGGTTTGAACCCACGACTTACCATATATATACCCAATGTTTTAATCAACATACCACACATATGGTTTGTTAAAACAAACCTTCTATTTTATATTTAATTCCTTCCTCGACATTTAGATCGTAGGTTAGGGCCTGCGCCCTATTTAATGGGCATGTAGACTGAGGAAGGAGGCATTAATTTTATGTAAAGGATTGTCTTGAAGTGTGTGCCTAAGGGTACATAGAATTTGAGGTACACCTTAAAGCATGCCAAGAGGTCCCTTAACAAATTTCAAGAAATTTATACGCATTTTTCATGATTTTTCGCAAGGAATCCAATGGTGCATTTTGTTTCTACATTTGAGCAACATGTAAAAATGTCATTGTAAAACACAAGCATTTGAGCATTAATAAAGAATGTCTCTTTTGGAAGCGGACCTAGAGAGGTAGCCCAAATTGGGTGAAATATGTTATCCTACTTGTGTATGTGATTTTATTATTGTTGTTCATTTCATGCTCAATTATTTGCAAAATATTTATCATTAAAGTGTATATGGTTAGATAAGTATTTCACATATGATTTGCAAACAGTCAAGCGATCATTTTATTTTGAATTTCAAGTAGATGTATCTCATGTATTTAAAAGATTAATAAGAATCTAAAGATATTTCAGATCACCAGCCCTAAGCCCTTTGGGGGTTGGGGTGCTTCTATGGGTAGCATATTCCAATCTACAACAGTCACGACACTTCAAGTGGATGAGTTTTCTACAATAGTTTCATTTTATAATCAAGTATAAGAAGGGTATTCATAACAAGGTTGCAGATATGTTGTCAAGACCAATAGTTAATGCATCCACAATACTTAGGTATAATCCTTTAGCACATGAAATCTATGTTGAACAATATGTTAAGGATGATTACTTTAAATAAGTATATGATGCAATAACTCATGACAATCATCAATCGGATTATTATATGCATGACAATTTATTATATCATCTTGGGAAACTATGTATACCAAGAGATGGAAGAGTGAATTTAATTAGAGAAGCTCATACATCTCTCATCTCTGGTCATTTCAGAGTTGGTAAGACAGTTGCACAGTTACAGAGGTATTTTTATTTGCCTCAAATGAATGAAACAATTTCCAAGTATATCAAAGGGTGTGTTCTGTGTGCCACAAGAAATCCTTGCAAAAAATATCTAGGTTATATATGCCACTTCCAGTACCTTATCATCCATGGGAAATTATCTCCATGGACTTTGTAGGGGGTTTGACTATGTCTAGGATAGGTCATGAGTATCTATATGTCGTGGTGGACAGATTCAACAAGATGTGTACTTTGATGCCATGTAAGAAACATGTCATAGCTGAAAAAAAAACACATATGTTTTTTTCTAATGTATGGGTTCATTTTGGACTTCCTACATCTATAATATTAGATCAAGACTCTCTTCTTTTGGGAAATTTTGGTCTCATTTATGGGAGCTAATGGACACTAAGTTGAAGAAGAGCACAAATTTCCATCCAAAGACAGATGGACAGACAGAGGTGGTAAACAAAATAGTGGTACATCTAGTTCGAGGGTACTACAACAAGAATCCTAAGTTATGGGATGAACAATTACCTTATATAAAACATACCTATAATCATTCCATGCATTAATCTACTCAAAAAACGCCTTTTGAAGTATGTTTGGGGTACTTGCCTAAAATGGAATTTGTTTTTGGAGAAGCAGGTAAAGAATATATACATGATGATATAGATAAAGCTAAAAGGTTCATTCAAAAGATTCAATAGGTACATCAAGAAGTATAAGAACAATTGGAGAAGAGAAAAGACAAGTATAAGGTAAGGAACAATAAACATCAAGTTGATCATCAATTTGAAGCCCGTGATAAATTATGGTTACATATTAGAAAAGATAGAATGAAAGGTGAAGGTAAAAAGTTGAGACCAATCCAGTATGTTCTATTCAGGATCTTGGAAAATATTGGTACTAATGCCTTTTGTTTATATCTACCAGCCTACATGCTAATGTATTCAATGGTAAATGTTGATAATTTGAAGCTTTATGAGCCTCCTATGGTTATGGATGAAGATGAAAGTATCCAGGGTCCAACAATTGATGATTTTTCTCCATAATATTTGGACGAGATACAAGAAGGTGTTATTATTGACAGAAGAATCAGGACTTCACAGTGAGGTGATGTGGAATATCTTCGAGTTGGTCTCAAAGGGGTAAAAACAAGTAAATAAAAATGGATGGAGATCGAAGGGTGAGGGAACTCTACCCTCACTTAGTTGTTGAGTAATCAAAACTTTTGGTGGTCCAAAAGTCTTTCAATGGGGAGGAATGATCTAGGAGAATCCAGGAATTATCACAGAGGTCCAAGATGATCTAGAATGTCCATAGAGGTCCAGAATGGTCCAAAAATTCTCAAAATTCAAATGTCCAAAATTCTCGTGAAAATGCCATCAATGCATAGATGTTGACGATAGCTTTCCAAAGGTGCAAAAATTGCCTCAAACAGAGTTTGTATGAAAAAGTTATGAGCTGTCAAAGGTCCATTCAAACCAGGTCAAAGGCCAAAGTCAACATAGGAAAAAGGTTGACACGTGTCACCAATACAAGGGTGACATGTGTCATATGACTGTACATTCCATACAATGGTGGCATGGAAAGAAGATGATGTGGCATTTTTGTTGGCAGCTAACTAGGTAGGTCGTACACGCTAGATGGACAAATCACATGGTGACACGTGGCAGGGGATAACCAATGAGAGGTTGTCACATGGTGACCTCCCATTAGCCAATATTATAGTCTTCAAAATACTATGGGAGTCAACAAGGGTCAAACCTGCGACCTCCCAAAGTCTTAACAAAGCCTCCATAACCATCATACCCCACGCATGTTTCTTAACCTATCATGTTTTAAAATTTATTTGAATTTGTATTAAGTTACATTTAGGGGGGAAAAGGGGCTAAGGGATAGCGCCCAACCCTTCGTATATATGTTAACACATGTGACCAACTCCATAAGCGCGTAGGGCTAACAAACTTTCCATCGTAACCATATAATATATGGTTACAACCATATATTAAACCACCAATGAACATGCCAATAAAAATGATAGAATATATGGCGGTCGATGGGGATCGAACCCCCGACTTGCCATATATATAAACAACATTTTAACCAACACACCACACATATGGTTTTTTAAAACAAACCTGATATTTTATATTTAATGCCTGCCCTGAAATTCGAACCATAGGTTAAGTCGTGCACCCTATTTAATGGGCATGCAGACCGAGCCAGGATGAATTAATTTTAGGCAGAGAATTGTCTCGAAGTGCATGCCTAAGGGTACATATACTTTGAGTTACACCATAAAGCATGTTGAGAGGTCCTGTAATAGAATTTCGAGAACTTTATACTCATTTTGCACGATTTTTCACAGGGAATCCAACAGTGCACTCTGTTTCTGCATTTGAACAACATGTAAAAATGTCACTGTAAAATGTAGCATTTGAGCATTAATAAATAAGGTCTCTATTGGAAGTGGACCCTGACTCGAGGTAGCACAAATTGGGTGAAGTCCTTTATCCTACTTGTGTATGTGATTTCATTATTGTTGTTTATTTCATGCTCAATTATTTGCAAGATGTTTATCATTAAAGTGTATATGGTTAGATAAGTATTTCACATGTGATTTGCATACAATCAAGAGATAATTTTATTTAGAATATCAAGTAGATGTCTCTCATGTATTTAAAATATTAATAAGCATCTAAGGATATTTCATATCACCGTCCCTAACCCCTTTGGGGGTTGGGGTGCTTCTATTTGTAACAGATTCCAATATGCTAGCATGCCATCTACCTCGACCTTATTCACACTATATGATTGGTTTGTGAGTAATCATTTCACCACGTCTGCAGTGTCAGTAGGGGGAAACCACTTCCAAGATCAGTGGAATTACATGCAAGGGTCTTTCCCTTCACATGGGATGCCTTCAGGGGGAAACCCCTTTCTCGTCTAGTGGAACCCCATTCAGGGAGGTTTTCACTCACAAGGAAGGTGTGCAGGGGGAAACCCTCCTTTTCCAATTAGGAGTTAGAGGGATGGGAGTTTTATTTTGTTTAACCAAAACCAAGGTTTCTCCCAAGGCTCTTTCTCATGTGCAAAATCTTCTTGGCAACCTGGTGCCAACTTTAATCCAGAACCTTCTTTCAGGCTCCCAATCAATCGATGTCACAACCTATTCTACCCTCTTTGGAAACTCATCTAAGCTGATGAATGACCTTATTCATCATGACCCGAGTTGGCTTGCAGTCCCCACTAAACTACCTTCAGATATACCAAAGTTCAAAGGAAAGACTGGTGAAGACCCACATGATCATGTAACGATGTTTCACTTGTGGGGCTCATCTAATTTGTTGAACAATGACTCGATCCGGTTATGATTGTTCCAATGTAGCCTCACTGGGGGTGCCACCAAGGGGTATATAGAACTGGAGAGGTCAAAGTACGCAATGTTAGGGGATATGGACATGGTTTCCCTCAATAACTTCCAACTCCCTATCTGATATGATGTTGGGACAAAATTTTTAGCTAACTTTGAATAAGATAAATCTATGCAAATTTCCGATCATATTCAGGAATGGAGGAGACAAAAGAGCTTGATCAAATCCATTCTCCCACTAGAATTTTTCTTGGAATGGTTATTGAAGTCGTTACTTCCTTATATCTCTAAAGACATTGCAACTTTAGGGATGTTTACAAAAGAACAATCGATCTTCAAAGTGCAACAATTGGAGTTAATTTACTCTCAATTAGGTATTCTCTATGAGATCATTCCCAACACACCACGATCGACTTTCAACTTGTCAAAACCAAGATTGGGACCACATGTTGATGGTATTGTTAGTTCCTCACAAAGTAAAGCTACATATATGATATCTAACTAGACGCAACAGTTGACTGTTCAGTAAACTGCGGTTGGTTCAACCTCTAGCCAGACCACCCCTACCACCCATTCCTTGAATGTACATATTGTGCAATCAAAGACTCAAAAGGGTTCTTGGTATCCCGTAGAGAAAAAGAAATTAAAGGGAAAGAAGGGTAGTGGGGGAAATGATAAAAAGGATAATAAGAATGCTAACAGGGGAAATAATGAAAAGAGAAAAGTAGAATTCCCATGCAATCTTTGTGGGGATGATCAGGTTACTCATCAATTCCTGATGATGGAAAAATCCCAATGCCTAATAAATTTGAAACAACAACAACAACAACCTTATATATTGAAAAATATGTTTCCTCAAGGACAAAATATGCAGGTTGGCTCTTCCACATCCGATCTATAAGGGGTCACTTTGAATGCACCTCTTCTAGATGGATATTTTTCATTCATTAATATGTTGAAGCATACAAAAGAAGAGGAGGTAGAATTGTCGACCAGATGTCATGATTACAATAATACAAGGTCGACATTAAAAGGTAAAGAAACTTCATATCCTCAGGGACCTCTCCACATAGAGAAGAATGAAAAGGAAACAATGTCATGCATACCGAAAGGTTTGTATAAAAGAGTGTCGCACAACTATAATTCTCGAGTTGCACCCAATTATTTGATTGCTGAGGATTTACTTCAAACACCGTGTGTGATGTCTACTTTAGAAGTGCTTCAAAGTTACCCTGTGCAACACACCACATTGTTATCCCAATCGGAGCGGTGGATGCTTCCACCTAGCTCACTATGAAGTTTGACACTACTGATGTGAAGACTTGCCTTCCTTATCATGTAGCCTTTCAGATTGAAGGTGTATACTTGAAACACGTGATTAGGAGGACCATCGTTGATGAAGGATATTTGATGTGTGTCATGTATTTGTCATGTTGGAAATATATCGACTCTCTAGAGCTCACAACTTCTACCACTTTTTTAACCACTTTTGAAGGACGATCGGTTAGACCGCACATGCTTATTTCCTCTTTTCTGATCTAGTTGGGAGGAAAGTCTGTTTCCATTGTAGTAGAGGTAGTCGATGCTCCTCTTGACTATAATATGTTATTGGGAAGGATTTGGACTTATGCGATGACGATCATTGTCTCATTAGTATTTCAAATTTTGTGCTTTCCCCATGAGGGGAGTATTGTAACTATTGATCTAATGGGTTTTAACCACTCTAGCTCCGTTGTGAATTTAGGATCCACAGTCCCATGGATTGAAAACTATCAGTCAAAAAATGAGAGTATTGGTGTTGGAATGTTCTCTTTACTTATGGGAACCTTTAACTTCCCAACATCGATGTCTTATATCCATGCCACCCTGGTTGGATATCAAAATTCGAGTTCCCTATCTCCTGTTATAAGAGTTGTTTCATTCAAGACATCATATCTACAAGATCAATGGGTTTTACCCTCGCCATGCCAATCAATATAAGGTCATGCACATGACTGGATGGCTATGCCACTGTCTACAGCTGAGGTCGGTTACCAAGCTATCCAACAAGCCATTATAGACTCAGATCAAACTCCTTCATGGATAGAGGAGGAAGATCAGTTTCTGGAGCCCATTTGGGCTCAAAATTATTCAACTTCCCAAGACTGTCTTAACATCGTCTTTCCCTCAGATGAAACTATTATAGAGGAAATTAATGGGTCATAAAGGCCATGGGAGGATATGCAACATTGATTGTATTTACTCCCTGATATTAGTCATGTGTAAAGCAAAGAGTTTAGGTTTCATGTGAGTCAAAACATTGGTCAGACGGTGAATCCCTTAGAAAATCATGATCTCTATGCCTAGGGGATTATGGCGAATATATCAGAAACCATCCTGATCAAAATTTCTAAAACCCTTGATGTTGTTGAAAACGTCTTTATTGGGACAAACTTTTCTCAAGATGAAATTCGTAAGTACAAGACACTTTTCAAGGAATTTCGTGATGTTTTTTCTTGGTCTTATGAGTAAATTCCTAGCATAGATCCTCGCATTGTCTAACATGAAATTCATACTTATGCAAAAGAAAAGCTTGTTCCACATAAATTATGACCGGTTAACTCGAGGAAAGAAGTAGCAATAAAAACTAAGGTGGAAAATATGCTCAAAGAGGGATTTATCTATCCAGTCGCATTCATAGAATGGGTATCCAACCCCATTCCGGTCGACAAAAAACAAGGTATGATTCGAGTATGCATGGATTTTCATGATCTTAATAAAGCTTATGCTAAGGATAACTTCCCTACACTATTTATTGATTAAATTTTTGACGGATGCACAAGAAGTGATATTTTCTCTTTCATGGATGGTTTTTCTAGTTATAACTAGATACAGATCCACCTCGAGGACCAACATAAGACAACTTTGATTTTTCCTTGGGGAACCATTGCGTACAAAAAGATGCACTTTGGCCTTAAAAACGTTGGAGCCACTTTTTAAAAGGCCATGATGTTCACTTTCCATGATCTTAAGAACACAGTGTATGATTATCTGGATGATCTCACCACCCATTTGCATAAGAGGGAACAACATATTTTACACCTCTGCCTTTTCTCTGAGATGCCATCAATATTGAATTCGCTTGAATCCACACAAACACATCTTTTTTGTGACTTCAACACATCTATTAGGATTTATCATTTCAACTAAAGGGATCATGGTTGACCCTTTGAAGGTCGAGGCAATAACTAACAATTCCCCCCCCCATGCACAATGCGTCAACTTCAAAGTCTACAAGGAAAGGAAAATTTCCTTCGACATTTTGTACCAAACTATGTTAATATCACAAAAGGTTTTCTGCATCTATTGAAGAAGGGGGTTGTTTTTTATTGGGATGAGTCAACACAATGTTCTTTTGATGCATTGAAGAAATATCTAGTTTCAACTCCCTTGCTTAGCACCCCAGATTATAATAGAGATTTTATACTATATCTTGCGACAGCTGAATCTTCGATCGACATGGTATTAGTTCAGGATGATGATAATCTCCAAGAGCATGTCATCTATTATTTGAGTCACTCCTTGATAGGACTTGAACTAAAGTATTCACACGTCAAAAAACTACCCCTAGAAACATTTCATGTTGTTCAGTGTCTCCGACATTACATTCTATTGCGCAAGATGACCCTCATCGTTGACGTTAACCCTTTTTAGTATGTTTTGACTTGGTGAATAATTGGTGGGAAGTATAACATGTTGATTGTTTTTCTACAAGATTTTGATTTGGATTTTACTTCTGCCAAGTCTAAGAAGTCATTAGTCTTCACTGAACTTGTGTTGAATTTCCCAGTAGAGAATGAGGATAATAAATTTATTTACTAAATTCCTGATGAGTGTATATTCCTCATATCTTCCTTTGACCCTTGGTATGGATATATTATTACATATCTCTAGACTTTGAAGTTCCCTCCCTCCACATTTCTTGCGAGAAAAATGACGACAGGTTTTCCACATCGCCAAGAATTATCTCATTATCGCTGACACTTTGTATCGATGAGGAGTGGACAAAATTCTCCATCATTTCCTGACTTGTGAAGAAGCAATTCTATTTTTGAATGACTGTCATAGTGGAACATGTGGCTACCACTTATTAGGGTGGGTAACAACTCAAAATATTTTGTGCGCCATATATTTCCGGCCAACGATCTTTAGAGATTGCATCAAAGAGGTCAAGAAATGCCACCCTTTTCAAATATTTGCTAAAAAGATGTACATGCAACCTACTCCCACATTTCCTGTTATTACTGTCGGTGCATTGTCTAAGTGGGGGGTATATTTTATGACATTCCCCCCAACTTCATCTACTAGGGGGAATAGATACATCATAGTGGTCGTTGACTACTTTAGAAAGTGGGAAGAAGCCCTGTTGATGTTCGCTAATGATGGGGAAACCAAAACACTTTTCCTGTTTGTTGGACAAGAAATTTTGGAGACAATGATTGGTGAAAAACCTAAGTATAAATAAAGTATGTAGAAGGAAGAAAGAACACAGAAGGAAGAAAGCACATAGAAGGAATAAATCATGTAGAAAGAAGAAATCATGCAGGAGGAAGACAATGCGCAGACAAAAGAATAAAGAAAAAGAGCGAGTGTTAGAGAAAGATTTTCCTCACCCTATGCAATCTTGCAGAGAGGGCCTTATTCCAATTCCCTATGTAGACTTGTCTTCCCTGTTACTAGAATCCAGAGACAAAAATACAATTTTTTCCACTTGTATGCATCTTTCACCCTATAAAGCAAGCGTATACTCAGGCTGCTCCACTAGAGCCCACATACATCAGGATTTGTGCCAGAAAATACAAGGTTTCCATGTCATGACAAGAGATCTCTGATCCCTAGCCTTCCATAAAATGGAAACATTTCGACTCAGCCCTTCAGTTGCATTTTGAAGGCTATAAAGTGGCCAGTTCCGAGCTATGGAAAAGGAGAAAGAATTCAAGTTTGAGAGAAAAGTTACTCTGGAGAAATTATTTACTTCATATTGAGTCTGCATCCATTTGTCCTTTAAGTCTGAACACAGTTTTCAACCCCTAATATCTTCCCTTATTGATGGAGAACCTCATTGTCTCCCTTCTATGAGTTTGCCTTTGGTGGAGGATTGAAGTGGTGCAGGCCCAGCTAGAAGGAACTTGGTTTCTCGTTTTCGAACCATGCCAACATGAAAGTTTGTAATATTTTTACTTCTGTTGATAGTTTATTAATAGAAATACTCTCTTCCCATCCATTGGCATATTTGTTATGTATATTGATGGATTATGCTATCTAATGTGCTAACCTTTTATATTGCCACCATATGTTTGTCTTTTATTGTTTGTTGAGAACTTGTTGCAGGTATATATAGCTTTGGGTCAAAGTGCTCAACGATGGACATCATTGAACATCTGGATGAGGTAGGCCTCTTTCTTATCTCCCTTGAACATTGGTTTATATAGCATATTGTTGCGATAGAGTTGATTTTTGCAGTCATTTCCATTTGTTGTGGTTCACCCTAGCCATAACAAGATTTTCCTCGTAACATAATTGACGACCATACTGGGGATGAATATTCTTTCTTAGGGTTTGAAGTACTTTTTTCCTTAGATTTATCTCATTTCTATTGTGGTTCTTGTCACATCATTGCTTGACAGCTCCTATTCACTCTGGGTCTGAGTTTTCAGCCTTTCTCCCTTGCCTAGCCTTGTTTCAAAGCATATACATGCCTTTTTCCTTGACAGTCATGTATAAATGTGAGCTGTCTCACGACAAGATACGTATATATGCTATGTTTTCCTGAACAGTCACGCACATCAGTTTGCCTTGCCCTTTTTCCTAGTCTGGTGTTTGTTGGGTGGGATTTGATGCTTGTTGAGCCTTCTTGGGTCTCTGTAGTGCCTGTTAAGTGCTTATGGGATGACAGGAAACCCCATTTTGGTTGAATTTCTGGGCGAAGTCTTTCTTTTCATCTTTTCATTTGTATTGTCCTTGTAAATTGGGCTAGGTGTTTTGTTGCTTGGTATCCTGCTTGAGTTATCTCTTTTTTATACACATTAGGACCGTATATCAAGTTAGTTTTCAGTCCATGCATTTTCAGTTTTGATATATTGAAAATACAAAAAAATAGGCATTTTTCATTGCTTGGCATTTTTGTCTTTTGAGTCTTTACCATTAGCTTAGTGCATATAGTGAAAGATTGCATTTTCACTTATGAATTGCAGAGTTGAATTTGAAAATTACATCATTTTTAGAAGCATATCATTCATTGAAAGTTAAAGTTAGGACTTTGCATTATTTTCATATTTACTTTTCTTCCAGAGTCATAACACCATGAGTTTCACTACCATACCTTTTTGAGTAATCACATCCATAAAATCAACGCTATAATTTAAAATTTACTAGTCACAATTTTATTTTTCTAGGGTGCACAAACTAGCCTAGGATTTAGTGCCTTGGAATAAGATTTTGTGAGTAAACATCTCCAAGGAAATTAAATCAACATATGTGTCTTATTCAGGGAACGGAGAAATCCATTATATAATTGGTAATATCGGGAGGCTCCGCTCACACTGGAGTTAATCACGAGGTCACACGAAGTTAGTTGAAGGGATATCCCCCCGATACCTTCCTAGCGTCAAAGATATTTCTGGGGATCTATTCGTATATGGGGATCTTGTTAGTGCCCTTCCCTCCGTGAGAGGAAGTTCTTTCAAGGTTTCAAGCTTTGCTACCCTTCCAATATAGTGGACCTAACTTTCGACTGCTCGCATGTGCATCGATTATACAGTGGTTTATTAGTTGCTTGACTTAGGTGTCTCATAGGTTACTTGTAGGGGTTATTCTGCAGGTACACTGGGTGAGATAAGGGTCTTCCAACACACAACCTTTATGGAAGATTACCTCTCAAGGGGGATCTGACCAATTGGTTGTTAAGCCCACAAGGGCCCTTATAACTAATTTGGTTACCTCCAATCTTTAGCAGGGAGTCTCAGGCCCCTCTTGGGGGAGTAGGGAGGGAGGCCACTCAACCACTTTACCCCATTTGCATGTGTATTGGCCATTTGAATTTTGGTGTTCTCTTTGATTACTAGTTGTCCTTAGGAGTTTGTTACTGAGTTTTCATTATCATGGATAGTGGAGTCCCTTGGGATCCCTCATTTAATGCTACCTCCCCCATGACATTCACTCATTTCACAGGGACAAATCCGTCCTGTTTTCATAATGGTATGAAAAATTATGACGCTTAGTCCATGCCTTGGGTCTCTAATCATTTTTATCATGGTATGCCAGACATGTATTCACACTTTCCATCCTCTGTCTCAACTCCTTATGTGAATCCAGGTTTTCGGTCTGGGGGCATGTTGCCTCCTTTTTATCTCTCTCCATTTGGTGGGAGTCATATCCCTCAAACACCTCTTACGGTAGGAGGTTGGAATATTCCTTCCTACGAATCCACTTTGTGAGAAGCAAGTGCCCAAATAGGAAATCATTCTACTTATTACACTTCATCCACTTATCCTTCTTCTGCCATGTTGGTTCCTAGAGACACTTTTCCCACGGCTAACCTCCATTTGTCCTCTGGTGTTTCATATGGGGGAAGTTATTTTTATAGTATGGGAAACCCCCTTCATGAAGTTCCTTCATATGGGGGAAACATGTATCCTCACTCAAATAATCCTTATCATGCTTTTTTCTCTTCGCAAACATCTACTTCAATGTTGATTCCCTTACAACCCTTTATGAATCAGTATGGAGGAGGATACTATCCTATCAGACAAGGTGTAAACCAATATCCTTCCTGGCCTGTAATTTCTTAAAACCTATCTTTCCTTGGACCTTGGTCTCAAATGCCACAACCCTCTGCCACCACAAGTCCAGTCACTATAGGTCATACTGGAATTTTATCACCAACCTCTGCTAGTCATGTTGGAGATTGTTCGACAACCTTTGGAAGTCATGTTGAAGACCAACAACCAGCCACTACAAGTCATGATAGTGGCACAAGTCTCATCACTTCTAGTCACACTACACATACATCACCAACCTATGCTATTCATGTTGGAGATTTCTCACCAGCCACTACAAGTCATGCTGGGGGCATTCATATGATTGAGAAGCCTAGACGTTTTATATGTAAGGCCAGATTCCTTTGCAGGAATTGCGAAGGAAGTCACCTTACTCATTTGTGTCCTGCTACTGTCAAGATACTAGAAGCATGGTTCTCACTTGAGGGACCTTCAGGTTCTGATTCGTTGATGGTTTCCCCACACTCTATTCCTTCTTTGGTTGATACATCAGTCTTGTCGATGAAATCTTCAACTAACACCCCTCTTCCTTTAGGGGTTGATGCATCCCTTGGCCTGGTTTTCTCGCATCCCATTCAACCAATGGTCGTGTCGATGCAATCTTCGACCACCACCTCTCCTATGTTCGGCGGTGATGCATCTCTTGACCTTATTGTCTCGCATATTGTTTAACTAGTGGTCGTGTCGATGAAATCTTTGACCAACATCACTCCTTTTTTTGGGGGTGATGAATCTCTTGACCTTTTTTTATCGTGTCCTATTCAACTAATGGTTGAATAAGTGGTCATGTCGATGCAATATTCGGTTGACTCCACTCTTCTCTTGGAGAGTGACAAGTATAAGGGAGTGGTTGCGCTGATGCAATTTTTTGTCGATCCCACTCTTCTGGTTCTAGTTCTATACCTTCTATGCCATGTCCTTAGCATTTCTAGTTATGTACCTTCTTCACTAGGGATCATTACACTCTCTTTAGGTATGCTCCCTCCAAGTCCTAGGGTGGTTTCCCTTGATTGGAATGATCTTGTAGAGCCTTGACTTCCTTCTTCTACACCCTTCCATATAAGGGGAATTCTTTGATATATTGTAGATAAGGTAACCTCTATAAGTATTTTATCCTCCTCGACTTTGAAAGATTTGGGTTTTCCCAAGCTTGTGTCAGCTCTTTTAAAGTTGTTGGCATTTCACACAAGTCCTGCACGGGAACCTTGGACACCCCCATTACATGCTGCTTAGAACAACATCCACCAATCTGAGTTAAGCTCTTTTCTGACTCGTTCAAAAAGTGAAAATATTGTCGAGTGATTTGTCCCTTTCACACTCGTTAAGTTGGACTTGAAAGGTCATGAGTCTTAGTTAAGCTCTTTTCCAAGTCATTATCAAAAAGTGAAAAGATTGTCGAGTGAACTTGTCTTTTTCACACTCATAAATTGGTTTTGAAAAGACGTCTATTTGGCACAAGTTTATCCCTTTTTCACACCAAGTAGACTACAAGTCATAAAAAAGGACATTTTTTGGCATTAAGTTGTGATTTCATCTCATGCCCCTGCTTGTAGTATTGAGCCTATAGCCGGTTCTCTCTTTGTGTTATAAACAGTTTGCCTCAACAATTTTGCATCCTCAACCAAGTAGAGACTTGTTTATATCCTTCACAATTTGACACCCTATACCTAGGAGGGAACATTCCCCCGAGTGTCCATCTCCCGCATGAACTTCACTTCATCGAGCATAGGTATGTTCCACTGTTGGAACTAGTTTTTCTTACTTGCGACACTTGTTTCCTCCTCTGTATCATAGAATTCATTTGTCTATGAAAAAAAAAAAAAAGGTAGGCGGGAAGGTAGTATTATCTTGTATCGGCAGCATTTGTGTCGCCTTTGAACATAACACAAAATTATTTGAGTCCATTCATCATCATAATTTTGGGATTAACATGGCCTTAGGAAGTTGAAATTGTTACAGAGTATTCTCTACCAACTGGTTACTCTTCTAGTCCCTATAGAGAATTTCATTGATTCCTCCTGCATCTCATGGCTTCATCATTGGGTCTATGCCGCTGGAGTCCTCCATATGTCTCATGCTATTTTTCAAAGGAATTTTATCAACCTGTGTCGGCCACTCCTTAGAACTCTTGTCTTTTCATGTCATCCATACCCTTAGTTTGTCTCAGAATCACATGATACCATATTCCTATCATGCACCCTGGCCCTACATTCATCATTGGTGGGTAACCTTGAACCCAATAGTCGACATTTCATCATTGGTCGTTGACTGAGTGGTTTCCCTTGTGTTCGACTGTAAGACATCTATTCATACATTGGGATTCATGCAGTGTCTTGGATTCCATTATCCTTATTGGTGGTTTCCTCGCCTTTGTCAGCAGTTTTCATCATTGGCTGCTATTCAGAGGGTCCTTTTCCTATAATGCTTTCACTTGGCACACACGAAAGATGCACAAGGTCGTTTTTTCCTGAACATGTTCTTCGTCCAATTTCCACCAAATCATGAAGCTCCTTCTTTGTACCTCATGCTAGCTGATGAGATATTCCTTAATGCTCTCCTTTTAGTGGGTCTCTTTTCATCAACTTCAACCCATTTATTCTAGAAATGGGAGATAGAGTCTTATGAGTACCTTGAGTCTTGCAGTCATCGGTCGTAGGCTCTCTCGTCATCGACATTCGGGAATACATCAATGTATCCCGATCGATGTATTTTTCAGGTGTTTGACACTGAATCCTTTATTCACACTTGTAAGAATGCACTAGTGCCTTGATACCTACTTTCATTATTGGTAGGCTATCTCACGTTTGTTAATGGTATACCTCAATGACCGGTAATCAAACGATGTCTCATTGTGTTTGAACTAAACTCCTTTATTCACATAATGTATACTTGAATCCTTGGCGGATTGTGTAGAAGACCTGAAGATATCACTATGTGGTTGCAACTTTCCTGAGCTGTTGCTTCCTTTTCATTGGACCAATACCTATATGACTTCGGTGATCATGGGAGATCAAATTGTACTCCATGGTATACATATATCTTCAGATTGGTTTTGAGACTGGTTCTACTGGGCCTTGTGTGTGACTACGACAACTATTGGCATGTAACTGCATTTGTATTTTCCTATTCATGGCCACAAACACTTGTTCAATATATTTTCACATGGATCTGCAGTGTATTTTTGGCAGCCATGTATGGGAAGTTAGTGAAGAATGTAATGAACAATTCAGTTCATCCAGCTAGTTCTTTGCCACTCCACTTCTAGGTTATTTATAATGTATTTTTTCCATTACAGATACTCCTTTGACCTCACACATTAGGGGGCATCTATTAGAGAAAGATTTGCCTCACCCTATGAAATATTGCAGAGAGGGCCTTATTCCATTTCCTTATGAAGACTTGTCTTCCCTGTCACTAGAATCCAGAGACAAAAATACAAAATTTTCCACTTGTATGCATCTTTCACCCTATACATCAAGCGTATACGTAGGCTTCTCCATTGCATCATGCATATATCGGGATTTGTGCTATAAAATCAAAACTAAATATCGGGTTTCCATGTCACATTAGGATATCTCTGATCCTTGCACTTCCATATATTGGAAACATTCTGACTCGACGCTTCAGTTGCATTTTGAAGGCTATAAAGAGGCCAATTCTGAGCTATGGAAAAGGATAAATAATTCAACTTTGAGAGCAAAGTTACTCGGGATAAATTATTTACTTCATATTGAGTTTGCATCCCTTTGTCCTATAAGTTTGAACACAGTGTTCAACCCCCAAGATCTTCCCTTATTGATGGAGAACCTCATTGTCTCCCTTCTATGAGATTTCCTTTTGTGGAGGATTGACGTCGTGGAGGCCCAGCTGGAAGGAACTTGGTTTCTTGGTTCTGAACAGTGCCAAAACAGAAGTCTGTAATATTTTCACTTATGTTGATCATTTGTTAATAGAAATACTCTCTTCCCGTCCAATTGATGTCTTGAAAATATATGAATTATTATCCATTGGTGTATTTGTTATGTATATTGATGGATTATTCTATCTAATGTGCTAACCTTTTATATTTCCACCATATGCTTGTATTTGCTTGTTTGTTGAGAACTTGTTGCAGGTATATATAGCTTTGGGTCAAAGTGCTCAACGGTGGACATCATCGAACATCTGAACGAGGTAGGCCTCTTTCTTATCTCCCTTTCACATTGGTTTATATAACATATTTTTGGGATAGAGTTGATTTCTATAGTTGTTTCCATTTGTTGTGGTTCACCCTAGCCATAGAGAGATTTTCCTTGTAACAACGAGAGAAGAAAGCGTGGGAGAAGGAAGAAAGCACAACATTCCAGAAATAGAAGATCAGTGGAAAAGCTACATGAAGAGGGAAAAGTAGAAGAAAGCAGTCGGATAGCCAGTTAACTGAGCTGGAAATGCATTATAATAGGTTTGGGATAAATAGACTAGGGTTTTAATCCCTAGGTTTTGAAGTATAAATATGTAACAGGATGGGAGATTAGGGGGTGGAAAAAAAAGAGTAGGACATAATCGTGACTGTAATAGTCAATTGGTAATATGAGAGATGAATAAAGAGAGAGTTTAGAGAGGATACTGTGTCTTGTGTTATCTACTTGTCTAAGTGTGTTTCTAAATTATGTTTCTATACTTCGTAGATTAGTCTTAGTTTATGGATTCTTTCTAGCGTAATATTCATGACTGTGACTACGAAGAATCTCTACAATAATTGGGAATATGTTAAGAAGAGGAATTTGAATCATGGAAAGTAATACTAACTAGAGATAAATAATAACAAGGAAGAATGAATCAACCATCTGTCTCCCTTTCCCTTACTACTGCAGAAACCTAGTTCTTGCAGTTCCAATAGATACCTCAGGTGAGGCTTCATCTACACAAGAAGGTGATGCCGAAAGGGCCGGTGTCTGGTGGGTTTGTTGGTTATAGATAAACTGAACCTTAGGTCTTACAACCCGTGCGTAGAAAATGAAACCCAACAAATGGTTCCATTGGCAGGACTGGGAAATTGTGATTAAGGGAATGTTTTGGAGGCCAACTAAAAAAGAGATCACAGATTGGTTAGAATGAAAAGAATTGGATTTTTCAAAACAAGATAAAAGGAACTCACCGATAAGTGAAAAACATTGGATCCAAAGGTATGTGTTCATTGATCTGCATGAAATTTTCTTTGGTGAATTTCCAAAATTATGACTGAGTGGCTAGAAAGGTTAATAGAGAAAACAGGAAGGTTTAGTATTGCAACGCAGAGGAATTGGACTCCTGAATTGGTAAGACAAGTGAATTTGGTAAGTAACCCAAATACTCAAGCAATTGATTTTTGGTTGGATAGTGTAATAGGGGGTTATGTTACAGAATTTGCAGTAGATTGCATTCAGTCATATAGTGTTGTAGAAAGAGACTTTTTCAAAGGTTCGTGTGGGAGGTTCTTGAAATCGTTAAATATGTGGATAAAATTGTTGTTATATGAAAAGCACACGATGATAATGAAGTACAACGAATAAAAGGGATTTGTGTACATAGGGGGAGCCAGAGGATGATAGAAGTATCATATGAGAGAATGAAGAAAGAAATGAAAAAGGAAGGAAGGGACTAAGGATGCAAGAGGGAAGTATACCAAAGGAAGAGTATGATTTTGGAGAGTTGCGGGGAGGAAGGAGGAAGGAGGAACACTAGGAAAAAGACTGGGGATGGGAGACAAGAGAAACACTATGAGATAGAGGAAAGAAAACCTTGCACACTAGTCCAAATTGTGGAGATACCATATATATGAGGAGAAGAAGAGGAGTTTCATTCTAATCCAGTAATAGAAGAGTTGGTAAGTCATACTCAGACAAGATCTTGTGTTGAATCCATGACCCCATGTGTGTCACCACAATCGGAGATAACATTTGAAGACTTGTCAAAATTTATGGTATTTAGTCAAGAAAGACAAACTAGTAGTAATTAGAATAGTGGGATTAGTGCGCATAGTCGAAGCCAAAATTAGACTCCACCAACATCACCAAGAGGAGGGACTACACAAGACAACATGGTGGAAGTAGATAATACTCCTAGGCTTCATGGATTCAAGGGAACAAGGACAGAAGATCCGAAACAACACTTTCTTGTATGAGAAATAGTTTGGGTCACTAAGAACATACAGGATGAGTCTGTGAAGATTGTGTAGTTAGCGACAACATTTAGAGGGCATGCATTAGTATGGTATATGAATTTACAGAGTATTACATCTACATGATAGGCTATAACTTTGGCAGAGATCAAGAAATCACTACTAAAGGAGTTAAAAAAGCCAAATTCAGATTCACAGTACATCACTGAACTAAAAGATATCAAGTAGGTACAAATAGAGTCTGTATGGGATTTCAATCAGTGATTTAAAGATGTGATGGGGATATTCACTTTCCAAATTCCAGACCAACAACATCAGGAGTGGTTTATTGTAGGAATTATACCACACATTTGAAGGCCCTTGATTCAACAGAAGGTTAGGTCATAGCCCGAGGCTATGGAAATTGCAATGAAACTAGAGGCATCTCCAGCAGGACATATTGGAGGAATGGCACAAGTTCATATGCGGTTGGCTGCATTAACAATCCAGTTGGACGATATTGCCAAAGGAAGGGAGAAATGAGAAAAAATATGGTGTACCAAGTGTAGGACAGAGGGCCATCACAAGGACAAATTCTTAGCATTAGTGCAGTAATTGGCAACTTGAGCGCTAAACCCACTACCAAGGCAGATACTGCAAGACATGTAAGAAATGGGTCCATCACCCCACTAAATGTCCATTATTACAAAAGTATCAAAGTACACCAATGATTTTTTTTTAAAGTAGGGAATGAAGATAAGGATTGTCGCTCATTCGACTTACTGAGGGAGCACACATTAGATATATATAGTATCCAAGAAGAGAATTCCAATGCAGAGGGGGGTGGTGCGCAGTATAAAAATTAGAGAGGTTTCAATTAGGGGAACAAATGAAACTTTGGTAGAGGCCGAGGTAGAGAGAATTTTGGTAGAGGCGAATGAGGACCAATTATCTGTTATAACTGTAATCAACCTGGACACTTGGCATGCGATTTCCATAATCCTTGTACAACATGCACATATTACAGAGAAATGGATCACTCGATAGAATATTGTCCCCAACTAGTTGCGAAGTGGAAGGCCATAGGAAACAAAAACTAGAATCCAAATTAGAATGTGTAGATGATATCAGCCAAAAGACGTAATGAAGGATCCACAGTGACAGTTGTTACATGCAGAGGATATAGAACAAGTACTAATAGGATGAATCAAGGAAAGCAACCTAAGTAGTGGGTGAGGAATCCAACAGGGCCTCTACCGCCATTTGATCCATAATAGAAGAAAGAGACATATCAGAGAGCTAGAAAATAAATACTTGGACCGCATGGGGGAGCATCAACATCAGCACTGCCTCAGATAGATGATCAAGTCATGCCAGAGAAGCCAATGGCGCAGGTAAGTAAAATTACAGAATTATTAAGGATTTGTGCAGAACTAATGAAATATAGGATTGCGTTAATTACATTATATAACATGATTGATCACTGCACAAAAGGAAGATACACCCCTTTCGTACAGAGAATGGTAAACCAAGTATTGCGTAGGAAGAGAACCACCAAAGAATTCAGGTTGAATGTGAAAATTGGAGAGTATGATATAGATAATGTTATCTTGGACTTAGGGTCTAATGTGAATGTGTTACCTAAGCAGACCTGGGAGATGATGGGAGAACCTGAGCTAGTATGGTCCCCTGTTTAGTTAAGGATCGTGAATCAGCATAAGATAGTCCCAATTGGGCGACTGACAGGAGTACTTGTGAACGTAGATGCGATGCATAGCATGGTGGAATTTAAAGTTATTGAGATAGTAGATGATAATCAACCATATCCAACACTAATGGGATTGGAATGGGCCTTCGAGAACCAGGAAATTATTAACTTGAAAAGGAGGGAGATGATATTCGAGGTTGGGGATATGAAAGTTACTGCACCTTTGGACCCATTAAAAGGAAAGCGATACATAGAGCCAACAAGAGGGGATGGCATTGACAACTTATACAATCTGACTATGCGAATGGAGGATTATGTCGACCTGACAACGGATGGTGCAATGATTTGGAGAAGTATCAATTTTTGTGCATCAGATTCACAAGCCGGTCTATAGAATTGGTAGTGGAGGATGCATGAAGTGTCAACTATATGATGTGCATGTATAAACCGATCCTTGTGCTAGATTGGAATGGAGCTATGTGATCCACCCAGGTACGATGGACTAACTGAGATTGGCATATTTATAAAATCATTTGAGTTACAGGTACTTGAGTAGCAAAGGCTGTTGGCACTTGATGTCGTCTTAAAGGGAACTACGGATAGATGGTGGGATGCACACAGAAAGGGAATGGAATACTGGTCACAGTGCAGTAGACTAATGCAGATACACTTTAGCTCTAAGGAAGCATAAATTACATAGAAATACACATAAGAGAGTGACCCTTTGGATCACATGGAAAAATGTAGGGCATTATGGCACTCAGTACTGGAAATAGAGTGGATGCACAGATTTACACACACCTTGGATACAATATCGAAGAATTGGTATTTAGAATTGGAGATGTGTTGGGAGATAACAAGATGGGAATAATTGGTCTGGAGATTCGAAATCAAGTTCACATTTGAACACGAATCTCCATATATATATGTAGCACTGTAGGAAATTCGCACAAAGATATTCTCTGAGATAGAAACGATGGAGGTAGTACCAATATGCAGTGCACATAAAGCTAATATGACTGTCCAAAAGCTATTGGAGTGATATAAAGTAACGAAGGAAGAGTACGAGGAAGAGGATCTTAGGAATTTCCAAATACCTGATACAGAAGGAGCATGCGCAGTAGAAGGACTAGAGCTTGCATTCATCACATAAACACAACCTATAAAGATGAATTAGGTCAACATTGGGACAATGAAGAATCCTAAATTTGTACATGTAGGAGATTATTGGAACGATGAGACAGTTGATAAGGTTTCATACTTATTACGGGAATATCATGATTGATTCCCAACAAAATTTTCAGAGATGAAGGGGATAGCAAGAGGCTTAGGCTAGATGAATATCCCATTGAAACATGGAGCTAAGACACTATGATAGGGACCTTACAAGTTAAACCCAAGGTACAAGGAGAAGGTCAAGGCTGAAATCGACAAGATGCTAGACACAGGAATCATTGAACTAGTAGAAGAATCCGAGTGGATTAGCCCAATGATGGTGAAGGACAAGAAGACAAGAGGAACTAGGAACTGCATGGATTTAAGAAAACTGAATGACGCATGCTTACATGATCTATTCCCAACACCATTCATAGATGAAGTACTGGAGAATGTAGGAGGTCAAGAATCTTATTAGTTTACAGATGGATTCTTTGGGTACCATTAGATAAGAATCACGTAGGAGGATAGACATAAAACCACTTTGTGATGGAGGGGCAGTTATCAGTATATGGTTATGCCATTTGGATTGAAGAATGCCCCTATAGTGTTTTCTAGAGTAGTAGTGGTAGCATTCAAGGAGTTCATCCATAAATTCCTTAAAGTTTACTTGGATGATTGGACGGTGTTTAGTGTACTGTAGGATCATATAGAAGTTCTTTGGCTCATGTTAGATTGATGTAGACAGTGTCATATTTTGCTGAACTTAAATAAGTGTATATTTTGCGTGTCATTTGGGATTCTACTAGGACATGTAGTATGAAAACAAGGACTATTGGTTGATCCAGCCAAGATTTCATTAATTCAGGAGTTGGAGCCTCCGACATTAGTTAGATAGCTAAGGGAAACGTTGGGTCATATAGGTTATTACAAGAAATTTATCAAAGGATATGCGCATATCACAACACCCATGGAAAAATTGTTGAAGAAGCAAGCCAAGTTTCAATGGAATGAAGACTGCTAGAAGGGGTTGGAAACTTTGAAACCAAAACTAGTAACCACACCAAATTTGATCCTTCTGGAGTGGAACAAGGAGTTCCATGTACATGTAGATGCATCATCGATAACATTGGGCACATTAATTTCACAACCAGGTGAAGGGGACATTGATCATCCAATTGCATTTGTGAGTAGGAAGTTGTCTATATCTGATATGAATTATACCACTAAATAACATGAAGGATTGGAAATGGTCTATGTGCTATAGAAATTCAGGCACTACTTACAGAAATAGAGGTCAAGTTGAGGGACATGCAAGCACAGACGAACGTGACCATAAAAATGTGACTACATTGCCACCAATAGAGCGTATGGAAACCATTTTGGCTCATCGACATGCATATGTAGAAGTAGAGAAACTAAGGGACCAATAGAATATCCTGCAACAACGAGTGGGACCAAGGTAGGAAGAAGCAATCAGGATCATTGGAGAATTGGCCACTGTACAAGGTAAGGTCAAACAAGCCACAATGGAAGTAGAGAACAAACTCACAGACATAACACCGTAGGCCATAGAAGAGATAGCAGCAACAAAGTCCGCAGTGGTCAAAGAGGTAGAGGTCACTAATGATGCCTCTCAACCCTTCGTTTCAGCGTGGAAGAATAAGAAATATGCCTGAGTGGATTGGGACAAGCCATAGGTGATTGCTGGGGGCCTGTTGGGCATGCAATTTTGGAGACAATGATTGGTGAAAAACCTAAGTATAAAGAAAGTGCACAAAAGTAAGAAAGCATGTAGAAGGAAGAAAACACACATAAAGAAGAAAGCGCGCAGGAGAAAGTCAATGCACAGATAGAAGAATAAAGAAAGAGAGTGAGAGAATAAATCACGTGGGAAGGACGACAACATGACATTCCAGAAATACAATATCAACGGAAAAGATGCATGAAGAGAGAAAAGAAGAAGAAATAAGTTGGACACCCAGTTAACTGAGCTGACAATGCATTATAATAGGTTTGGGATAAATAGATTAGGGTTTTAAGCCCTAGGTTTTGAAGTATAAATATGTAACTGGATGGGAGATTAGGTGGCTGGAAAAAAGAGAGAAGGCTAGAATCATGAATGTAATAGTCAGTTGGTAATATGAGAGATGAATGATCCGAAATCGGATTCAGAAGCCTGACAGGGCTTGAAAAATGCTAAAAAAATGAAAGTGCTTAGAATCTGACGAAACCAACGCCATTGCGTCTGTCTCGTCTTCCCGATTCTGGTGGTATATTTACTTTGTCAAACGGACTCCGTATGCGAAAGTTATCGCGTTTTGATCGGAATCCCAAACAGGTAAAAAGTCAAAGGTCAACTGGTCAAGAAGTCAACGCTGATGACATCAGCATGCTGACTGTGCAGTAGATGACGTGGAACTCTCTGGCTGATGGTGATTGGGCAGGTTTGCTGACAGGGCAGACATGTGGTAGGCAACTGGACTAGTCAATGGTTGACAAGTGGCATTTGTCCGTCGAATGGGAAAGTGCCACGTGGCCCAGTCATGGGCAGCCACGTGGCACCCAATCATCGGTTAGAGTGGCAGGTTTCAAAAGTTTTGGGGTCCATGGGTTTTGAACCCATGACCAACCCACTAAGCCTAAGTGCCTTCACAATAGTCCTATAACCAATGCGCCCAAATTATTTTATGTTATTAAAACCCACAATATAAAACATATTGCATAGTATTATGGCGCATAAAGGAGGGGGCTGGGGGCTAAGCCCCAACGCATGGTCGTGTAAATGCATATGACCTTAAAAGGGGGCGCGTGCTCAGAAAAGGGGGCTTATGCCCAATATTAACCAATTTATAACTATAAAGTGGGTATTTTAACTAAATTTTGGGTTTTATTGTTAATTAAACCTATTTTTAATGTAATTAATCCATTTTTGGGGGTTATTGGGCATTTTTGGAGCCTAAATTCGTGGAGGAAGTTGGAGATGGATAACCAACTTCCTAACTATTTAACCAAGGCCTGTTTGAGGCCATGGGGAGGGCTTTTGAGAGCATTTAGAGCAGAGATGCTGAGGAGAAGCCAAGTCAAAGCCAGTTTGAGGCAGGGAAGCCGTTGAGGAGGAGATGTTGTCGGACCATTTCTGAGAGCTCCAGACGTCCATTTCGCGTGCCATTTTTTGTGCATGGTTCTAGAGATCTGGGTGAACATGACCAGATTAGTCTTGTAGCCATTCAACATTGCAATGATGTACTATTGAGCTTTCGAATAGAAATAAAGAAGCCTCCCCCACAGAGAAAAGGCCCAGAGACGTAGGCAAAGTTGTGTCGAACTCTGTTATCAACCTGTGTATTATGGTTTGCTGTCTTTCATTGCATTTCAGATCTGCATATATTTATATGGCTGTATAATTCCTTTTCCTTTCTCGTTCTTTTGCTAAGTTTCTCAATGGTTAATTAATGCATGCAAATAAAAACTCAACCATAAGTCATTCGAAAAATCCTGTCGGATCAAGTGGTATCAGAGCTAGTTGATGTTTGGATTTGAGTTTTGCATGTTAACCAGGGAAGAACACATCTCAAGGAGGAAAATGGCATCTACAGGAGGAATTTCTCAAGATGAGAAGGAGTTCAGAGATTCGGTGTTTGCCATGGCCGAGATGGTGAAGGTGTTGTATGAAGACTACTTGGAACGAAAGAGCATGGTTCAAGTGAAAGCTTCAAAGAACAACAAAGGGAAAGAAGAATTGAAGGAAGTGCCTTCTACATATGTTTCAGAAAACACATCTAAGGTATGCAGTGAAGGTTTCTCAACAAATTTTCCTCATTCTCATCAAGTTGGTTTTGGTGAATTTGAAAAACACACAAAAGGTGTAGGTTTGAGAATACTAACCAAGATGGGTTATGAAGAAGGAAAGGGCCTTGGACGTAGAGGTCAAGGCATTGTAAATCCTATTGAGGTTGAGGAAAGGCCTCGATACTTAGGATTGGGATATAACAAAAGGGACCTTGGAGAGTCTTCCAAGATAGGTTCCAAAACTTCGGAAGCAAGTGATGCTTCAAATGGCCAACTTAAAACATTGCGAGAACACTTCAAAAAGGGAAATGGCGCATCACTTCAGGGTTGTGGTAGTGAATGCAAGTTGTCTCCAAAGAAAAATGAAGATCAGCATGGAAGGTATGATGGTCATGTTTTTATTAATTCTCCTTTTGATTATAACCAGCCTAATCAAGTAAACCAGAACTTGTGGAAACTTTATCCATGTGCTTATTGTCATTCACCTAAGCATTGTGTTGCCAAGTGTTGGAAGAGACAAACTTTGTACAGGAAACCTATGTCGACCAGGAAGGAAACACGACGTAAAGGCTCAAGTCCACAACGGAAGAAGGAGAAGGGTAAGCAGGTCTGGGTGCCAAAAACTCATTGCACGTTTTGCAACAAGAGTGGACATCAAAAGGCTAGTTGTTGGAAGCTTAATTCGAAGCTTCGTCCAAGGAAGGATAAAAGGATTTTTCATGTACCCACGAAGGAGGAAGGATTACCAGCGAAGCAAGAGGAACAACGTGAAGGAAAGAAACCAGCCACTTAGTTCTGCCAGAAGTGGATGTCTCAACTTCAGTGTATTTTGCTTCCATTAATGTAATCGGTTCCAGAGCAAGCCGGGTGGCCTATCCCGAGCTTGTTGAGTGGTCAGTAACCTTTTGGGGACCAAAAGGTCTTATTGTTGGGAGGTGTGATCCGAAATCGGATTCAGAAGCCTGACAGGGCTTGAAAAATGCTCAAAAATGAAAGTGCTTAGAATCTAAAGAAACCAACTCCATTGCATCTGTCTCGTCTTCCCGATTCCGATGATATATTTACTTTGTCAAACGGACTCCGTATGAGAAAGTTATCGCGTTTTGATCGGAAGCCCAAACAGGTAAAAAGTCAAAGGTCAACTGATCAAAAAGTCAACGCTGATGACATCAGCATGTTGATTGTGCAGTAGATGATGTGGCACTCTCTGGCTGATGGTGATTGGGTAGGTTTGCTGACAGGGCAGACATGTGGCAGACAACTGGACCAGTCAATGGTTGACAAGTGGCATTTGTCCGTCGAATGGGAAAGTGCCACGTGGCCCAGTCATGGGCAACCACGTGGCACCCAGTCATTGGTCAGAGTGACAGGTTTCAAAAGTTTTGGGGTCCATGGGTTTTAAACCCATGACCAACCCACTAAGCCTAAGTGCCTTCACAATAGTCCTATAACCAATGCGCCCAAATTATTTTATGTTATTAAAACCCACAATATAAAACATATTGCATAGTATTATGGCGCATAAAGGAGGGGGTTGGGGGCTAAGCCCCAGCGTGTGCTCGTGTAAATGCATATGACCTTAAAAGGGGGCACGTGCTCAGAAAAGGGGGCTTATGCCCAATATTAACCAATTTATAACTATAAAGTGGGTATTTTAACTAAATTTTGGGTTTTATTGTTAATTAAACCTATTTTTAATGTAATTAATCCATTTTTGGAGCCTAAATTCGTGGAGGAAGTTGGAGATGGATAACCAACTTCCCAACTATTTAACCAAGGCCTGTTTGAGGCCATGGGGACTGATTTTGAGAGCATTCAGAGTAGAGATGCTGAGGAGAATCCAAGTCAAAGCCAGTTTGAGGCAGGGAAGCCATTGAGGAGGAGATGCTGTTAGACCATTTCTGAGAGCTCCGGACGTCCGTTTCGCGTGCCATTTTTTGTGCATGGTTCTAGAGATCTGGGCGAACATGACCAGATCAGTCTTGTAGCCATTCGACATTGCAATGATTTACTATTGAGCTTTCGAACAGAAATAAAGAAGCCTCCCCCACAGATAAAAGGCCCGGAGACGTAGGCAAAGTTGTGCCGAACTCCGTTATCAACCTGTGTATTATGGTTTGCTGTCTTTCATTGCATTTCAGATATGCATATATTTATATGGTTGTATAATTCCTTTTCCTTTCTCGTTCTTTCGCTAAGTTTCTCAATGGTTAATTAATGCATGCAAATAAAAACTCAACCATAAGTCATTCGAAAAATCCTGTCGGATCAATGAATAAAGAGAGAGTTTAGAGAGGATATTGTGTCTTGTGTTATCTACTTGTCTATGTGTGCTTATGAATTATGTTGCTATACTTCGTAGATTAGACTTAGTTTATGGATTAATTCTAGCACAATATTCATGACTGTGACTATGAACAATCTCTATAATAATTGGGAATATGTTAAGCAAAGGAATCTAAATCATGGAAAGTAATACTAAGTAAAGGTAAATCGTAACAAGGAAGAATGAATCGGTCGTCTGTCTCCCTTTCCCTTACTACTGCAGAAACCTGGCTCTTGCAGTCCCAATGGATACCTTAGGTGAGACTTCATATATGCAAGAAGGTGATGCCGAAAGGGCTGGTGTTTGGTGGGTTTTTTGGTTATAGATAAACAAAACCTTGGGTCTTAAAACACATGCATAGAACAGGAAACCCAACACTATTAAATCAAGTCATATCCAGGTTTGAGGTTTTGAGAGAGATTTCCACTGACCATGGAAGTCATTTCAATAACTGGATGATGTTCAAGTTAGCATCAAAACTGGTTTTTAGGCAGGAGCACTAGTCTCCTTACTATCCTCAGGAAAATGGTAAGGTTGAAGTTGTTAACAAATACTTGAAAACTATGTTGAAAAGGACTTTTAACATAACCAAATCAATTGGAATTTGATGTTATACCCGACATTGTGGGCCTACCTAAATTTAGTCAAAATTGAAACATGTTTCTCGCCTTTTCAACTTGTTCATGGAGTAGAAGAAGTGTTTCCTATTATATGTGAAATCCCTTCACTTAAAATTGGCGTTGAGCTCTTCCCTGACACGACTCAACTTGAATAATGCCTCGTTTACCTAGAACATGTTAATGAACAACGTCGAGATGTCACTTTAGTAAATGAAGAGCATAAGAAACATGTCAAGGCTCAATATGATAAGTCTGTTTATCTGAGGGTGTTCTCCAAAGAGACCTTGTTTTGGCCTATGACTAGGACAAGGATACCTTGGGAGTAGGAAAATTCAACCCCATGTGGCACAATCCTTATATCGTGCAATGTGTGTTGAAAAAAGGGGCTTAAAAATTGGCTCACTTTGAAGGAAATGTGTGGTTGGATCCCATAAATGGGATCTACCTGAAAAAGTACTATTCTTGAGCCATAAGACTCGAGTATTAGTTCTGTTGTAGTTTTTTTTTATATTTTGTATATAACTTTGTATATATGTCTTTTGTTTTTCCCTACGTTGTTAATTTTTGTTCTTTTGCTATGTGGCACATGACAAGGGAGTTGTCAGTTTATGTCGGGTTTGCAGATGGTGCCAGTCGTCACACTTGGAACCTTGCTTCCGCTACTTGGGTGATTTATTCACCCACTAACCAACTAGTATCTGTTGGAGGTGTTTGTCTTGGGGAAACTATTAATAATGTAGTCGAATACAATGTCGTTATTGAACTTATGTGATATTCTTTATCATACGACATTAAACACTTTTAGGTTTATTTATATTCACATTTGGTTGTGTCACAATTGAATGGTTTATACTGTATTCATGATCCAATATTGTTACGTCACTTCCTTAAAGTACATCTTTTGGAAAGATATTTTAATTTTATTACATATATACATGTTCCTAGTCAATCTAATCTAGTAACTGATGCATATGCATCATCGTCCTCAACCATAGCATTATCATCATCCTCATGCTCATGCTTTCTCCGTTGGACAAACATCCTAAAGATTCGAGGAAGAAGGGGGTGAATCTTTTCATTTTTTGCATTGATACCAGGTCATATGTGGTTCATAGTTAGGACAGTCGCAAAAATCTATGATTCGTCCTTCAGAAAATAACGTATATATGTTGTTTTCCTTAAGGTGAATCGCGTATGCACATAGTTTGTGAGAAAAAAGGGAGCACGCTTCTCAAATTCTCATGAAATATTTAAAAGTGAATGGACAGAATTGAAGAGTATGGTTAGAAGCTTACTTGATCCATATGGAAAGAGGTTTCGTTTCTCCAAGATCACGCAATCCTTGTTCGAAGTTTAGAGGGTTTTCACCAATTTTTGGAAATTTTGGATAAATTGTGAAAATGACATGGTAAAATGGTAAATTATCACTATTTAATGAAAATTTTACACCCACTTTTCCATGGTTTTTTTTTTATTTTTCGTTAATTGAACTAATAAAAAGGGATTTGTAGTGTGGTTTTTACATTTTCAGGTTGTAGAAGGATACATTGGATATGTTCTGGTCCGTTTTCGATTGACTGAGTCTTTTTCAAGACTCTGGGCAGGTATTGTTCTCGTATAACTGCCATTTTGAATAGGTCTCACACACCTTACACTTTGCATTTTCAGTTTTGATTTCCACTTTTCCCTAGGGTCGATCCTATTAACTTGTGACATGAACTCATCTATCATCTTTAGAATGTCATTTTGTTAATGATAGAGCCTATCTTCCATGGGAACCCTAGCTTAGAACCCCTTTTTTCATTTTGGCACCCATGTTGCAAAATTTCTATTAGGCTTGGGAGTCCTGTTTAGTCCCACCATGTATTTGTGTTGAAGCTACATATGTTCTTCTTAATATTTTTCTAGCCATTACCTACGAGACTCCCTCTAACGTATGCTTCTACGTATGCCGACACTTTTCAGATTCTTTAACACATATTATGTTCTTTATTGACATATAGAGTAGGTTCCATTCCACCTGCACAATGAATTTATCTGTATCATTCACATATCTTCCATAGGGTCCACCCCTTTCATTCATGACATCATACCTTCAAGCTTCTTTAAAGGTGTCATTTATGGATGGTAGATCTTACCACTTCATGGGTGTCCTAGTTAGTACCTCACTAGCATTTTTGACACCCATGCTATAGTTTTTTCTGTAGGCTCGGAATCCCTGTTTAGTCTCTCCACATCTTTGCATTGAAGCCTCATGAATTCTTCTCAATCTCTTTCTCGATAAATTACCCACGGGGCTTCCAAATGATTTTTGAGTTTCAATTGCATCGTATATTAATCTCTTGTGCTTCTAGGCCTAATGTCGGATTCAAATTACCATTGTTAATCCATTCAATTACGCATTCCTACCAGTTGCTAGCCTTGTAATTTATTCTTTTGTGACTCGACACCTTTATCATTGGAGGAGACATTCCCCTGAGTGTCCTTATTCTACACATGCTTCCTTGCATTGAGCATAGGTATGTTCATTGTGATCTGGAGCTAGTTTTCTTTCCTGCGACACTTGTCTCCTCCACTATACTATAACATTTTTTTTATTCCTTTTTAGGCTTTAATAACATGAAAAAGACAAAAAACAAAAAAGAAAAAAAAAAGAAAAAAGGGGGGAATGCATCTATCTCTTTGTTTGGAAACAACCTTGATGATCTTGAACAAACCACAATATTTGAGTTGATATATCAATATTTTAGGTTTAGTATGGCTTCAAGACACTTTTTCTTGTTATTGAGCATAATATTCGTTGGCTGGTTATTATTCCAGTCGTATGGAGCATCCGTCGATGCCTCTTGTATCATAGATGTATCCCAATTTATAATCCATGTTGCTTAAGTCACATAACGTGTCGTGGTTTTTTTGAAGGGAATTTTCATCCTAAGTCGACCACTCTACACAAATCCTTAACTTTCCAAGTTGGCCTTCCCATGTCAATCAAGTACATCTTAGTTTCACAAGTATCTTTGTACTTCACTCGTGTTGGTATAGAAGGTCCCCATTGACTTCTTTCTGGCGAGTCTGATTTTATCGACTCCGACACATTTCTATGAGAGTATGACCTAGAGTTTCACCCTAGGCCTATTTCCATCATTTATAGGTGACCTTTGTGCTCAGTAGATGACAACCCATCATTGGTTGTTGACTGAGTGGTTTCCCTTATTTTCGAAGTCAACAACAATCATCACACATAAGGATTTGTGTGGTACCTTGGTTTCCATTTGATCCCATTAGTGGATTCCTCGTATTTGTCAATAGTCTTCATCATTGGATACTATTCAGAGAGTCTTTTTCATGCGCTATTTCATCTGGTGTACATTGGATTTGTACCTTGGTGTGGTCCTTACAATATTTTTGTCCGAGTCCTTCCAAATCTTTGGCCTTTTGCTACTCCTCATGTTGGATGATGGGGGATTCCTTAATGCCCTCCTTCCAAAAAATCTCTTCCTATAGACTTCATCACATCTTTCTCTGGGACATGGATCTAGATTCATTTTAGCACCTTAGGGATTGCAGTCATCGGTGGTAGGTTCCTTCTCTATTGACAGTGGGAATACATCAATGTCCCCTGATCGATAGATTCTATCAAGTGTTTGACATCATCTCATTTATTCACACTTGTTACATTGTACTAGGAACCTTGACGCCCATTATCATCATCAACAGGTTGTATCATGTTTGTTAATGGTATACCTCAATGACCAGTAATCAAACTATGTCTCATTATGCTCGAATCCAACACAGTTATTCACATAGTGTAGACTCATACCAAGACATATCATTTTGAAGACTTCAGGTGAAGTACAAACATTACATCTTTTGTGCTCCTACCTAACCTATATTGATTATACCACCCCCATAAACATTGGTACTTGCAGAGGATCAATTTTTTCACTTATTTTCTCCTGATATCCTCTGATTTGATTTTGACACATAGCTCCACTATGTATGCATTCATGGATATGATCTACATTTGCATGGATCAACTATGTATTTTTTGTGTCCATGATTTCTATTTCCATATCTATCACATGGATCCACTTTGTATAGTTTTTGTGGCCATGGACATCAGTTCTACTTTCATCACTCATGGATTTTTGATGTACATAATTTGGCAGCCATGCTTACATCACTCCTGAGCATGAGTATGCTTGAATCGGGAATAAAATACTTTTACTTGATTTTTGCTAACAATTTATGTTCTTGGATCATCTATTCGATAAATTTCATTGGAATTACTTCAATGCATCCTCACCTCTTAGAGTTATAATGTATTTCGGCCATCAATTTCTCTTTCGACCTCATACATTAGGGGGCATATGTTATACCAAAAATTACTAGACCAAATTTTCATTTTTGAGATGGCCTAGTCCATTCCCTAGATTGAAAACTTAAATCCCACTCTCATCCATCAATGTCATCTAAAAAACAACACTTTTTTTCCATATGCTATTCATCCATTTGCAAATCACATACATATGTTGTTTTCCAGTGTACAAACTACGTATGCCCTCAATTTTATGAAAAAATAAAAATATTCCACGTTTTCAGGCGGGGTTTTTGGTTGGACTCATTCCCATACTTCCCTTGGCTTGTACACAACATAATACAACCACCCCAACCCCTTGAGAATGGTATATAAGAACCTGTTGGGGATATGTATGGGAGGACAACCTAGGTGCAATATTATGTTGACGAATTTTCAAGCCTCCCTATTTCCTTGATCCTCTAAGTAGCATCCCAGCCCCAATCTAGAAACTTGTTTTCCAACACTCCTTCCTCTCTCATATATGACCATAGGGTGTTTTCCTATCCCTTTTGGATCATTTGAGGAAGAACCATTTCATTGATTTGATGCTTGAAGGACCAGTGGAGGAACCTGTATAGTTGGCTTCAAGGCAGTGTCAACTGTTAGAGTCGGGTTGTAACTACCTACTTACATTGTTTTCAATAAAAAAGGTTCTCTTTCCCTCCATATTTGTGTAATATTATTCAATCTATTTACATATTTTAATTTTCTTTACATATTTGAATTTGCATATTACATGTATAACTTGATTTCATAACTACTTTGTTGTAGCATAAACATGATCTCCTTTTGCAAGTTGGTACCTACAAAGATCAGTAGAGAATCAAATGTCGAGAGGAAGGAACGCCATCAGACATTAGGATACACTGTGTGGCCTATTCTCTTCTCTCTTCCAAAGTAGTTATTTTATTTTGAGTTTTTATGTGTGACGATAGGGTTTTTTCTTTTACACATGACCAGGCTCTATTGTGACATGACCCAAGGTCACAGGGCAAAAATCCCATAACACTTTGTAGTGAAGTTCTTCATTATTCCAAGAGTACCCTGGAGAAGCTAGAGAATGGTGTTGTAATTGTTGGATCAATTGAGAAAGTTTGGGGTCTTGTAGTAATTCATGGAGAACAACTTAGAGCCAAGATGGTACAATGAAGGAGAGGGAAAAGAGGGACCCTTTGTCTTCATACTTCCTAGAAAGAGCGTCAACAACCAAATTTTATTTTCCCTTCCTATAAATGATCTCATAATCATATCCAAATAACTTGGGCACCCATTTTTGTTGCTTCGGGGATGAAATGCATTATTTGAGAAAATACTTGAAGCTATGACGATCTGTTTTAATTTGGAATTGTTGTCCGAATAGGTAAGGACATTATATATCCATGGCATGTAGAATAACCAACATTTCCTTTTCATAAGTTGATTTTCCCAAATGTGTCTCTGAAAGTTGTTTTCTAGTGAAGGCCAAAGGCATGCCATCTTGCATGAGGAATTCCCCAATTCTTTTCCCTAAAGCATCACATTCCAGGACAAAAGTCTTTGATAAGTTAGGAAGGGCCAGGATATGAGTCATGCACATAGCCTCTTTCAAGGTGTGGAAGGATTGATTAGCTGCAAGAGTCCAAGTGAAAGCATTCTTTTTAAGGAGAACAATGAGAGGTGTCGCAATTTTTCCATAATTCTGAACAAACTTGCGATAATAGCTTGTTAAACCCGAAAAACCATGCAAGCTCTTAAGAGTTTTAGGGCGAGGCAAATCCTGCACAACTTCAAGTTTTTTAGGATCCACCCCTACACCATCATTGCTGACAATATGACCCAAGTACTCCACTTTCGAGGCTCCAAAGGAACATTTAGATTGTTTGAGGAAAATTTGGTGCTGAGAGAGTAGATGGAGAACTTGATCCAAATGGGCGAGATGGGTGGCCCAAGTCTTACTATAGATGAGAATTTCATTAAAGAAAACTAAGATAAAATGATGGAGAAAAGGATAGAAGACATGATTCACGAAACTTTGGATAGTGGAGGGTGCATTACACAGGCCAAAGGGAATTACCAAGAACTCATAATGACCCTCATGAGTTCGAAATGTAGTCTTAGGAATGTCTTCATATTTCATATGTATCTGATGGTGGCTAGAACGAATATCAAGTTTAGTGAAGTACTAAGCACCGCCCAATTCATCTAAGAGATCATCAATGAAGAGAATGAGAAATTTGTCTTTGATGGTGAGTTTGTTCAGGGCACAAAATTCTGGACACATGCACCAAGTGCCTTCTTTCTTGAGCACCATGACCACGGGAGAAGAATATTGGTTGGTGCTAGGACAGATAACACCTGCTTTGAGCAATTCTTGAATAATTTTCTCAATTTCATTCTTTTGGGCAAAAGGATTAAGATAAGGGAGAACATTGGGAGGAATACTTCCTCGGATGACAGGAATGGAATGATCATGAACACAATGGGAAGGAGGAAGTCCATGGAGAGTGAAAAAAATAGCTTGGTGTTTGGAGATGATAGATTGGAAGTCAAGATGCACAAAGTGTGTTTCAATTGCTTGAATTGAATGGAGTTGGGAAATAATGTCCAAATGATTGTTGTAGAGGAGCTTTTCCATTCTATAGGAACTGATAAATCTCAGAGGAACCTCTTGTGATTCCTTGAAACTTATACTTTTCCATTAAAAATAATTTATTTTCATGTTATATTTTTTTAACTTAGAGCAAAATTATAATTTGAATAATTAATCAAAAGTCATAGGAAATTGATTCCCAATCGATCGATTACCATATATATGCCTTATAAATAGATTCCAATGACATTAAAAGGAACACTTGTGACAAACGCTCTGAGTTCAGTGTTCAGTTCTTAGTGTAAGAGGTTTTTTAAACAGGAGTTTTCAGTGTAAGTTATAATTTCAACTTCCTCGAAATTGGTGAGATGTGCATATATTTTTTGGGTTTGGGGAGAAGTCATTTGGAATTTCAAATTTACACGGTTTGTCAAGTGAAAATTCGAATATCGTCAAAGTTTTTTCATGCTGGTTACTTTACTTTTTATACATAATCTTGAGTGTTAAATTAATTTTTATTGTTTTGTGTAAATTTTATCTTCATAAATTTTTTTATTGTTCTGTGCAGATAACATTGAATAGGATTAGATCTGGCATTTGTTTATCTATCTTTTGGTGACACGGCAGCATGGAATCATATATTGGCATTTACTTCTATAAAACTACCTTCAAGCAGGCTGCCTATACCCAAGCTGGTAACCCTATATAATATGCGGAACGATTTGACAGTGGATCATTTCAATGCAAATCAATGATGACGTGTGGGTTTTACAGAAAAGTGTCAAATACTGATTGCAGGACCAAATATGAGTTATAGCCCATCAAATTCCAGGACTGGACTGGTCACCAGTTCAAGCCTTGTATCTCTGGGATTGCAGTGTACCACCTCATATCATTTACGAAGTAGGGAAGTATCAAGTAAGTTTCCCGCCACATTTACTACTGTTACAATTTCCACAACCTCGAAAAGGTGGGTTTGAATGATTCGAGTGCATGGATTACCACTCTCGATTGAAGACGGGTGTCTTCTGAATAACCTGGAAATATCGGCCACCCTGCCTACCTGTTTACTTTAACGGAACTGTTCGTCTGGCTCCCGCAGATTTCAACAGACGCCTGAAATAATTTCTTTAACAACAATTTTGACGTGTTGCCGCATGTAATCCTTCAGACATGAACAGGAGACCACTTCAATGTAACAAAGGCCCCAGTATGCCCGTTATGTCCGCCTGTCTCTCGAAAAATCCGAAAAATCTGACAAGTTACGTCACGTTAGGCTGCCGACTATGTTTAGTATACTTCCTCTTTATCGGCCGGGCCTCCTCAGAAACCCAAACCCTAAAATATTTTCTGTATAAAACCACTACATCTCCTGCGTGCTAGTAATTTATGTGTCTCTACTTCGATATATAAACGAGGTTTATGTTTCCTCGTGGCCTTTTGTGAGCATATTGTTAGTATGGCATGCTCAATAGTTTCTCAGAATTCCTGTGCCTCTGGTAGTAATGGCGATGATTCCTCTGACGTGACTTTCCCTGGAAGTGTAGTTATGCATAGTCAGGTCGTTAAAATAAAGGCAGAAGATCAATATCTGCGCGATGTAGTTGGAGAAGGGCTAGATGTGAAGGAGAGATCGGCAGCTGTGGAGATGAATGCAGCCATGTTTTTTAGCAATTCCAGGCGAACATGTCGTTCACCGCTAGGTACGACGGCTCAAACACCCCAGCCATTTCAAGTACTGTGGCATTCATGACTGGACAGTGTAATATGCCAATCATGACTGCAATTGTAGAACCCTATGGTAGAGTTTTCCCTCTAGTTTTGGCAGAGGCTTACAGTGGAAACGAGGGTGGTTACCATTAGAATGCTCCTTTATGTAGATATTAAAATATTTTATACAGAATTTGCAGAGTTATGTTTCCTCTGGATATCCCAACATGTATATTAATTATTGATGTGTTATTTTTAGAAAATATAATAAATATGAACTATTTTGTATATCAAATATTAACTATTTTGTATACATTTGAATTAACTTGCTTAAATACTATGCCTTTATCTACCAAATATTTATTGATATATATTTCAAATTGATATTAAATGTGCATATATATTAAAAGTGCATATTTTATTGAAATTTGGTTATCAATATATTTTATTATATTTTATTGAAATTTGGTTATCAATATATTTTATTATATTTTATTGAAATTTGGTTATTGATATATATTTTATTGAAATTTGGTTGAAATATATATTTCATTGAAATTTGGTTATCGATATATATTTCATTGAAATTTGTTTATTGATATATATTTCATTGAAATTAGGTTATTAATATATATTTTAATTTGATAATAAAATAATATCAAATGTTTATTGATATACATTTTAACTTGATATTATATATATTGAAATTTGGTTATCAATATATATTGAAATTTTGTTATTGATATATATTTTATTGAAATTTGGTAAAACTATATATATTGAAATTAATTTATTGATATATATTGATATATATTTTAATTTGATATTAAAATAATATCAAATGTTTATTGATATATATTTTAACTTGATATTATATATATTATTATATATATTGAAATTTGGTTATCATATATATATATATATATATATTTATTTAGTTATTGATATATATTTTATTGAAATTTGATAAAAATTATATAGATTGAAATTTGGTTATTCATATATTGAAATTTGATTATTAATATATATTTTATTGAAATTTAGTTATTAATATATATTTCAACCTAATATTATCACTTATTTGAAATCATTTTTTTGAAACTTGGTTATTAATTAGTGTATATCATTATATACAATTTATTGAAGGAAGATAAATCCCTTTCTTCACAATGTTAGCATGTAAATTTATTGAAAAAAGATAAATCCATTTCTTCACAATATTAGCATGTGCTCACTTATTTATTTATTTTTGAATGCATTATAATTATGAGAGTAATTTTAATAATGAAGAAGAAGAATAAAGAGGAGAGTAATTTTAATAATGAAGAAGAAGAATAAAGAGGTAACTGTTGAGAGTAAAATTAAGAAAAAGTTAAATATTTTAAGTTTTAAATTTTTTAAATATTATTATTATTAATAAAAAAAATTCTAAAATTATAAGTTATATATTTTTTCAATAAAAAATACTAATTTTTGTTTTGATTTCGATTATTTTATATAGTTAAAAAATTAATTTATAAAATATTAATAAGTTTACAGAGGTATACATACCCTACTCTCTTTGGATTTGAATTTGTGATCTCTTAAGAGGAAACACATGTTCTTAACCATTAAGTTCACTCAGATTGTAATAATTCATGTGATATTTATTTTGAAAAGATTTTTTTTTTTTATAAAAACAAAATACTATTTACTAAAAAAAAATTATATTTAAATAAAATAATATTTAACTTTATAATAAAAGTAAATAGTAAATATCTTTTGATTTATCTATTTTTTTTTAACATTCACAACATTATCTAAATCTTTAAAATTTATTGTAAATTATACAATATCTCTATCTTGAACAATAAATTTAGTTTATTAATAAAAATTAGATATCTCTATCTTGAACAATAAATTTAGTTTATTAATAAAAATTAGATTTAACAATGTTATCTAAATAAAAAAAATAAAATTTATCTCTATCTTGTTTATTAATAAAATTTAAATTTAACAATGTTATCTAAATAAAAAAAATTATCTCTATCTTGTTTATTAATAAAATTTAGATTTAACAATGTTATTTAAATAAATTAATTAACTAAAATTTATTATAAATTGTACAATATATCTATCTTAACAATAAATTTAGTTTATAATCAAATTTAAATTTAACATTATCTAAATAAATAAATTAATTAAAATTTATGATATCAAAAAAAATCTTAATTAAAAAATTATTTAAAAGATTTTGATTTTTCTAAATTAATCAAGTAATTTACAATTAAAAAAAAATCCATTAAAAATACTTTAAAAAAATTATTTGAATATTATTGTGATAGATCTCATTTTCAATTATGTGATCTATTCAAGTACACCTAAAAAAAATCCATAAAAATACTTTAAAAAAATTATTTGAATATTGCACTTCTCATTTTCAATTATGTTCTATTCAACTACACCTATAAGAATTCTATAAATTTAATAAACACACTCTTCAACCACACCTATAAGAGCTCTATAAATTTAATAGACACACTCTTGCCACCTCTCCTTCCCGCCTCTAAACTCTCTCCCTCATAAAAAAAAACTTCAAACCTTAACAATATGAACCCTTTAAACAAATTATTTGAATATTGTAGTGATGGATCTCATTTTCAATTATGTGACCCATTCAATATGTGAAGCTACACCTATACAAGGTCTATAAATTTTGTTAGCACTAGAAGTCACCTTTAGATTGCATAGAAGGTAAACCCAGTACCCATCAGTTTATACAGTAAATACAAATGATTTTTAAGAGGCCAAATGGAGAAGCCTCAATGAAAATAACGTTTTAACTCAGAAATCTCGACTGGTATGCGCAAGCAGTTGAGGTCTTGGATAAACTTCAGTCAGTAAGTTGGAGTAAAGGTGAGTAGGAGGAAGACTTTGGTGAGAAAAGTGTAGAGGTCTGCCGTGAACATCAGGCCTTCTAGTAGCCTAAAGAAGAAAAACTTAAACACAAGATCCTCTTGGATTCAAATTTCAAGGAAACTGAAAGCAATCATAACAACATTATAATCAAACATTCATCATAATACAGTCACAACAATCCATGTGAATCAGTCAATCACGAACTCTCTCAGTATTAGAGGCAAATAATATGGAGTAAGAAAGCTGACTTAGATTAATCAAGAAGTCTTAAATCAAGACATAACCAAAGAACCGACATTCTTCATCAAAATATTACAATAGTAGGGAGCCTAGCTCAACCATTCGACCTTAACAAAATATCAAAATTGTCTATAAATACCCAGAAATGTTGCAACCACCAGGAGTGTGATTGGACCACTTCCTTCAAAGCCTTCTGTCGATGCCTTCTCTGTCAGATTATGCAGGTTTTCTCATGTCAGACGCGAGCCAGGCATAGTTATGTGCTTTACAGAAAAAAAATGTCCATAAGGAAGCTTCAAATCCTCAGCGTGCCTTCATGGCTACGCTCTGCAACACTTTCCATTTATGTGGTGAGATGAGGTATCAACTGTCACCCCCAATATTCAATAACTACCTTCATTGGGATCAGGACAAGGCCTGCCACTCATGAATGTTTCCAGACGGTGCCATACGAATTTTTCGAGTCAATCTCGACATCTCGAGGCTAGGAAGATCTTCTTCTGTGACCAATATAGATTCTTTCAGTCTTTGGCGCAGCTTCTCTCCATCGATCCATATTCAATGTGACCTAGGGCCATGACCATACGCAATTGCGTGATTGCGTGATTGCAGACACGACCAAGGGTGGTTTGAAAGAAAACCGCTTTTGTCCCCACAATTCACCATGAACCGCCACGCATCCCTTTCCAAAAATCACGGTTCTGATTGTGACCCTCCCTTGAAATTTTGAAACGTGCACACCTTTTGACCCTGCAATGGAGTGTGACCGTTAATCTTGTGATCGGAGATGAGGCTCCCTGATCAATGACCCAACTCTGGTGCTTTAGATCGACGGATAAGATCTTCACTCTTCGAATTAACGACTGAGATCTGCTTCGCGAATTCGCCTTTGGGAATTTCAATTCTCAAACCACATTTCCCTCTAAGCAAAACCTCCAAAGCTGAGGATATGATGATGCGTGGCATTCTGGATTTGGACGACCGAGATCCACTTCAGGTCTCTGGGACTTCAGGAAAATCAAAACTCAAATCTGGCTTACTTCTCCATATGCTTTTACCCAGAGTTATGGATCTAATGACACGTGGCTCTGGCTGATCAATGACTCAGATCCATTTTGGGCCTTCGGGACTTCAGTCCTTCGGGATTTCTAATCACTTCTCATTTCAAATCCCTTGAAGCTCATTTCCTTGAAGGCTTGGATCAACTGCCACCTCTCCCCTTTAATATCAATGACTCGCATTCACTTCAGGTCCTTTTGTTCTAGCGCTATACTTCGTGCAAGTTTGCACTCCCGAACATCCGTGAGCCACTGATCTGGACTGTTATTGGAATCTTCGCTGCTAAAATATGAAAACTGTCTTTTTCTTATGCTTCAATATCAAAACATATTGTTTAAGAAAGTTTCACTTTATGTTCATGGCTACGACCTGCACGATCAAGGATTTGGACAACTGTCTGCAAGATGAGAAAACAGGGAGACCAGGGTGCACAAATGAACAAGGGAAAACATAAAATGATTTTATCGGCCGAAGGGGGAAAAAATTCAAGACTTGGCCTGCGAAAAGGATACAGACATGGAAAAACTATAGACTTAGGTAGAAACCACAAACCCACAGGACTCTGACAAGTTCATGTGATAACATTTGGCTGCACAGGGGATGGCATGCTCCCTGCGAGCTGCCAAGAACCAGTAGTTCCAGTGCCTTAGTTGTTGGGTTATGGAGTCCCTTATTAAAACCAAAAGTAAAAGGAAAAAAAGATATTTACAATGACATGGGAAGCCACTTCTGGCTCAAGTAAAAAATTTCTTTAGAAAATGTCCATTTACAGGGCTACCAAAAACTTCAGCATCCTCCAAATCCTGTAACTTGTAAGTGTTATTTGAAAAAACATCAAAAATTTTGAAGGGGCCAATTCATAAGGCCTCAAATTTACCGTGCTTTCCTTTATCTTGTTTAGGTGCATCCCACTTGAGTACTAGATCTCCTAGTTGGAAATCCTCTTTGGTCACCTTCTTAACAAAGGACTGTTTGATCTTCTGTTGATGGTCATGTGCTTTTTCCAGTAGTTTCTCTCTAGTCTGTTGCACTTCTAACAGCTATTGTATTCTCCTAATCATATCATTTGGTTCTCCCTGGTAGTCTTGGAATAATTTTGCCACAGGTAAGGCAAGTTGAGAAGGAAAAATGGCTTCAACTCCATATAAAATATGGAAAGGAGATATACCAAGAGATCTCTTTGTTGTCACTCTTTCATCCCATAAAGAAAATTTAAGCTTCAAATTCCATGCCTTCTTGTTTTCCTCTAACAGTCTTTTGATGATCTTAATAAGGCTCTTGTTAGAGGACTCTGCCAGTCCATTCTCTTGGGGATAGTAAGGAGTAGAGTGAATCAATATGATTCCAAAGTGTTCACAAAACTTAATAAATGGCTCAGTCTTGAAAGCTGCAGCATTGTCAGTGACAATTTTGTTTGGACAACCAAATCTTGCCATAATATCTTCAAGAAAACCAATGATTATCTTGTGCGAAGCATTTCTTGTGGGGATGGCCTCTATCCACTTAGTAAAGTAGTCTGTGGCATTCAAGATCCACCTATGCTGACCACTTGAAGCAGGATGAATTTCCCCAATAAAATCTAGGCCCCACTGTCGAAAGGGTCTTGAAGCTACCACAAGATTTAATGGAAAAGACTTGAGTTGTTGCTTTCCAGAGAATTTTTGACACTTGACACAAGACCTGATCTTTGCATAGACATCAGTGAAGAGACTAGGCCAAAAATACCTAGCCCTGAGAATCTTGTAGGTCGTGATTCTCCAGAAGTGATGCCCCCCACATAAACTATCATGAAAATCATACATAATCTTTTGGGGTTCCTGTGGCTCTAGACATCTCAAAAGCACTCATAAAGGGTCTTTCCAATATAAAACTTGATCAATTAGACAATATTTAATTGATTTGAGCTTCAAATGTCTTACCTTTCTCTTTCCCATGCCATCAGGAGGCTGTAACTTCTGTAGGAAAAATATAATTTCTTTGTACCAAGTGCATCCTGCCAACGGGGGTGTGACTTTAGGATCTTCATCAGAGAACTCAATTTGTTGATTCTCTAAAAATTGTTGATGAAATTGACCCCCAAGGATTTATAATTAGATTCAACCAGCAACCTAGCTAAACCTTGACCTTTTACCAATTTGGTAGGCTTTATTTCAAGATCAAATTCACGGATTTTGGCAATCCACTTTCTCCTTCTTCTGTCTATGTTAGGCTAAATGAGGATTTCGTTCAGAGAGGCTGAAGGGACATATACAATGAATTTTGAATGTAACACATAAAATCTGAAATCTTTGAGAGCTTTAACCAAAGCATATGCCTTCTTTTCCATGATGTCATACTTTATTTCAGCATCTCTTAGTGCCCTACTAAAAAAGGAAATGGGTTTCTCTAACCCTTCAACATTTTTCTGCAATAAAACAACTGCTACTAAGTCAAATGAAGAAAAAGAGAAAATTAGAAACTCCTTGGAGTAGTTAGGACTGATGAGCACATGTGCTTCAGTCAAGGCCTTCTTTATTTGGTCAAAATAGTTACGAGATTCAAAAGTCCATCTGATTTCATTTCCTTTCCTCAACATGGTTGTGATAAAATTCACCAACTCAACAAAGTTTGAAAAAAACCTTCTCAGAAAATTGATTTTCCCCAAGAAATACTGAACTTATTTCTTGGATCTAGGGAGTGACAAAGTTTGGATAGCCTCTACCCTGCTTGAATCAATTCTTACTCCCTTAGCTGACACAATGTGCCCCAATAATTTCCCTTATTTCATGGCAAATAATGATTTTTTTGGATTTAGAGAGAGGCCAAATCTTCTACATTTCAAGAAGACTCTTTTCAGATAATGTTCTTTATTAGATTGTGAGAACACTATTATGTCATCCAAATGAATGACTACAAAATTATCATTCTCTCCAATAAAATCTATGTCCATGGCTCGCTGAAAGGTTACTCCTGCATTCATCAATCCAAAGGGCATCTTAGAGTACATGAATGTACCCCAAGGAGTGGTGAAGGTTGTCTTCTCTCTGTCTTCAGGTAAGAGAGAGATTTGATTGCAGCCAGAAAATCCATCAATCATAGACATCCTGGATGCACCTGTCACCCTTTGTAATATGTGTTCCATCTTGGGAAAGGGGTAATTATCTTTATTAGAGATTTTGTTCAGATTTTGGAAATCAACACAAAGTATGATTTCTCCGTTCTTCTTTCTCACTGGGACCAAGTTGGCCACCCACTCAGAAAATCTCAAAGGAACGATAATCTGGGCATCCAAAAGATTTTTTACCTCTTTCTCCATAATAGGCAGTAGCATAGGATTTATTTATCTCAATTTATGCCTAAATGGTTTGGCTTCCTCCTTCAGTGGGATCTTATTCTTGATGATACTTTTGTCATATGTTCTGAGGTCTTCATATGTCCAGGAAAACACATCAAAATTTTTTGTTAACAACTCAATGTATTCAACTCTTTGTTCTCTTGACAGGTGGCTTGACAATTTGAAAAATTTTGGGTCCTTCTCTGTACCAATATTACACTCAGATACATCAGCATCATCATTTGAGCCTTTAAACTTTACTTACACATCGTTCCCATTGAATAATCTTTCTAAAGGAACTAGTCCCTTTGGAATGTGGTTGCTAGGCAGTTGAACAATATGGTGATTAGCAATTTTATTTAAAAATACATCAGCATGAGGGTTACTTTCGGAATCATGATCCTGATCAATGTGTAATGCAGAAAACTCATCGACAAACTCAAGAAACTTTCTGATCTCAAGATCATCCTCAAATACCTTCCAATGCTTAACATTGTCAGGTATAAAGGGTCTATATTTCACCTCTACATCATACTTAAGTTTAGGCGGAAGTGGGATTCTAAAATGGCTTGCTAAAACAACCAAAGAATCAGCCGTGGTATTCTCCCTTCTTGGAATAAACGAAATGTTGAAAGCTAAGAAGAAATTGTCAATTAGGTCCCACACCTCATGCATGTAAGCTAAGCCTAGGGTGCTTAGCTTGATAAATATTTTTGATCTGATGAACAATTAGCCCTGCATCTCTAAATACTGATATCTCTTCTATCCCCATGTCCTTTGCAACCATTAAACCTAAAACAAGAGCTTCATACTCTGCCACATTGTTGGTAGCTTCAAATTCTAACGTGTAGCACAAGCGTATGGTCTCTTGACATGGTGAAACAAATACTACTCCAGCACCAACACCAACACCTTCCTTAGAGTAGGCTCCATCAAAGAACATCTTCCAAACAGGGGTAGTTGGAGGAGAGATTTCACAAAAAGAAATGGATTGTTTTCTAATTTCAAGAGGAGGTTCAGGAGTATCAGTCAACTGTAATATGTTGGATCCCAAATCAGTGTCAAAAGAAAAAATATGATGGTTGGTGGGGTTTGATTAATCACTGATGATGTACGCGAGTTGTGATTCCCTGTAGAGTCTCCTTTGTTCACCCCTGAATATAGGAATGGTGGTGTATGAAAGGTCCATCTGCAAGGTTCCCCCCAGACTCTTTATCCAAGATCTAGACAGGAGCATCCTGAATTTAGGGGGAACATCAGCCACTACGATATCCATGACTACACTCTTCATTGGTAGCTGGAACAAGGACACGACTAGGTCTTTGATAACCCCAAGGCACTTCACCTTTCTGGACTCGAAAGAATATAGGTCATGATAGGTTTTTGTAACCTCCAACCTGAGCTCTTCCATGACAATCTTAGGCATAAGATTGTGATATGCCCCCGAATCCATCAAGCAGTTATGCAACACCTTATCATGGATGTTCAATGAAGTGTAGAAGAGGG
>ML786123.1:277666-367050 GCA_009831015.1 Picea engelmannii
TATAAACACGGCTGAAAAAAATACCTATGAATGAGGAAGATAGTCAGGCTCCATAACTAATAGATCTCTTCTCAGATTTCCTCTTTTCATGGTAAATCTACGATCCATATTGGCCCTCAGAGCTCTCTTGTCGGATTGTTTCTACTTTGGCCTCCAAAGAAACTCCAACCATAAGACTCAGATGAGGTTTTCCACTTGGAATATGAGGCCACTGTGTACCCTCTACCTAGGCATTTGTTTCCACATATATTGGTCCCCTAGTACGACACATGCAACATTTACACCCAAAGGAATTTTCCTGAAAAGGGATAAAAATTCATGACAAGTTGCACAATCTTTACTTGGCATGTGACACCACCCATGTCGTTAGACATGGGTTGAGGTGGGTCTACTGATCTGGGTGGATATTGGTGGCCACCCACCTATTCCAACTGGCTCCTCATGTCCAATTTTGTTCAGCACGTCTTTATGTGCTGCTTTATAATTGTGAGTTATGCACTTCTAAGGATTTCTAAAGCCTCACACATTCTCCAAGTGGATATAGGTGGACTCTCACCTAATCTAAATGGATTATTTTGTATGTTTTCATGTCAACACATCTTGTTGTACTTTCAGGGCTATTTTGGAGCCCTAAACGTTGTTTTTTTCTCTCTCGACAATTAGATTGTAAACGGAGTCAGAGTCTGATGGTGGAATGTGTATTTCTCTTAAATAACTTTCCAATGGGCTACCACGCGCCTAAAACGGAGGTCGTATGCAAAATTTATGACCCTAGGAAGTTGAGGTACCAAATTACACCAACTTACCCATAGAGCCCACATGAATTTTGTCGTTTCACCTTCTAGGGTTAGGTTTTTGGATGTCTAGGGTTTTGGAATTCATGATTAATATGAAAAGGGTCTATGGAGCCTTATTGTAATCCATTCTGCTCAGAAATATGTGTGTATCAGCCACATCTCTTCTCAGAGATAACTACCACCATTCGAGCAAGTTTCATTTTTGTAGTTTTACAGTTTCAACCTATTTCATTATTTAATAGAAGATATTGTTCACTGGATATTTCTGTTATTCTTCCTATCTCTGTGTTTATTGTATTCAGTCTATTAATTAGTTTGTTCCACTCCTAAATCCAGATCAGTGGTATCATAGCAGTCTTCTCTTCATTTATTTTTCTTCGTGCATATCCCTGACAAGCTCTGGGTACAAGAATTTGGGACTCGAACCAATCGAGCCATTACGAGATCGGTTGCGCTGAGCCCGAAAACAACCCATGCGAGACAAAAATAAATATGATGGATAAGGATATCCTATTAAAATATTGCTCGAGGAATCCCTCACGTGACAAAGGAACGAAATGATGGACAAGTTCATGCAGATCATTCGCCAGTTTCCCACAGGAGAAGCATCTTCATCAAGCGGCCATGCAACCCCCTTCAAGGTACAGGTAAATTTTGATATTTTGTTATTTGAAGGATTGATAGATGCAGATGTTGTAGATAAATGGTTGGATCTGCTTGAAGGATATTTTTCAGTCCACAATTTTTTAGATAGGGAAAATATCACTTTTTCACTCCTGAAGGTCGTTCCCCATGTTAAAGACTAGTGGGATACTTACTCTGAGCAAAGTGTCGTGGAGGAAACTGGAATTTTTGTGGTGGCCCCTACATGGGATTCCTTTTGGGACACCATTAAAGAACAATACTACCTTGTTGGAAGCTACGAGGACCAGTACACTAGATGGACCACCCTACGTCAAGAAAGGTATCAGAAAGTACCAGACTTCACCAATATTTTCCATACCCTACGCACCAAATTGGATATCAAGGATTATGAGCATCATCTGGTGCTCAAATAAAATGGTTGTTTTCATAGATACATTAAAACAAAAATGGAGTTCCTCGACATCACCTCATTGAGCATGGCTTATAGATACATTGTCAAGATCGAGCAGAAATGGTGAGAGTTTGGATCTGCAAACCCCTCATAGTCGAAGCAGGGAAAAGGAAACTCCAACCCACATAGAAAGGGACCAAGTCGATATGGTCACCCTCAGGAAAATCTGTCCAAGTCGCAACACAAGAAGGGAAACAAGAAGACGAAGAAGGACACAAGAAAATCTCTTGGCATGAACAAGGAAAAAAATGATGGTGAACACGAAGATCTCTTCCTTGACGAAGCTACTAGTACATGAAGATATCTTCCTTGACGAAGCTACGACATCAAGCCTTTCAAAGATGAGGTACTATGTGATATTTATCGCCTTGAAGTTTGTGATGTTATTTTAGGACAACCATATTTTTGGAAGCGTCATGTTGTGTATGACTCTAGACCTCGCAATTTTATTATTACCTTGGGTATACAATTGTATAGGATCCCAGAGGTAACACCGCCTACTATTATTTCTTTAATCTCTGCTAAGAAATGTAGTAAGGTCATTTCACAGACCAAGAAGTTCGTCTTCTTTGTGATCCATGCACATAGTAAGCATAAGGTCGTCACCACATTCGTGGCCTCTACACAACACCTTTCTTTGTAGCAAAAGAAAGTGGACGGGATCGTGGAAGAATAAAAAGACATCTTCACCTCACCTACAGGGGTACCGAGACACTACCAAGTCAAGCATCCAATTGATATGACCCCTAACACACCTCTACCTAATGGGCCAGTCTATCGGTGCTCGTTGATGGAGAATGATGAAATCGGGTGTCAAATCCAAGATCTTCTTTAGAAGGGGAACATCAGACACAAATCCTCCCCTTGCGGAAGCCACATTGTAGTGGTGTAGAAGAAGAACGGGACTTGGCGAATTTGCATTGATTACATACTCTTAAACAAAATCACAATCAGGAACCGCTACACCATTCCCAGGATTGATGACCTTCTTGACCAACTCAACGGAGAAAATTTCTTCAACAATATTGACCTAAAGTCTAGCTACCACCAGCTTCCCATCGAAACAACTGATTTCTAGAAGACAACCTTCAATTATAAAGAAGGTCTCTACGAATGGCTAGTCATGCCCTTTGGATTAACAAATGAACCAACCACTTTCATGAGGTTGATGGATGATGTATTGAGACCTTTAACCAATTCCTTTGTGGTAATATATTTGGATGACAACCTCATCTTCATCAGAATGTGGGAGGAGCACATGCGGCATATTCAACAAGTTTTGAGCACTCTGCGATAGCACAAGCTTTATGCCAACTTGGAAAAATGCTCTTTTGGCATGAACAAGGTCCAATAAATGGGATACATTGTTGATGAGCATGGGGTACATGTTTATCCTGCTAATATCCAAGTCATCCATGGCTGACCATCCTCAACCACACTGACTGAGCTTTGTAGCTTCTTGGGACTAGCTAATTTCTACTGACTGTTCATGTTGGGATTCTCCGATATTGCATGGGCCCTCATCCAGGTAACCAAGGGCGATGGTAGGGATAAGTTTGTGTGGGGGAAGGAGTAACAACGATTATTTGATGATCTGAAACATCGCTTGTGCTCATCTCCCGTACTCTCCTTTTCCGATCTATAACAACCATTCAAGATTGAGACTAATGCATCTGACTATGTTGTTGGTGAAGTTCTCACTCGGCATGGGAATCCTATGGCATACCATAGTGATACACTCTCTGATACTGTTTGGAAATACCCCACTTATGACAAGGAAATGTATTCCATTGCACAAGAATGTCGTCAATGGAAACATTACATTCTGGGAAAAGAGACGATCATACACATTGATCACAAGCCTCTACAGTTCATACAGACACAAGGGAAATTACAGAACAACCACCATTAGAAGTGGTCCACCTACCTGCAACAGTTCCATCTCAACATCAATTATAAGACATGTATCTCCAATCATGTCACTGACTGTCTCAGTCAACCTCTTGTGGCTACACTCACCACTGTTCTCCAGTCCTTTGGACATGAAGCATCGGAGTGGCCCCAACTTTATCAACAAGATCCAAACTTCTCCACCACATATAGGCTCTTGGGTATAGGTTCCACTGTCACTGATTTTCACATTCATGATGGACTCTTATCCCACCTAGGCCATCTTTGTGTTCCTACAATAAAACGTGAAAAACTGATTTGGGAAGCCCACTACAATTGGGTGGCAGGACATTTTGGTGTAGAGAAAACTATGGTCATTATTTAGAAACATTTTTATTGGCCAAAACTTCGACAAGATGTCATCAAGTATATATGATCTTGCACTTCCTGTGCCATTGCCAATCCAACCATCAAGAAGCAAGGCTTATACACCCCTCTTCCTATTCCCGAGAAGCCGTGGGAATCTATCTCAATGGATTACATGTCTGGTTTGTCGTCCACCAAGCACGAAAATGAATACGTGTTTGTGGTCGTTGATCGATTTTTGAAGATGGCCATCCTCACAACCTGTAAGAAGAATGTCACAATGGCTAAGATTGCCAAGATATTCTTCAAATGAGTTTGGGTCCACTTTGGGATACCACAGACCATCATCTTCGACCGAGATAGTAGGTTGCTCAACACCTTTTGATCGATTCTCTCGTCTCTGTTGGACACCAAGCTCACAAAATCCACTTCTTTCCACCCCCAAACCAATGGCCAAACCGAGGTCGTTAATCGGATGATTGTGCACATCCTGTGCATGTAGAGTTCTAAGAATCCCTGTACATGGGATGAGAGTCTCCCATATTTCCAACACATCTATAACAGGTCTCTCCATAGTTCCACCAGGCACAGCCTATTTCAGAAGGGTCTAGGATTCCAACCCTTGGGACCCATTGATGTTTCACTTCCTCTTGCCACCACACATACATACTCTTCCCCTGATTAGTCTACGATTGACAAATACACCATATTCATTGAGAGGATTCAACACATCCGACAACAGGTCTAGGAGATTTTGCAGAAATCCAATGCGAAGTACAAGAAGCGCCATGATCAACATAGGGTACCACACCAGTTTTAGGTTGGCAGCAAAGTTTGGTTACATTTTCAGAAGGAGCATCTCACCGAGCCCCATTAGAAGCTTTTCCCACTCCGTTATGGGCCTTACACTATCACCAAGGTGGTGGGTATAAATGTTTTTGAGCTCAACACTCCACCCTTCCTTAGTCTGCTTTGAGTATTCAATGTAAACCTCCTTAGGCCACATTTTCCACCATTATTGGACACCTTTGAGATCACCAAACAACTGACACCAATAGATCTCAACCCTAACTGCATGGAACAAGCATCCACCAATCAAATCGTGGACACACAGGTCAAGGGCACTCACTAGTAGCAGATCCATCTTTATCAGGTTGTCAAGGCAAGGAAAATCCTACACCAAGGCAAGTGGCTCACCCAAGGCCAAATCTAGTAGAAGTTTCCTCACATGATGGGGGAACTCAAAACAATGTAGACCATTTCTTCCTAAGGGGGAGGATTTATCCAAGTGGATATTGGTGGCCACCCACCTATTCCAACTGGCTCCTCGTGTCCGTTTGTGTTCAAAATGTCTTTTTGTACTGCTTTATAATTGTGATTTCTACACTTCTAGGGTTGTTTAAAGCCTCACACATTCTAGAGGTGGATACAGGTGTCCTCTCGCCTAATCCAACTGGCTTATTTTGTATTTTTTCATGTCAGCACGTCTTTTTGTAATTTCAGGGCTATTTTGAGGCCCTAAACATTTTTTTTGGCTCTCCACAGTCATACTATAGACACGGTGAGACTCTGACAACGAAATGTGTATTTCTCTGAAATACCTTTCCAACGAGCTATCACGTGCCTAAAACGGAGGTCGTATGGAAAATTTATGACCCTAGGAAGTCGAGGTACCAAATTACACCAACTTACCCATAGGGCCCGCATGACTTTTGGCATTTCACCTTCTAGGGTTAGGTTTTTGGATGTCTATGGTTTTGGAATTCATGAATAATATGAAAAGGGTCTATGGAACCTCATTGTAATCCATTCTTCTCAGATGGATGCACGTAGCAGCCACATCTCTTTGCATATTTAGCTACCACCATTCGAACAAGTTTCAGTTCTGTGGTTTTAGAGTTTCAGCCTATTTCATTATTTAATAGAAGATATTTTTCACTGGATATTTGTGTTATTCTTCCTATCTCTGTGTTTATTGTATTCAATCTATTAATCAATTTGTTCCGCTCCTAAATCTAGATCATCTACACATCATCACGAGGTATCTATTTTGATCTTCCAGGTGTTGACACATGCCCCAAGCATGTTGGTTGGGGTGACATCATCCCCTTGTCACTACTCTCCAAGGAATGTGTTAGGCCCTTATGACAATGACTAAGATTTAATCTAACCCTCGTTCCGATCAAAATTCTAGATCTTTCTCCATAGATCATCTCCGTGATTTACTACGAATGGAACCCCATGATAAACGACTAAGATCAAATATTGCTTAGGTCCTGATCAAAGGTCCATATCTATCCTCGAATTCCCTCCTTTGGAGATTACTCTGAATGATACCCTACGATGAACGACTTGGATCTATTATCTTACCAGGTTGACAACCGAGATTTAATATTGCTCCTACACCGACTTAGGGACCAAATCTAACCATCATGCCAAATCAATGGCCACGATCTTCTGAGGTAAAACAAGAGTTTTCTTTGGCTTAACAGTTTGGTTTGGGACTTAATCAATTTCACGAGGCTTTTTTTGAGTCCTTTGAATGATTAATGAGTTTCAAGAATTCTCTCCTTGGTCCAAGGCACTCCTTTGCCTACCTAGGATACCTCTACTTAATCTTATCCCAAAAGGTTCATTTTTTGCAAGGATCCAAATGTTGCGACACACAACTGCATATATATATATATATATATATATATATAGCCACAATGACACTTACAATAATATAGGAGTTCAATCCTGCAATAGGACTAACCATTCATGAGTACAACTAAAGGACATAACCAACCATACAATTTCATTTTGTATTTCAAGTTTAAGGAATCATCAAGGAGTAAACATTCACACTATTAACTACGCATACAAATCCACAGTACACTTACAGGCATCCAACCATACAATTAATTCTATTACACAAAGTACATGAGATACTTATATATTCAAAAGATGTGTCCATCCAATTGGATATGGGTGTTTGCCTATCCACCCAACCATAATCTCTACATGCTCATTCACTTCAACTATAGGCCACCCCCATGCCAAGCCATGATACTACTGAGGAATTTTCTACACCCCCTCGTGCATTCTCTCACAGTATATTTCTTCCTCCAATGCCTGAAATATCCTTGAGTTTTTATTATTTGCATATCCATACTACACACTCTTTCCCCCATCCTATGAGGCCATACTTCTGGGGCATACTCCTCTTCCACACACTCATGCATTTCCTTTCATGTCTCCTCCTATGTCTCCTACACAGAATCTGGAATGTTCTCCCCCTTTATAATACCCCTGTTTCCCCCAACTTGTAATTAATCATTAATTATGATCACCATGCTATGGAATGAGAACAATGTAAATGTATTATTATTTGAATTGCCAATAACTGACTGTGGGGGTGAAGCCTAGAAGTACTGGACATGATATCACTAGAGGAAATAGTGAGGAAATTGTAGAAGAGGGTTCATTAGTTCAAATGACCTGAATTCTATTTGTTGAGATAATAAGCCCCATATGGATCCCAAGGAGGAAGTAGTTAAGGAAAGAAACACTGGTAGTTGAACCATCAACCACCCCCATGAATGGAATCATGTTCTGGCTGAGGAGAAAGGAGAGTGTCATCCTGAAGTACCATATATTCCTGCAAAGCTAGGCTAGCCCAAGTTTCCTTCTGACAGAAGGAACAGAGTAGGAAGGGGAACCTTACTGAAAAGGGAGATGTGTGTGTGCAAGAAAATAATATATAAATATAAGAGAATGCATGGAGATCTCCAGTGGGAAATAAACATAAGGTTGTAAGCTTGATGGAAGGAGAGTGTCTAATAAACCTCGCCAAGGCCGTGACAAAGAAACATGTCTCTGAGAGTTTTCATGGAACAAAACCTAAGAAGAAGTTGAGACAGAGAAAGAATCCCTAGGAAACTATGAGAGTTCCATGGCTTGACATGGGGGTGGCCAGAGCACTAAGAATGAATTCCTTTGAGCCTATGGTTGGGTGGAGAGGAAAACACCCACATTCAGTCGGTTGGTTGTAGCTTGTATTAGATAGGTACTTCTTATGTTGTGTGCACTTAATTTGGAATACATGATTTGATTATCTGTAGACATGATAATTTGTGCCTAATGTGAAATTGATTATAAGGGTATTTACTATCCTTATGTAAAATATTATGTTTGAATGGTTGTAAGGAAATAATCCTAGCCTCTGGTCCAGTCAGAAAAACCTTCAAGGTGTTTTTCCCGAGGATTTGCCTCATAGTTCTAGAGTTGGAGAAGACTTCTTGAGACTGCCACAGTCTCATTATTCCATGAGATTTCCCCGCCCTATTTTAGAACTTAAAGTTCTCTAAATTGGAGGGTGATTCCTTCAAACCAGTAGCCTAAGAGACCACAGGGTCATTCCCACAACCTTAACGCAATCTTGGCAAGAGTAAATCTTACAATCTAAGATTCCTTGGAGGGTCCATATGACCAGGGTATGGGAACCCTTCACTATTCCAAAGGGAGCTAGCTCTTATTGGCTTTGGAGCTCTGAGATATCGAAGCTCTGGGATGTTAAATTTCATAACTTCCAAAACTTCCGAACGTCGGAGTCGCAAAATGTCATGAACTGTTGATCTTGGGAGTCCGTTGGGGGCCCCTTCTTGACCATCTGATCAAGTAGTGGAGGGTTTCACATATGGCACTTCGAGGAAGTCTCACTTCAGGATAATGGAGCTACTGTAGCGTCAAAAACTCTGAATGCTAGAGTTATGAATTGATGAGAGTCATGGATTTGGGAATCCACTGGGAGCCACTCTCAGTCATTGGATCAATTCTAGTGAAGGAGTAACCGTAGGTACTTAGTCAGAGCCCCACTCTGGGGAATTTGAGGTATGATGTGTTGATAAGCTTTGAACCTGTAGTTGCAAAGTGATGAGAGTCATTGATTTGGAGGAGCTTTGGGACCACCCGTGACCGTTGGATCTAGTCTACGGTAAATTCGGCTTTGACCTACTCTGGAGGTGAGAAGAGGGTTACACCATGAAACCCATGAACGCCGAAGTTAGGAATCAAAGGGAATCATAGATCTATGGATCTATGTGGACAGATCTCTTCTGTGAGATCTGAGGGACATTAGAAGGTTATTAGTTGGGTGTGTCATGGAAATCCTACATCACTAGGGTGACGTGGAACCACAATCAATGAGCCACATGTCCCCTCAATTCGTGTCTTTCGTAGACCCTATATGCCTATTGGGACATGACACATGTCATCCTCTGATGAGGCCACATGTTACCCTTGACCCTCACCACGTGTCAGCCTCTGGTACATTCTTGCCTGGCCAAAGTGGTTGGTGACATAATCCGAGATTCTGGGAGTCCAAGACTTTGGGATTCCGGAGGATTTGGGGTGTAGTGTCACGGAGAGATGAAAAGGCCTGAAGGTTGGAGCTATGTAGAAATCTTACTGGACTTCGAAAATATTGAGGAGGATGGAGTGTTGGAACTAGGTTTGTCGAAGGGTTGTACCCACCTATACATGTCCCTACATATACCGTGTTACCACGTGTAAGTGGGACCCTACGGGAGTCTGGGACTTCAGGACTCCGAAGGTTTGGATCATGGTGTCAAAGGTAAGTTAAAAGGGGTCGAAGGCCCGAATTATTGGTAGCATTTAAGAACTCTGGGAGTTCATGATTACGGAATATATGCATGTATAGACATAAAGGGGGTGCTCATATCCGAAGCATTGAACGCCGAACTTATCCCTTAAGCATATGTGTTGACATAGAGGGAGATATGTCATCGGATTATTGGTGGATGGGTTTCCACCATAGTTTTAGGAGTGCTGGAAGCTCCGGGACTTCAGGGAATTTTAGATGGTGGATAGGATATAGACTCACGTGGATGCCATGTGGCCCTTTTCTGAAGACGCCCAAGGAGATTTGGCAGGATGTAGCTCCCATTCTAGAAATCATATTCAGACCTGATAAAAATGGTTGGAAATCTCGTGATGAGAAAAATGTGTTGAAGGTCTCAGAAAGAGGCTCTGGGATGATTAAGGGAGGCAAAAATTTTGTGCCCCATTTCTTAGAAAGCCAATTAAGAGATTGGGTGTGTTACAAATTGGTATCAAATCATGGCAACAATGCTTGGACTGCTTGGGCTCATGCGCGAGTCACATATAAATTCTATTAGAGGACCTTAAGGGGTAACACCCTATTTTACCCATTCATAAGAGGCTTAGTAAACCTTTGCTAAAGCGTGGAATGAAACCTCCTACTGTTAATATATGTTTTTAAAATCTGCATTGTATGTTGCTAATGTTTCCAAATAAATAAGCTAACTTCACTGTACAATCATATGTGATTTTGTACAGACATAAGATTGGGTTACTGAGGCTAAGATGAGCCTATTGTGAATATTACTTCCAAACTTAAATTATCTCCATAAGTTCCTTGAGTAGAAGGATGTAGATTTAAAATTTAATTGGGATTCTACCCAATGATAGTGAATCGGTCTAGTTTGTGGCAGAGGAATCCTGCCATTTTCTTTTTGGAGATGATAAGTTGATCTTATAGGAGTGGGATTATGCCGATTGGCACTAATAGAAATAATTGGATGTGAATGGATTGAAAGGATCTGTAGCAGTAATAATTATTTCTTTAATGAAGGATTAAACTCTGCATATGTGTATGATCCCTCACGATCAAAGGATTGATAGAAATAGTAATGTCAATTTACTTGACATAAAATGAATGAAAATTGTTGTTGGAATAATCTAGTAAGTAAGTAAAAAGGGACCCTATAGATAGATAACAACATTTATGAAGGTAGAAGTGAAGTGACAAGAGAAATCTCAAAATCTCATAGTTGTGTTGATGGAGTGTATATCCATGTTAACACAAGGGCATGTATATGCATAAGAATGCATATGGAAAATATTGAACATGAAAGTTAGGCATGTTATAACATATGGTGGGTTGTAAGGAATGGCCTACCAATGGACCTTCTAGATGAGAATGACCTTAAGTCAGCAGGATTTAACAGCAAGAATGAAATGTTGATAATGTTGCAACCTATTATCTTAATAAGACAAGACTGTAAGGATTAACAAGAGACCGATGCAAGGTCTGATTAAGGAGGTGTCAAAACACCTTTGGATGATCAGTGGATCATATTGACATCCAGAGGTGGATGGGAGCCATATGGGTATGGATTGGTATACTTAGATAGCTATAAGAGGGATTTTAGGAAAAGATTCCCTTGTAGAGATCTGTTGACCAAGAATGAATTGAGGCATGAAGAAAATACTAGAAGTGGTTATCTTACGGCCTGATCGATACAATAATTACCCATATGAATTCTGAATTATGGAAGGTTCTTACAGTAGAAAAGGAAAAAAGTGAACCTTGTTGGCTATTTCCATGTAGAGAGGGAAACATCAGTATGAATTATGACTGTGAGACTAGTCATATGATTGATTTTAATATCTCACTAAAGAAAACTAATATTTAAACTAAAATATCAATGTGAATGGATGAGGTAAAAATGTGCAAGAAATTCACCTACATATATACAAATATATTCTTAAAAGAATAATATGACTACAAGATCTCAACTGAGAGAGAAGCTCAGTGATGAGTATCCCTATGAGACTTATCATAAGAATTATTAGAGGATCCTTGGGAGAAGGATATGGAAGTCTGATATGTCCATGTGTATGAATGACATGGGAAAAGGTGCAAGCAATGATCTTGCGTGATGAAGGTTTGGCTATGTTTGTGTATGCTTGAGTGCATGGGTTTAATGCATTGTGAGGTTTCTTGATATGAAGGATGATATCAAGACCAAGTAGATATGAATCATATTAAATGTGCAAGTGATGCACATGCATGATGCAAGAGTAAATGAGCAAGGATGCTCTGTTGTCAAGATAAGAGGAAAACTGATTATTCCTTTGAGGATCACATGAGAATGACTGTGAACAATCATGAGTTGAAGGATTTTAAAGTAAATATGTATGTGAGCTGTGAAATATACCTACGGTAGCTACACATAGGCTTATGATATGCATGTGGTTAAGAACCTCATGGATGTAAGTTAACAAACAATGAATATGTGTGGATAAATAATCTGGATGCATAACAAAAGATGCATGTTTATATTCCTTATGGAAATGTTTGGTAAACAATTGAAGCTAACTCAAGGTTGATGCCAACATAGATAGTGAAGGATATGCAATAAGGAAGTTGCATGTTGAAGGAGTTCCCTGTTGAGGAACTGTGTGAACACTCTGTCAGGAGAACAAAGTCACAACCTTAATGACTGTCGAGAATTGGGAAGTGGGATGTATATATATATATATATATATATATATATATATATATATATAAGAATCCTGGATTACATTCGAAAACAAAATGTGTGTATGGAAGGCTAGCAAATGAATGTTGACCATTTTGATAACCGAATATTAATGTGCAAAATGCACAGGTTCATGATTCATTATGAACAAAATTATTGGTATTGGAGCATGTTGATGTATCCAATGGGTTAGAGTGAGCCTAACCAAGGCTGCTCAAGGAAAAGAGTAGGAATATCCCAATAGGGAGTAAATTTCATAAGAAAAGGAAGGAAAAGGGGGAGTACTTTTCTCACTTTGAAAAACTCTGATTTTTTTAATAGAGTTGTAATCCTTAGAAGGAGTTGGAAAAAGGGAGAGCTCTTAACTCCTTTCTTCCTGCATAATATGTTTTTCTCTGGAATGAGAAACTGGTGCGTTGATGAAAGTAAATGTTTTGACACCACAATGATGATGGTTGTATGAATGCAGAAACAATTGAGAATTGTTTGTGTTTTACTCATGGAAACATTAAAGATAATGCGATGAAGTGCATAAAGATATGTTAGGACATATATGAAAAATGTTTTATTGAATTGAAGGTTGTGATACAAGCATTTTTATATACATGCTAGATAATATATTTTTGGTGTATGTCATGTGTAGAAAGAAATTGGAGCTGTTGAGAAAGACAAATGCCAATGATGGACAACCTCAAGCAGAGGACAACTATGTGAAGTTTGTCGTTAAAATATTGTTGAAGGGACTTTAAAATCCCCCATAGAGCACCACTAATGGGGTAATATTAGTGAGGGTTCTAGTAGCCAGAGAAGTTATAAAAATTTCCATACCTATGTGGCATAAGGCATGAAGGAATTTGGTAAGAATCCCTTCTGAAAAGATTTCATTATCTTAAAGATATGCAAATAATTGTGAGTGGTTGTTGTATGCTATTGCCACCCAAGAGGGGAAATATTCAGGAAAGAAGAATCTAAACAATAGAGAGAGGAAGTTTATGCCAGTCAAGGATGAGTTATAATCCTTGCAATAAAATGCATGAGTAAAGAGTACCATGGGTACAATGACCAATCCAGGGAGATTGAGAATAAAGGTGCTCATAGTTAGCACATTGCATGGAATTGCTTCGAGGAAATGCATGGTTGAATAAAGGGAAGACAATGGATTTTTCATTGAGGAAGGAGTACCTTCCAATATTTTACTTACATTGTATAGGTGTTAAAGAAAAGAAAATTTGGGTGGCCATGAGTGTTGGCACCTTGGTTACTAATGAAGGAAGAATGCGTGGGTGCATTCAAGAGAAACTTATAGTTTTATATGTGTTTATTTGGGATCATGATCATCCTGTAGTAGGAAGTACATTCCTACTACAATAATGAACAAGAATGAATAATCCCTATGGTGAAGAGGTTGGTTAAGCTCCAAAACACCATGGCAAAGTGCTTGTCATAAAGTGTGGAAAACTTGAAATCAATGCAAGGGTGCATTGGGTGTGAATGTGGCCATGAATATTGGCACATTGATTAAAGACACTTGATATTTGAATTTCATTTGGAAAATTTAGTATGTTGAAAGGATGCATACGTAAATAAATATATTTACTTTTAATTTTTATCCTTGAATGGATGAAAATAACTTGGACTGTTAGTATGCATAGTTTTGAAAATATAAAGTGGATGAAAACTAACAATTTGTTTGGTTGAGGAATGTTATAAGTCCATAAGGCAGACCAATTGCCTGCTGAGCCAAACTGCGAGGAATGGTATTTCCTTCTTGAGAAAATGAAATTGATTGTTAGTATGCATAGTTTTGAAATTGTTTGTGGGTCACTGCAAGGGTGTAATGAAATCATAGTTTGCATGAAAACTAACAATTTGTTTGGCTGGGAAATGTTGAAGTTGCAGGAAGAAAGGGTCTTGGATATGCCAGTGTTGTAAGCCCATAAGGAAGACCAATTTCCTTTTGAGCTAAAATTATATGGGAAGGAAATTCCCATACTTGTGAATCTAGTTCCTGTGCGGAACAAATCTGAAAAAAAATGTGGAAATTGGAAAATTTGTGGGTGGCAGATTTGCAATAAAATTTTGAATTGGAAATTGATAATGATTTCTCATAATTTTGTATACCTGTGATACAAGAGAGATGAAAAATTATAAAATATATGTCTAGGGAAAATAGATGAAGGTCTTCAAGTTGGAAAGAATGAAATATGGATACAATTGAGACATGAGAACCCTGTGGTAAGCCATGATCGTCTGGAACATGATGTGTTGTGGTAGAACAAGCCAAAGGGACACCTCGATAGAGAAAGTCAGAGGGACGCCTTGACTGTAAGGCTCAATAAAGTATTTGAAATTCTTCTTGTGTGAGAAATCCTTGGCAAGGCAATATGGATCACCCAAGAAACTGTATAGTAGAGAAGGGAATGCCTGAGCCTGGGCCTAGAGGGTGAGTGACCGCAAGGAAGAGGAGAGTTTGATAATTCTTGTAAACTATTGATTGGGATCATGCAAACAATGGGTTTGTCTAGAAAAAAAAATGATCCTAGATAACCAGACGACCATGCAGATACGAATCCATGAACTGCAAAGATGAGTATTGTCCTAAGTTATGAAATTCTCTTGAATTTTATGCAACAGTAAAATGTTTACACATGAAAGTTCTGATTAATATGATTGTTATCCAAGATTATTGAAGACAGGTGACGAAGGCGAAGAGTCAGAAAAGGACCTAACCAAGAAATAGGTTCAAGACTTATGAAGAATATGAATGATAAAGGTATGAACGGTGTTACTGAGAAAGAACACTGGGGACAATGTTCCTTTATAAGGGGGAGGGGATTGTAATACCCCTTTTTCCCCCAGATTGTAATTAATCATTAATTATGATCACCATGATATAACATGGGAACAATGTAAATGTATTATTGTTTGAATTACCAATAACTGACTGTGGGGGTGAAGCCTCCCAGTACTGGCCATGATATCACTAGAGGAAAGAGTGAGGAAACTGTAGAAGAGGGTTCATTAGTTCAAATGACCCAAATTCTCTTTGCTGAGATAATAAGCCCCATCTGGATCCCGAGGAGGAAGTAGTTAAGGAAAGAAGGATTGGTGGTTGAACCATCAACCACCCCCATGAATGGAAGCATTGTCTAGCTAAGGAGATAGGATACTTTCATCCTAAAGTACCAGATAGTCTTGTAGACCTAGGCTGACCTGGGTTTCCTTTTGATAGAAATAACAGAGTAGGAAGGGGAACCTTCCTGAAAAGGGAGGTGTGTGCATGCAAGAAAATAATATAGATAGAGAAGAGAGCGTGCAGATCTCTCCAGTGGGGAATAAATAGAAGGCCACGAGCCGAGGAGAGCATTTGATAAACCTCATTGAGGCCGTGACAGAGAAAGAGATCTATAAGAGTTTGCAAAGAACAAAACCTAAGTAGAAGCTAAGACAGAAAAAGAATCCCTGGGAAACTGCAAGAGTTCCCTGGTGATATCATGGTTTGGCATGGGGGTGGCTAGAGTGCTAAAAATGAATTCCTCTGAGCCTATGGTTGGGTGGAGAGGTGAACACCCACAAACAGTTGGTTGGTTGTATCTTGTATTAGATAAGTACTTATTATTCCCTGTGAACTTAATTTGGAGTGCATGATTTGATTATCTATAGACATGATAATTTGTGCCTTGCGTGAAACTGATTATAAGGGTATTTACTATCCTTATGTAAAATATTGTGTTTGATGGTTGTAAGGAAATAATCCTGGTATCTGGTCTGGTCGAAAAAACCTTCAAGGTGTTTTTCCCAGGGAGTCACCTCATAGTTCCAAAGTTGTAGTAGACTTATTGAGACTTCCATATTCTCGTTAATTCCATGAGATTTCCCCACCCTATTTTAGAACTTAAAGTTATGCAAATTGAAGGGTGCTTCCTTCAAACCAATAGCCTAAGATACCACAGGCTCGTTCCCAAGGCCTTAACCCAATCTTAGCTAATATTAAAGCTTATAGTCCGAGATTCCTTAGAGGGTCTGTATGACCAGGGTTTGGGAACCCTGTTCTAGTCTGAAGGGAGCTAGCTCTTATTACCTTCATAGTTTTGGGAGCTCAAAGCTCCGAGATGTTAAACTTCATAAATTCTGAAACTCTCGAACACCAAATTTGAGAAATGTCATGAACCGTTGATATGGGGAGTCCATTGGGGGCCCCTTATTGACCGTTCCATCAAGAAATGGATGGTTTTGCATATGGAACTTTGTCGAAGTCTCACTTCAGAAGAATGGAGCTGTCATAGCGTCAAAATATCTGAACATCGGAGTTACGAATTGATGAGATCCATGGATATGGGAATCCATTGGGAGCCACTCTTAGCCGTTGTATCAAGTCTAGTGAAGGAGTAATGTTAGGTTCTTTGGTGGAGCCCCACTCCGGGAGATTTTAGGTATGATGCATTGATAAGCTCTGAAGCCTGGAGTTGTAAATTGATGAGATTCATCGATCTGGAGGAGCTTCGGGACCACCCATGACCATTGGATCTACTCCATGGTCAATTCAGATTTGACCTGCTCTGGAGGTGAGAAGAGGGTTACACAACGAAACCCCCGAATGTCGAAGTTGTGAAGAAACAAGAGCCATAGATATATGGATCTATGTGAATGAATATCCATATTGAGATTCAAGGGATGTTAGAAAGCTATCATTTGGGTGTTTCATGGCAAGCCTATGTCACCAGGGTGACGTGGAATCACAATCGACGAGCCACATGTCCCCTCAATTTGTGTCTTCCGTAGACCCTATATGCCTATTGGGATGTGACATGTGTCATCCTCTAACAAGGCCACGTGTTACCCTTAACCCTTACCGCATGTCAGCCTTTGGTACGTGCCCTCCTGGACAAAGTGGTTGGTGACATAATCCGAGATTTCGGGAGTCCGGGACTTTGGGATTCTGGAGGATTTGGGGTGTAGTATCATGGAGAGACAAAAAGGCCTGAAGGTCAGAGATACGTGGCAAGCTTACTGGACTTTAGAAATATTGAGGAGGTTGGAGCATTGGAACTAGGTCCACTGAAGGGCTGGACCCACTTGTACATGTCCCTACATATACCGTGTTACCACATGTAAGTGGGACCCTTCAGGAGTTCGAGACTTCGGGAATCCGAAGGTTTTGAACCTGGTGTCAAAGGTAATTTGAAAGGGGTTGAAGGCTTGAACTACATGGTAACATTTCATAACTCTGAGAGTTTGATACTCTGGAAGATATGTGTGCGTAGACATAAAGGGGGCACTTAGAGCTGAAGCACCGAACGTCGAACTTATTCCTTAAGAATATGTGTTGACATGGAGGGAGATCAACCATAAGATTATTGATGGATGGGTTTCCTCCATAGGGTTAGGAGTGTTGGAAGTTCTAGGACTTTGGTGAATTCGAGATGGTGGATAGGAGATGAACTCACATGGATGCCATGTCACCCTTGTCTAAAGATTGCCAAGGAGTTTTGGAAGGACGTAGCTCCCAGTCCAAAACTCGGATTCAGAACTAATAGAAATGGTTGGAAAGATCGTGATGAGAAGGAGGTGTTGGAGGTATTATAAATAGGCTCTAGGATGATTAGGGGAGGCAAAAAATTTATGCCCCATTTCTTATAAACCTAGTTAAGGAATTGGGTGTGTTACACCCTTCCTTTTGTAAGAAGGAAACTCGAGTCAACCTCCAGGGTTGTGGAATGGCACACTGGGTAAATTTGGTTGATAGCATACTATTGTCTTAGATAGGCCCTCCATGCTTCCATTCATTGTGGTGGTTGGTTGATAAACCACCAGTCCCTTTCTCATTAATTGATTTTCAGTGGGATCAGGTTAAGGCTTACTAGTCTAAATCAAATATTTCAACAAGGAGGATTGGGTCATATTTGCATGATGAACCCCTCTCTATGTTCCCTCACTCTTTCCTCTAGTGGTATCATGGCCAATACTCAATGATTCACTCCCATACTCAATTGTTGGTCGTGACAATTAAAAAATAATACATTTACATTGTTTTCATGCCATGGCATGGAAATCATTAATCATGAATAATTAAAAGCTAGGGGAAATATGGGTGTTACAAAGGGTGCCTCTCACAGTCCCCTCACAGCTCAATATCACACAACCCACTGGTTTTCTGCTATATCTTCCCCGATTTTCCTCCATCTCTCTTCCTTTTGACCTGTCCAACCCAAGGAATGTACCCCTTCACTACTCTCATTCCATCAGGTGTCCCATTCATTTATCAGGGTTTCTCTAGCACATGTATCTAGGAATATCTGAACTAGAAACTCAAGGGAACTCACTGCTAAGATAAACTACCAACAAAAATGACAACAACCACTTGTTGATACAATGGAACTCACCCAGGAGTTCACTCTTCAGGATTGAAAACCTGGCTCTTCAATTTCCAGCTCCAAAATGCTTCAAAATCACTATTTCATGCTCTAGAATTTTCCCAACTTTTTTTTCCAACCCTGTTATCGAGCTAATTGTTAAGTGCAGACACAATCAATCCCCCTAGCTTCACTACGAAAATAGAACAAAACAAGACAATACACTACTCTTTCCTTATATTTCAATTATCAAATGAGAAATGGAAAAAGAACATACCTTTTAAATATCGAAGATCCGACTTCGCCAATGCAATCCAAGCTCCGTCATGAGGTTTATGGAGAAATATCTGCAAATGGACACAAGCCAATGAAGACAAGAATAACAGAGCCTACTTGATATGAAACAATGTATGTGATCAAGGAATCATACAATATGGACAAATAAAATCATATAGGAAAGAAAAGTGTATCTATATTAAAGAATGTAGAAGAAAGATACAACCAGATGCCTTGATGTTGTCAAGTTCCTTCCAAAAATTCCTTTCTTCCTACACACTTCTAATCCATGGATTCTGAGGATGTAGTTCTGATAGCTACTCACAATCTATCTTGACAAAGCAAAGCTCAAAGCCAATATACAAGCTCCAAAAAATCCAAGCTACAAAACCCAATCTCAATCCAGCTAACTTTCTCCATGAGAGCTCCTCTCCTTTTATAAGTTGAAGAGGATGAGGTGAGGAGGTTAGGATGATCCCACTAAACCATGTAAGAGATTAAGATCCAAACCGTTCAGAGGCCACCTCACCATAGAATCTTCTCCTTCTAGAAGCATCGAGAAAATGCCTGTTTTTCCCATGTACAAATATCGTCGCACCCTAAGTATAGTTCAATCTACAATGATGTCACAACCTAGATTTAGAGAAGGGTGCAGAAATCAAGCATCGCCGCACCCTATGTATAGTGCAGCCTATGGTGATATTCCTTGATAGGGTTTTACAAAGGAAAATACAATTTCTTCTCTCAGGCAAAGTTCTTCTCCCTTCTTTCTTCATGAATTCAGGCCATTGATCTTTCTAAAGACAAAGGATAGGTTTACATCATTAATGGTCATAAGAGTGAAAAACATAATGTGTAACAGAGAGACCCCCAAAGTATGAATTTATAACGGAGTGATGACTGAAATACTTTGTCGAGTGTGTGTAGGGAACAAGGAACACGTCGGTCGGAAACCTGTCAACAAACAAGAAAATACAATACAATAATATATCATCACTGGGGTAGGCATTCCCATACTCATAATACAAATGACTCAAAGCATAAATGTTGACATGCAAATATCCATGTCAAGTAAGACAGGTCATGGCCACCAATCATACACTGTGGATCCATGCCAGTATGACTCAAATATGAACATAGCCACCAAAATACACTGTGGATCTATGCATTAAAGAATCAAATTTGAACATAGCCACGAGACATACAATGTGGATCTATGCAATAGTACAATCTAAATATACTCCAATGCAACCTGAATCTGTCAGAAAAGATTCAGGGTCTTCATCTCCACCACTCTATAGTACGAATCTAACCATGTGAATACATGTGATGAAGTCAAACATGGTAGAAACCACTTGATTACTGGTCATTAATGAATATCGTTAACCAGTGTGAGAGAAATCACCATTAATGTTAATGACTCCCAAGGTACTCTAGTACAATCCAATGAATGTGAATTTGTGAGCTGAAGTCGAACACTCGATGGAATCTCCTGATCAGGGGTCAATAATGAAAACCCACTGTCGAAAGCGAAGAAACCTATCAATGAGGTATGCAAGTTCCATGGTACCAATTAGTTTCTAAGTCTAATTCCTGGATAATGAGTTGAAGTCGACAGGAAAAGACTCGACACAGGAGGGTAGTTGCCAATTTTGTTATCGGGTTAATTATTAAGTGCGGACACAAATCAATCCCCCTAGATTCACTATGAAACTGGAACAAAACAAGACAGTACACTACTCTTTCCTTAGATTTCAATTATCAAATGAGAAATGCAAAAAGAACATACCTTTTAAATATCGAAGATCCGATTTCGCCAATGCAATCCAAGCTCCATTGCAAGGTTTATGGAGAAATATTTTCAAAGGGACACAAGCCAACGAAGACAAGAATAACAGAGCCTACTTGATATGAAACTATGTATGTGATCAAGGAATCATACAATATGGAAAAATAAATTCATATAGGAAAGAAAATTATATTTGTATTAAAGAATGTGGAAGAAAGATACAACCAGATGCCCTAATGTTGTTAGGTTCCTTCCAATAGTTCCTTTCTTCCCACACACTTATAATCCATGGATTCTGAGACTATAGATCAAATACCTACTCACAATCTATCTTGACAAAGCAAAGCTCAAAGCCAATATACAAGCTTCAAAGAATCCAAGCTCAATCCAACCAACTTTCTCCATGAGAGCTCCTCTCCTTTTATAAGATGAAGAGGATAAGGTGAGGAGGTTACGATGATCCCACTAAATCATGAAAGCGAGTAAGATCCAAACCGTTCAGAGGCCACCTCACCATAGAATCTTCTCCTTCTAGAAGCATCGAGAAAATGCTAGTTTTTCCCACGTACGAAGATCATTGCACCCTAAGTATAGTGCAGCCCGCAACGACGTCATAACCTAGATTTAGAGCAACATGCAGAAATTAGGCATCGCCGCACCCTGTGTATAGTGCAGCCTATGGCGATCTTCTTTAATAGGGTTTTACAAAGGAAAATACAATCAAGCAAAGTTCTTCTCCCTTCTTTCTTCTGGAATTCAGGCCATTGATCCTTCTAAAGAAAAAAGATAGGTTTACATCATTAACAGTCATAAGAGTGATGAAAATAATGTGTAACAAACCCCCAATCTCTTCTCCCTTATTCTCTACTATTTTTCATATAAAAAATCAATTTCTAAAATTGTTTATTACTACCCATACGAATTTCCTCTCCTTTCCCAAGATAGTTGATTTCTCACTCTGGCCAATGTGGATCGTACTTTTAGTCCCATGCTCTCCAATAAATATGGGATGTGACTCTCACACCCACCCTATGATAGGTGTTCAATGATTGAGATCTCATACACTCAACCAGAAAATAGAAGGTTTCCCCAAATGATAATAAACTTCATAAATGTGGGTTTGAATTAATACCCATAAATTATTTCCCTTTGGACCCCTCTTGGACACTCTCTAGGCATTCCCCCTCTCTCGTGGATTAATCAACCCCCTATCTCCATCCATATCCAAGCAGCTGGTATTACATTATATTTATTTATAATTCAGTTAATATATTTTGTATTTTCATTACTTTTCCATAGCCACATTTATATTTACATTATGCATTAATTAAATTTGGGATTATAATGGGGATGTTGCATGGTAATTGACAGGTTCAGAAAAATGTGCATCCTCATGCCTTGTAAAAATACCATCAAGGGACATGAAGCAGGAAACTTGTTCTTTGAATAGGTCTAGGTGCACTTTGGGATACCAAGGATCATGATATCAGATAGGGACACTATATTTGTCAGTGCCTTCTGGACTACATTATGGGAGAATATGGACACTAAGTTGAAGAGATCTACATCATTCCATCCACGAAAAGATGGGAATAAATAAGTAATCAATAGGACTATAGCTTTTGAGGCGTTACAATAAGAAGCATTCGGAGACCTGGGATGAAAATATGATCTACATACAACACTCTTATAATAGAGTAGTCCAAACTTCTACTGGTAAGTCACCTTTTGAAAATTTCTTTGGATATGTTTCACCTTCACCCTTAGATGTTGTACATGGATAGAAAGGATGAGTGAAAGAGGAGCTCACAAGAGATGCATTAAAGGAAGAATTTTTTTTGAGAAGATTAGGTAGATCCATTTTAAAGTACAAGAGATAATAACATGGAACAAAGAGAACATTCATAGTGGGAGACAGAGTATGGCTACAACTGAATAAGGAAATACTATAGGGTCTTGGTAAGTATATCAAGGATTTGTAGTATGGTCCTTTTGAGGTATTGGAAAATGTGGGAGATAAGGCCTACAAACTAATTCTACCCCCATACATGCGCATTTAATCCGCAGTGAATGTGGAGAATCTCAAACTCTATGAACCCTCCACGTTGGATAAGGAGGAGGAGCAGATCCTACCTTCCATAAAGTATTTAGCACTATATGCTCACACAAATTTGGAAGAGGAAATAATTTTTTATAAGTGGTTTAGAACTACAAGACAGGGGTAGCATGACCTTGGGTAGGTTGGGTTGTGATGCAGGAGCATCCCCAACATCAAGCGAGCCAGCGCAGAGACAATCGGACAATTGGATGAGCGCCAGCACAAATTGGAATTGTTGCGCAATGTTAAATGAAGTCATTTAAGAAGAGACACACTTGTATAATGTAAATGGACCTTGAGCCTTTAGCTCTCGTCCTTAGTAGGTACAAGGCATTTAAAGTAATTAATATAAAGTAGATAGAATTTAATTCTAGATTAGACAGTTGTAGAGCGCAAGAGGGAAACGGGATATAGACACCCTCATTGTGCATTGTAATATTATCAAGGAAGAGCAAGAGCATGCAGAGAGCTGTGTAAGAACACCCATGTACAGATATTTGAACTAATAGAAGAGATGATTCAAATTCATGGTTCTGTGTTTGGTCTCTGTGTATTGATGTTGAATGATATGCTCATGAATGTTTGCTTCCTGTTATACATTTGCTTTATATGCTGTGTATATGATTTCATGTTTAAGATTGAAGTCTGAGAGGAAGAAGGAATGAGTTTCAATTGTTTCTCTATTTGAGCCAGAGAATTCCTGCAAGGAGTGCAATTGAAGTGTCCACAAGGAGTGCGTTGATAGAGGGTTCATATAGAGATAGATTTTGTTCTCATTTATCCAGAAGTGCAGATAGGCACATGAGCCGTGCAAGGAGTGCGCAGGCCAAGCTAAGCCTCAGAGTTGCGAATCTGAGTAGAGCGTTGATAGACTAATGTTGCAAGTGTTCACAGAGTCGAAGGGATTCAAGCACTTGAAGTGTTTGAAGGTTTTCGCTAGGAGTGCGCGCAAAAGTCTTTTCCAAGGCTCAGAGTTACAAGGAAGCTCAGGGAGGATAAATCCTTCAAATTTGTTGAAGGACAGTGCAGGGAAGCTGTGACTAGAAGATTCAAGAAGGTGTTGCAAGTTTACGAGCAGGTGGACGATCTCCATGGAGGAACACTTGGTCATTCGCAGGAATCACCAAGGAAGGACGGACGAACGATATTCTCTGAGGAGAATCCATGAATTTCCGTGAGCCGTTAGATCTCGCGGAGGCGCAGGGGAGATACTGCAGGTATTCCCGAGAGGTTTAAATCTCAGGAGGGGTAGAGCCGTTGATCTGAGCCACGAGGACCATTGGATTTGCACATGGAATCGTGTATCTGGGTTTCATGGGTTGAAGTCCCGTGAATATAGCTGCAGGAATCGTGAAATCATGAAACGCGATATCCCGACAGCCAAGAGGTTTTGTGTGGGGCCACAACGGAAGTTGGCGAGTGGACAGGTGGCACACCATATCGGGGTTTTGTGGCGAGAAGGCCCAAAATGTATGCATTAGGATTCACGATATTGTGAACTCTGAAATTCCGATGGAGTGAAGGGACCATTGAAAAGTCAACTCGCGAGCCCATCGAAGTTTCAGTGTATCGGGGTTCGGGAGTTGGAGAGAAAAGATGTTCGACATCGTGAGTGCCAAAATCGCAATAGGAAAAGTCCCGATAGGAGAGGGAAAGGGTCGGTGTTGACTTGTGTCTAGGTTCGGGGATTCGAGAACCGAACGCTAGACCTTTGGATTTGCAAAGTCGCGAAGTCCGATCTCCCGATTTGTAAAGAAGGGGGATCCCATGAGGATTACTTAGGGGGAAAATTTCCCGATAGGGAAATAGAAGAACATTAAAGTTCTTCGGGCCATGTGAAAGGAGAAGATCCTGTGAGCGGACGTGCTCACGAGTGCGTGCTGCGTCAAGTTTGGTATCAAAGCACAGAAAGGTTCTTTTCTTTCTATAGCAGAGAAGAAGAGAATTCACCATGCCTCCAAGGAGAGATAGACAGTCACCCAATCCAGAGGATATGGAGATGCAGAGGAGGAGAGGCAGGCAGATGACAGATCCCGTCATAGAGAGACAGATGCGTGATCTGCGAGCTAGACTTGAAGACATGGAGACAACACAAAGACGCACAGTCAGTGCTGGGGATTTGAGTGATTCCGAAAGAGAGGTTGAGGCTAAACGTGAAGAAGAAGTTGTAGCTGAAGATGCATCAAATGAGCGTTTGATCAAAGCTATTTCAAGGATGGATGCAAGAGCGAAGATGGACATTCCAATTTACGAGGGAAACTTGGATGCAGAGGAGATTCTAGACTGGATTAGAGCTCTTGACACATACTTCGACTATGAAGATGTCAAAGAAGACAAAAAAGTCAAGCATGTTGTCACACACTTGAAGGGACATGCAACATTGTGGTGGGATGAACTACACGCTGACAGACATTGCAAGGGCAAGCAGAAGATCAAAAGCTAGGATAGGATGATCACGAAGATGAAGGCGAAATTCATCCCCAGGGACTATCAAATTACTTTGTTCAGGAGGATGCAGAACCTGAGATAGAAGCTGATGACAGTGAAAGAATACACTGAGGAATTCTATAAACTGAACATCAGGGCAGGTCATCAGGAGAGCGATGATGAGAAAGTTGCTAGATATATGAATGGCCTGAGGTATGATATCCAAGATGAGATGAGCATGGTAACCATCCGAATGGTGGAAGATTCTTATCAGATGGCTCTGAAAGCGGAAGAGAAGCTGAGCCAAAAGAAGAGTCAGAGGGGCCGAGGCAGAAGTTAGCCCAGAGGCAAGTCAGTTGCCCAAGACAAATATCAAAAGCCCAAGGAAGACTGGAAGAAACCTAAGATCAAACAGAGCAAGGTGGAACCTCACAGAGAAGGCCATATGTTGAACAGAGAGGGCAACATACTAAGCAGAGGGGAGATTATGCTGACAACAACACTTTTCCTCGTACCAGAGGTAGAGGAAGAGGAAGAGGTGGAGTAATTACATGCTTCACATGTGGAAAGAATGGGCACAAGTCTTATGAGTGTCCAGATAAAAAGAAGGACATTGGAGAAGCTCACATTGTCGAAGCACAGAGGTAGGATGTTGAGGCAGAATATGCTGAAGGAGGAAGATCACTGATGATGCGAAAAGTCCTTTTGACACCCGAGAAAAAGGTGGAGAGTTCAGTCCAAAGGACCAGACTTTTCAGGACTGCTTGCAAGACCAAGGACAGGGTGTGCAAGGTCATCGTAGACAGTGGTAGCACGGATAATCTCATTTCTATAGAGATGGTAGAGAAGCTGGAGCTGGAGACAACTAATCATCCAAGACCATACAGAGTTTCGTGGCTACAAAAAGGACACCAGGTAACTGTCACTAAACAATGTTTAGTTGAATTCAAGATAGGTGGATATAATGATAAGATATTATGTGATGTCATTCCTATGGATGTTTGTCATCTATTGCTGGGTAGACCATGGAAATATGACAGGAATGTGATTCATGATGGGAGAATGAACACATACACCCTGGAGAAGAATGGGAGGACACACATGTTGCTTCCAATTAAGGATAAGGAGCTGAAGCCAGAAGTAAGCAACACTGTACTTCTCATGAGTGGGAAGGAACTTATGATAGAGGTCAAGAAGAAGGAGGATCCACAGTTCATTGTGGTCAGAAAGCCGAGGATTGTTCTGACTAGCACAAGAGTGGATGATTTACCAGAAGAAGTTCAAGAACTGTTGGAAGGGTTCGCTGACATAATAGTGGACGAATTACCTCATTCGTTGCCACCGATCAGGAGTGTGAGTCATCATATTGATCTCATACCAGGGGCCAGTTTGTCAAACAATGCCGCATACAGATTGACGCCGCAAGAGAATGAAGAAGTTAAGAGGCAAGTCCAGGAGCTGTTGGACAAGGGTTTGGTCAGAGAAAGCTTGAGTCCATGTGTTTTTCCAACAGTACTTAGTCTGAATAAAGACAGAGGCTAGAGGATGTGTATTGAATCGAGGGCGATCAATAAGATAACTATTAGGTACATATTTCCATTGCCGAGGATGGATGATCTTATGGATTGCTTGAGTGGAGCAAAGTATTTTTCAAAGATTGATTTGAAAAACGGATATCACCAGATTCGCATGAGAGAGGGTGATGAATGGAAGACAACATTCAAAACAAACGAAGGGTTGTATGAATGGCTTGTTATGCTGTTTGTCTTAACAAATGTGCCAAGTACCTTCATGAGGTTGATGAACGAAGTCCTGAGGGAGTTCATCGAAAAATTTGTCATTGTGTATTTAGATGACATATTGGTTTACAGTAAGACAGTGGCAGAGCATCTGAAGCATTTGGCTACAGTGATGCAGAAGTTACAGCAGGAGAAGCTGTTGATAAATATGAAGAAGTCCTCATTCATGAAGACAGAGCTCATTTACTTGGGGTTTGTTATTTCTGCAAATGAGTTGAGGATGGATCCAGATAAGGTGGAAGTGTTCAAGAATTGGCCATCACCAAAGAATATCTTTGGGGTGAGAAGTTTTCACGGATTGGCTAGTTTCTACCGAAAGTTCATCAGGAATTTCAGTGGAATTAGCGCAACAATGATGGAAACAGTGAAGAAGTGGCATAAGTCTTTTCACTGGATGGAAGAGGCTGAGAAGAGTTTTAACTTGTTGAAGAGGAAGATCACGGAACAACCAGTTTTGGTGTTGCCGAATTTCCAGAAGACATTTCAGGTGAAATGCGATGCAAGTGGATTTGCAATAGGGGCAGTCTTGAGTCAAGAAGACAAGCCGATAGCATATTTAAATGAGAAGCTGAATGAAGCGAAAGTGAAATACTCCACATACGATAAGTAATTCTATGCTATCATACAGGCATTGAAGAAATGGAGGCATTACTTGATCCCGAAAGAGTTTGTCTTGTACAGTGATAATCATGCATTGCAGTTTGTGACTCAACAGGAAAAGTTGAATCAGAAACATATCAAATGGGTTGAGTATATGCAGAATTTCACTTTTGTGATTAAACATATTTCTGGTACTGCTAACAAAGTGGCTGATGCTTTGAGCAAGAAGTGTTTGTTGTTGCAGGAGTTCATAATCAAAATGTTGGGTTTTGATGATCTCAGGAACATGTACGCTGATGATCCATATTTTAAGGAAGCGTATGAAGCAGCTGAGAATCCAGTTCTCAGAGACAGAAGCCAGTGGATAGAGTATATGATCCAGGAAGGATTGTTGTTTAGAGGCAATCAACTATGTATTCTGAAATGCTCCATGAGGGGGAATCTGCTGAAGGAGAAACACAGTGGAGGATTGGCAGGGCACTTTGGTCATGACAAGACGTTCGCAAAGCTGAATGAATCACATTTTTGGCCGGGGATGCGAGAAGATGTCAAGAGGTTTGTGGACAGATGCAGAATTTGCTAGCATTTGAAGGGAAGGAAGCAGAATGCGGGATTTTATCAACCATTGTCCATACCAGAGAGGTCGTGGGATGCAATTAGCATGGATTTTGTATTGGGGTTGCCAAGAACATAAAGAGGTGTTGATTCAATATTTGTGGTGGTGGATAGATTTTCCAAGATGGCACACTTCATTCCATGTCAGAAAACCAGTGACACAACTCACATTACAAACCTGTTTTTCAAAGAGGTCATTCGACTTCATGGGTTTCCGAAGAGTATAATTTCGGATCGAGATACAAAATTCATCGGTCATTTTTGGAGGACCTTATGGAGGAAGCTGGGGACTAACTTGTTGTTTATTTCAGCGTATCATCCTCAGACGGATGGACAAACAAAAGTGGTGAACAGAAGTCTGGGAGACTTGCTGAGAAGCTTGGTGACAGAGCACCACATCCAGTGGGAAAACATATTGCCACAGGTAGAGTTCGCGTATAATGACTCAGTTAACCGGAGCATAGGGTAGAGTCCATTTCAAGTTGTCTATGTCATGCAGCCGAGGGGAATTTCTGAATTGAGGGATTCAGAGAATACTGTGACTAGGAGCGCTAGTGCAGAAGAATTCGCAGAGGCGATGAAAGAACTTCACTGCCAAGTGAAGGAGCGATTGCAGAATTCAAGTCAGGAGTATAAGCGTAGAGCAGATCAGCACCAGAGACAACTTCAGTTCGAGGTTGGTGACTTGATTCTGGCACATTTGAGGAAGGAAAGGTTGTCGAGAGGTACGTATAATAAGCTGAAGATGAAGAAAATCGGGCCATGTAGGGTCTTGAAGAAATATGGGGTGAACGCGTACGAGATTGAATTACCCGATGGGATCGAAATTGCTCCGATATTCAATATCTCGGACTTGTACCCATATAGGGATGAGGAAACAGAAGCTGGAGTTGAGCAGCCAGTGGTTCAGTGGAAAAAGCAGATGCAATTTGTAGATAAGCCATAGATGGAGCGCATAATGGACAAACGAATTGGTAAAAGGACCAGGCGAAAGCAATACTTTGAGTATCTGGTCAAGTGGAAGAACCATCCAGTTGAAGATGCCAGCTAGGAGACCGAGGCGGAAATATAGAAGCATGGACATATCGTGCACGAGCTCATGGACAGGAGCCCATGAAATTTTTCAAGCGAGGGAGTATGATGCAGGAGCATCCTCAACGTCAAGCGAGCCAACACGGAGATAATCAGACAGCTGGACGATCACCAGCACAAATTTTGAAAACGCCTTGGAATTGTTGCACAATCTTAAATGAAGTCATTTAAGAAGAGGCACACTTGTATAATGTAAATGGACCTTGATCCTTTAGCTCTCGTCCTTAGTAGGAAGAAGGCATTTAAAGTAATTAATATAAAGTAGATAGAATTTAATTCTAGATTAGACAGTTGTAGAGCGCAAGAGGGAAACAGGATATAGACACCCTCATTGTGCATTGTAATATTATCAAGGAAGAGCAAGAGCATGTAGAGAGCTTTGTAAGAACACCCATGTACATATATTTGAACTAATAGAAGAGTTGATTCAAATTCATGGTTCTGTGTTTGGTCTCTGTGTATTGATGCTGAATGATATGCTCATGAATGTTTTCTTCCTGTTATACATTTTCTTTATATGCTGTGTATATGATTTCATGTTTAAGATTGAAGTCTGAGAGGAAGAAGGAATGAGTTTCAATTGTTTCTCTATTTGAGCCAGAGAATTCCTGCAAGGAGTGCAGTTGAAGTGTCCGCAAGGAGTGCATTGACAGAGGGTTCAGATAAAGATAGCTTTTGTTCTCATTTATCTAGAAGTGCAGATAGGCACAGGAGCCGTGCAAGGAGTGCGCAGGCCAAGCTAAGCCTCAGAGTTGCAGATCTGAGCAGAGTGTTGATAGACTACTGTTGCAGGTGTGCGCAGAGTCGAAGGGATTCAAGCACTTGAAGTGTTTGAAGGTTGCCGCTAGGAGTGCGCGCAAGAGTCTTTTCCAAGGCTCGGAGTTACAAGGAAGCTCAAGGAGGATAAATCCTTCGAATTTGTTGAAGGACAGTGTAGGGAAGCTGCGACTGGAAGATTCAAGAAGGCGTCGCAAGTTTACGAGAAGGTGGATGAGCTCCACGGAGGAACACTTGGTCATTCGTAGGAATCACCAAGGAAGGACAGACGGACGGTATTCTCTGAGGAGAATCCATGAATTTCTGTGAGCCGTTAGATCTCATGGAGGCACAGGGGAGATACTGCAGGTATTCCCGAGAGGTTTAAAGCTCAGGAGGGGCAAAGCCATTGATCCAATCCATGAGGACCGTCGGATTTGCACATGGAATCGTGTATCGGGGTTTCGTGGGTTGAAGTCCCATGAATATAGCTGCAGGAATCGCGAAATTGCAAAACGCGATATCCCGACAACCAAGAGGTTTTGTGTGGGACCACAGCAGAAGTCGGTGAGTGGATAGGTGCACACCGTATCGGGGTTTCGTGGAAAGAAGGCCCGAAATGTATGCATTAGGATTTGCGATATTGTGAACTCCGAAATGCCGATGGAGTGAAGGGACCATTGAAAAGTCAACTCGCGAGCGCATCGGAGTTTCGGCGTATCGGGGTTCGGGAGTTGGAGAGACAAGTTGTTCGACATCGCGATAGGAAAAGTCCTGATAGGAGAGGGAAAGGGTCAGCGTTGACTTGTGTTGGGGTTCGGGGATTTGACAAATGAACGCTAGACCTTTGGATTCGCGAAGTCGCAAAGTCCGATCTCCCGATTTGTAAAGAAGGGGGATCCCACGAGGATTACTGTGGGTGCAGATTTCCCGATAGGGAAATAGAAGAACATTAAAGTTCTTCGGGCCATGTGAAAGGAGAAGATCCTGTGACCAGACGTGCTCGCGAGCACGTGTTGCATCAGGTTGAAAGGACAATTACTAGGCAAGGAAAAGTGGTACTCTAGGGAGAAGTTAGAGGGAAAATTTCCTCACCTCATTCAATAAATCATTTGGGTTCCAAAATTCTCCCTAAATGGGGCGGTATGTTTTAGATTGAATAATTATATTATTTTTCATCTATATCAATGATTTCAGAGTGGAAAAAATTGGAGGAATCATCTTGTAGGTTCATTTTAGTGTCAAGTCCCAATTTGGAAAATTGGGGTCCAGGACCTTCTGGAGCCATTTTGAGGCATCAAATGGATTTTTTTTGGATTAAAATTTTACCAGCACATCTCAAACCCTGCGATGGTATTCTACACATCAGTACCTTTCAAACGGTGAAAATATCACGTCAATCAGAGCTCTTATGCAAAATTTACACCTTTTGCAAGTTTTCCTACCGTGTTGACCACCATTGTATGAGAGGATGCCATGCCAGGCCCATTACTCATGCATATGGGGCTGGCCACATATGTAACTTAAATAATAATATAGAAGGTCCAAAACTATATCATATTTGATGGTTGAGGAAGTCAAAAACCTACCCTTAGATGGCTATCGGGCTATGTTAAATACCGAGTCACTAGGAGGAGAAGGGATTCCATTCTATGTTATTATATTTTGTTCCATAGCAGAGAAGAATAAATGGGAGTGGGAGATTAGAGAGCATAACATAAAGGGTTAATCCTTTGTAGTATCCTAACATGCCATAGGTCTTAGGTAACATTGTAGAGAGTTCCTTCTCCTTTGTACTTGCATTATTTCCATACTAGAGAAAAGAGAGCAAAGCAGCCTCACCTTCTAGTTGGATTTTCTCCCGTAAAAGTTTCCAAGAGAAAATCTTTGTGTTATTTTTTGCATGGTGTGTGATTGTAATTTATTGTTCTCTATTTCCTCCTTTTATAGATTTCATGCATAAGAAGAAAATCAGTGACTAAAGATTCTGGAATATAAAGGAAATTTAACCTTCATAGTGTAGATTTCAGTTTTTATTTATTAGATCTATTGTGACGAACTGTTCCAGTGGAATATCATCTGCAGTTTACAGATCAGTGTGTGTTAGGCACTTTTCCATGGGGGGTTTGCAAGGGGGGATAGGATTGGCCACCCTTTCATAGGTGAATCCTTCGACTTCAGTTTCTAGCCCAAAGTCGATAGGGTTTAGGTTAGCACCCCAATTTTTTTTTTTAGGTAGTTTTTGCTATTTTATTGTTTTTCACTATTTTTAGCAGGTTTCTAAGTTAATCCCAGATTAAGAGATTAGGGTTTTGGTAGTTTTGGAATACCTAAAATATTGTATATATATTGTATTATGAATAGGGAAATTAATACCAAGAAGTGTTGAGAGGTGTGGCACCAAGGAATGATGGTTTTCTCTCGGTTAAGGGTTTCCAGCGTAAAGCTTTGTGTACTATGTGTATGAGCCATTGATTATTTTCTATTTTTCTTAAGAATATGTATGCATTTCTTTACTTCACAGGTTTAAAACTTACACAAATAATCTACTTCTTGTTTCCAAAAAGAAAATTTGGATCTTTTACATATAATTGATTTTTATCTAGAATTTGTAGGACTTTATTCACATGTTTAATGTAGTCTTCCCATGATTTTCTATAGATAAGAATATAATCAAAGAAAACCAACACAAAATTTCTAAGTTTGGGTTTAAATTTTTTGTTCATGGGGCTTTGAAAAGTAGAAGGAGCATTAGTTAACCCAAAAGGCATGACCAAGAACTCATAGTGTCCTTCATGTGTTATGAAAGTTGTTTCAGGAATGTATCCTATTTGAATATGATTTGGTGGTATTCTTATTTAATATACAACTTTGTAAAATAATCCACTCCATGAATTTGATCTAATATCCCATCAATATTTGGAATAGGGAATTTATTGTTGGACACACCAATCACACTGAGAGCGTGGGTGAATCAATGTGAGGCTCTTTTTACACTTCCTACAAAACTTTAGTTAGCAATCAACATTTACTCATTAGATCCATTCACACTTAGTTTCTTTCATGTAAACATATCTCAACAACATACATCAACAATAAAGAACTTTGAACCATCACAATAATGAACACAAAGAGCACCAGATATATGTTTGATATTTTTGTATTATATGTTACAAGAGACTACAATCTTAGGTTTTATCAGCACCAAATCTCAATTGAAATACCCAACCTGTCTATCTCAACACCAACCAAGATGTGAGGAATCCAACCCTTAAGTACAAGACCCAGCTTGTAGACAAAAAAGAATCTGTCAAACTGTACCAATAGTCTATACCAAGACAAGTGCATAAACTATGCACAACACAACCTGTCACAAAAAAATATCACCTAAACCTGTCTCATCAATCTCATCATCCAAATATGATCTACTCACAAAGATCAATCATCAAGTCAACTCTCAACCATATGCAAAATATCACGAAGTTAACCAACAAAATACCTCTGTCAATACACCATACTCTCCATAAACCAAATACCATAAACCCTTACACAAGAACATGTTCCAAAACCATACCTTTAATATTTTAGCAATCATAAAGACCTATACCATACCATGCAACAATTGAAAAATTCCAATATGCAAATCTGATGTGGTTACCAAACTGCCCACTTTCTACAACTGCCAAATCTGTTGTCGTGATTCTAGTGCCACTTTTTTTCTATCGTGATTATGCTACCATGGTCATAATCCAAATATGATCTACTCACAAAGATCACCTAAACCTGTCATGGTTTTTCTTCCTTGATTTTGCTTCCGCGGTTCTGTTGTCGTGATTTTTCTGTCGTGAATTTTCTCTATCAATAATACCTTCTGTTAACACAAAAGATTGATCATGTAAAGGAGTATTTATGGTTTTCAGAGCCTACATTTAACCATTTATATAGGAATTATGTCATATCATCAACTAAGAGACTCCTCGAAGTGTGCAAGCTATATTTGAGTTGGCGCTGCAAACTAGTGCTTCGAACTAGTTAAGGAAGAGGGTATGAGGTTAGGCAGCTTGCAGGCATCTGACTGCAAATCTGAAATTATCAGCATCAAACCCAGGGTCATCAAGGACTCCATGTGAATTTGTGTCTTGTTCGAAGGTCAATAAATGGTTTGGATACCTTATTTTCCTTTGGCACTGCGAACTGACACATGTGTTGCGAACTGAGACAGGTGCTGCGAACTCATTTCCTGTAGTAGCTGCTTTTATATATTTTATCATAAATCCAAAACGGTGATTTGGGTTTCTCTGAAATTTTTTGTGGAGGAATATGATATCCTTATTGACTTGCTAACCAAATTTCATCCTGACCTAGTTTGGGATTTGGTAGAAACAATTAAAACACCAGTGCGCTACGGAATGTGTTGCAAACTCTTTGTTTTGCATAGTTGTTGGATATTCGCCTTGTTGGGAGGTTGCCACATGTCAAGGATGGTTCAAACAAATTATCAGAGATCAGTTATATGCTAAGGGACACCTAGACCTAAGTTTTAGCTCCATTAAATAATTCATGCAGTGAGTTGGAAACAATTTATTAATGACTTCCAACAATTTCCTGAAAATTAGCAGTTTGTTGGATTCTTGTCTCTTTGATTGTTGCCACCTATTTCCAAGGCCTAGAATCCTATGCAAGAGGGGGAATTCGAATTGTAAAGTTTTCATTGAAATCCTAGGCTATAAAATAAGTATTATAAGTCATGGTAGAGGTTGGAATGTTTTGAGAAAAAATGAAAGTTTTCATAATGTTCATGTAACAAAGGATAGTTCATATGGTATAGACCATACTTACGACATTTTGAATAATAGAAATCAGTTCTTTCTTTCTTTTCACATTTTCTATCTAAATCGGATTATTGTTTATTGAATGATTTAGTAGGATTTATTGTAGCTTTGTTGCAATAGAGGATATGTTGTAATATTGTCTATAATTTTATCAGAATTTCCCTTTGATTATAAGAAGTTCTTGTTTCAGGGGTGTTCTTCATATGTCTATCTAATACCTGATGTAAATGTTATACATATTTCATATTTCCTTTCCATGTCTTCCATTTGTCCATTTTTACTCTTTAAACCCCAATCTAAGTTATTCAAAACCTTACTTGTTGGTGTATATTGTGTGGAGTGATCTATTATGGACACTATTTTCCTGAGTTTTCCTCATTCATTTTCCATCACTTTATAAAAATGTATTTGAACTTTGATGGGTGTTGGGCTTACACTCCTAGAAGTCAGAGTGTGACTCCCATGTGCTAACATTTTTGGCGCCATTGTCGGGGACGAAGTTGAAGATTTTCCCTGGGAGGAATGACAAAGATTCCAGCCAGTTCTTGATGGTGAACAAGGATTGGAGACAGAAAAGACTACATCTTTCACCCGGTGATTCCACTCCATGAAGAACCAATATGTCAACGGCCATGGAGGCTATCTTGTCAAGGATATTTGCTCCTATAAACTTTTCAACCATCTCTAGTTTTCCAAATCCAGTGCCTCATCTATCAGAACGGGGATATTTATTTCCTGTCTTCAGAGAAGAAAATGATGATGATCATGCTCAACATCTCATTAATTTTCATCAATGCATGGAGTAGTTGAACTTGCATCAGGAGGATGTTTTAATGAAAATGTTTATTTTCTCCCTAAAGGATGATGCCAGAGACTGGTACTTTTCTCTTCATGTTGCAAGCATATCCACCTTGAGAGAATTCCATGCTGCTTTCAATTTTCACTGTAAAAGGTATTACTCCTCTAAGTTTCTTTTTCATGATTGTTGTGAGGAATATGAGAAAAATGTTCAAGATGCATTAAGTTTCTCTCTTGGATGTGAGGTTGAAGAAGACCCATCTCTTTCTTTTCCTAGTTCTCATGACTTGAAGGAATATTTTATTTGTTGTTTTTATGAGGAAGAGACAGTGGATGATTTTTTCCTTGAATCATATATCTTTGATAGCCTTGCTTCTGATAAAGTCATTGTCTCAAATATTGAACAAGAGAAACCTATTGTTAAAAGACACTTTGATGATGAATACTTTGTGGATAGAGAGCATCTTGAAACAAAACATTCTAAATGTCAAGTGTCAAAGGTTTTTTATGGACAACCCATTTTTTATGAATATACCACTGATGGTGATGAACATAATTTTTCTATGTTTTCTTTGGAACCTCTTAGCACTATTCTTGTATATGATGATTATGAGTCTGGTCCTTGGGAATTCTATGGAGTTGTTGAAGGGGAATTACATATGCAACTGATATCTTATCCATCACCAACAAATCAGCAACCCTGTTTTGATCAAAACCATGTGTATGAGTAGAAAAATGTTCTTATAGTACATGCAGAAATGATTAACAGTCAGCCCATATGTGGTTATGAAGATGAGGAGAAACAATTCAACCAACAAATGCCTTTGTTTGTCATTCAATCACATGTTCTTACAGAGGACATCCAACAACCTGTGGGAAACTTTGAAGTAGAGAAGGCAACCTTTTATCAGTTAAGATTGCCTTTCCATCAGTTTCATGACCCTGTCAATGAATACATGCAGTTTCACTTTTCAAATGCTTTGGAGCCTGCAAATTTTATCATTTTTTCAGAATTTGGAGGTTATATTGGTGATCCCAAGAATGTATTTAGTCAGTTCTTAAACTTTTATTTCTTCTTATGGATCATTTGCAGTGACGAGAATAATTATTTTACCAAACAATTTGAGTGGCTACGGGGGAAGTTTGTTTTCACTTGAGAAAATTGTAAAAGTTAGTTAGAGTAGGGTCATGTATATAAATAAGCTCGTGTTCAACAAGGATGGTTTTAGGGGCTAAATTTCGCACATGGGCTAATTTTCTAAGTTTTTTCCCAAAACCAGATTCGTTATTCTAAAACTTATTCGTCAAAAATCTATAGGATAAAATTATTTTACCTTACAAATCGCCAAAATTTTATACAAACTATATAAAATCCTTAGAAATTTGAATATTTTTACAAAAATATTGCCAAACATTTTATAGTTTGCATATGAAGGATTAGTAAGATTCGCCAAGGTTTCTACATTTTAAAATAATTTTTCATCCTTAAAATCATCCCTGGTGTTCAAGCATTTCAGTTTTCAGTTTTCTTTTAGTATTTGAATAAGACTCCACCATCCCAATGGATAAGGCACTGGAACTACATGTTCTTGGAGCCTCAGAGGGAGGTCTCCATCACCTATGGAGCCAGATGTTAACACATAAGATTGATCATGTAAAGGAGGATTTATGGTTTTCAAATCCTACATTTAAGAATTTCTCTAGGCATTATTTCATACCATCAACTAACAGCCTCCTTGAAGTGTGCAAGCTATATTTGAGTTCGCGTTGTGAACTAGTTAAGGCAGAAGGTATGAGGTTAGGCAACTTGCAGGCATCTGAGTACAAATTTGAAATTATCAGCATAAAACCCAGGGTCATCAGGTACTCCATGAGCATTTTTGTCTTGTTCGAAGTGAAATAAAGGGTTTGGATACTTGATTTTCCTTTGGCACTGCGAACTGGCATAGGTGTTGGGAACTGAGACAGGCGCTACGAAATTCGTTGCGAACTCATTTCTTGTAGCAGCTGCTTTTAAATATTTGATCATAAATCCAAAACGGTGATGTGGGTTTCTCTGAATTTTTTTTGCGGAGGAAGATGATATCCTTGTTGATTTGCTGACCAAATTTTAGCCTGATCTAGTTTGGCATTTCAGAGAAACAATTACAACACCAGTGCACTGTGAAATGTGCTGCAAACACTCTCTTTTGCATAGTTGTTGGATATTTGCCTTGTTGGGAGATTGCCACATGTCAAGGAGAGTTCAAACAAATTATTAGAGATCATTTAGATGCTAAGGGAAACCTGCACATAAGTTTTAGCTCCATTAAATACCTCATGCAATGAGCTGGAAACAATTTATTAACGACTTCCAACAATTTCCTGAAAATTAGCAGTTTGTTGGATTCTTGTCTCTTTGATTGTTGCCACCTATCTCCAAGGCCTAGAATCCTATGCAAGAGGGGGAATTCGAATCGTAAAGTTTTCATTGATAGCCTAGGCTATAAAATAAGTATTATAAGTCATGGTAGAGGTTGGAATGTTTTGAGAAAAACTGATATTTTTCATACTGTTCATGTAATAGTGGATAGCTCCTCTCGTATAGATCAGACTTACGCCATTTTGAATAATACAAATCAGTTCTTTCTTTGTTTTCACATTTTCTATCTAAATTAGATTACTATTTATCGAATGATTTAGTAGGTTTTATTGTAGCTTTGTTGCAATAGAGGATCTGTTGTAATATTGTCTATAATTTTATCAAAATTTCCCTTTGATTATAAGAAGTTTTTGTTTCAGGGGTGTTCTTCATATGTCTATCTACTACCTGATGTAAATGTTAGACATATTTCATCTTTCCTTTCCATGTCTTCCATATGTCCATTTTTACTCCTTAAAACCTAACCTAAATTATGCAAAGCCTTACTTGCTGGTGTATATTGTGTGGAGTGATATGTTATTGACACTATTTTCTTGATTTTTCCTCATTCATTTTCCATCACTTTATAAATATGTATTTGAACTTTGATGGGTATTGGGATTACACTCCTAGTAGTGAGAGTGTGAATCCCATGTGCTAACACCTTCCCAAATAACCTTTCACAAATGGATATTCAATATGATCAAATATCATACTCATAAGAGACCCTTTCTCTCTTATTTATACTTCTCCATGTAGCTTCCTCTAGGGGTTATCTTCTAACCAAATTAACCAACTTCCTTATTTTTTGGATAACCCACTTCTAACCACTTTGTCCACTTACAACCACTTTATCCACAAATAGTAAACTTTCCACTTCTAGTTGCAACAAATTTATTTTTAATTTTTTTTCTTGTTGCAACCACTTAACCCATGACTAACCACTTTGACTGGTCAACTTCTTTTAGGATCTTTTATAATAATTTGACTTCTATGACCTCTTGACTTATTTGACCTTCTAGGGGCTTCTAGATAACTCACGAGGGTTCTCCAACTTCACATTGCAATAACTTTGTAACTGTGAGGAGTTATGTGACGTTCCACATATCACCGAAAATGGCATGACATATATTATCCATCTGGAATAGTTTGTCCTGCAAATTCACTGATATTAATTAAATTACTACTCAATAAAAATTGGGTTCCCTAACCACACTATTGGTCTATTCAACCACTTAAGCATTTGTAATTCACAAAGTGCCTTCCCGTGAGGGATTTCACCATAAGGGGACCACTTTGGAGTTTATCCATTTGGTTCTTCCTATCAACCATGAAATGAAATCAATGATACAAATCCCTTTAATATCACCACTTGACATCAACCCTTTAACAACAATTACATCAATGACCATATAACTGATAATAAATATATCAATGATACAAACACATCACTATGAAAATACTTGACATCAACCCTTTGACATCAATGAAAATATAGTACAACAATCTCCCCCTCTGGCATTGATGGAAACACCAACATTGATGTCAACACCAATCATTGATGGCAACACCAAGACATGGAAATGCTCATGCTCCCTCTGTGATCATCACTCCTCATCAATTTTCATCTCGCCACATCAATGTGACTATATCTCCCCCTTTGACATCAATGGAAAAGGGTATATCTCTTTGGGGTTTCTCCCCCCGACTAAACTGTCCCTGAGGTTGCTCTTCCTGGTTGCACTGTCCTATGGGCTGCTCTTCATGCATCTGATAAATATCTCCTCATGGAATCATACCTTTGTAACCAATCAAGGGAAAGAGAATAACTCCTTATGTGGGTATATCTCCCCCTATCTTCTTTGCAAGATGAACAATATGTTTCCACTCCAATTTTATTCTACTTCTACTCTACCAGAACATTGATCAACTTCTCAACTGCATCAAGAGAACAACGATCCTTGGACCTGTTCATGCATCAACCATATAAATCATGCCATCAAGTGTATTCCAATAATACATACTAACACATGAATAAATCCATGAAGAAAAGGATATGTCAACAATAAATACTGAATCATGAACAAACCAACAACAATGTACATTATGTGCCATACCATGTGTCGATAATGCACATCAACCATGTACATCAACACCATATATTATGTCATAAGATATCATCACTGAAGTGTATCAACCATGTGCCAAATATGTATCAAGATCATCAATAATATCATCAACCATACAACATGCCAATTGTGTGTCATATAACTCATGATATGCCTCTATCAAATGCCACAACCCATATGTCAAGAAATGTATCTCAACCATCAAGCATCAATCATATACCATATACCATCAAGCAAGTGCATCAATCATGAACCAAACACTTCAACAAGATGAACTACAATCTAGATATCCATACACCTATGCCACATCTTCCATATGCCAACCAACAAGTGCCTCTAACAATGTACACAGTGTGTACCAATCATTCATCATCCATAGATCAAGTTGTGACTCATCATATACATACACTAAGACATCCAACAAATATGATTCTAACAATACATCACAAGATATGTCAATGGAGCTCACATATGTACCCTTTAGGTACTATAACATATCTACCTCAAAACATTTACTACATAAAATATAATGCAGCAATAATACCTCTAAATATGTATAAAGAGTTTCCCTCAATAGATCAATGATATATATCTAGCTAGCATCACATCATCATGATATTTCTCATAAATAAAGCTCCATGACATCACTGAGAAAGTACTCAACATAACCAGCATTGTACCTCAACAGAAAATACTTCAATCCACAACCTAGGGTTACTACCATGCATCCATAATAGACCTCAAGCATATGATCCAAAGATAAGCCATGTATCATCACCATACATTCATACATACAAACATGAAAACCTGAAGCATATCATCTCAAACCCTGCATAAACTATGTTGTACCATCAAACCATGCTGCAAATCATCTGTACACCCCCTTTTCTAAGGGATTTACCTCATGTACGTGACTTAAATGCATACATATTGCGTATGTACCCAAAATTTCTTTAGAAAGACTGCGTATATACGCGACTATTCCCATAGAAGCCCATGTATGCCTCAAAAAATGTACGGCTTGATCTTGCCTCATGGCTTCCATTCTGTTCTGGTGGTTCAGTCTTCTTCATCCACTTCTGAAAGTGTCCATGTTTCTATGTACATGTACTCTAAGCTTCCATCCTTTCAAAATTCTCTTCCTTCCAAGTTACATGTGATCTTGTAAGTTCTTTACATGCTACATGAAGCACTCCTCATTGGATGTCTCCTTTAATTCTAGAAACCCTGAACTTTGTGGCCAAACCCACTGCATTTGTAACATCTCATGTTGTGACAATGAGAAGCAATGTGTCCCACTTGATTACATCTCCAACATCATAATATGTTGTTGAATGTTCCAACATATTTCCTTGCATAATGTTTTCATTCTAAATCTTTCTGACCAAATTCATTACATGAGAAACAATGACCATGAAAAAGATTTTCATACCTTTTCTTTGGTGTCCACCTTGAAGGTGTCTCTCTTATGAATTTTCTTTGAGGTGTAGAACCTTCTTCTTTACTTCCACCTTTTGAAAATCAAGGACTTACCTCATTCTTCTTAGAATTTCTATCTTCAAAGTGTGTTTCTTCCTTGTTGTATCCAAGACCGGATTTATCATTAGGTGATCTTTGACAACTCAATTTTTCATCAATAATTGTTGAATTGTTCATGAACCTATTTGACTTCTCTGCTTTCCTTCTAGCTTCTTCAATTTGGGTCTTCATATTGACATTGAATTCAAGGATTTTTCTAATCTCATCATCTACCTTCTTCTTTTCTTCTGCTTGACTAATTATATTAGTCTTTAGTCTCTTGATCTCTTCTTCTTGTTTCATGATTATTTGCCTTAGTGCCATGGTATGCCTTTGGTACTTTTCTATTGCTTCCTTAATGTATTCATAAAAATCAAGATCAAAAGTATAATTATCATCTTTTTCTTCTAGCACATCTAAGATTTTATCTTTGAGCTTCAACAAATATTCCTCTTCATCTATAAGATAACTATTATTTGATTCTACACAACCTTCTTCTACTTGTGTGTCCATGGATCTCCTTCAAGCTTGTAAGGCTTATATTCAAGGCCTTCTCCAATACAAATTGTTGGACACATCGACCACACTAAGAGGGGGGAGGGGGCGGTGAATCAATGTGAAGATGTTTGTACACTTCTTACAAAAATTTAGTTAACAATCACCATTTACTCATTAGTTCCATTGACACTTAGTTGCTTGCATGTAAACATATCTCAACAACATACATCAAAAATAAAGAACTTTGAACCATCACAATAATGAACACAAATAGAACCATATATATGTTTAATATTTTTTTATTATATGTTACAGGAGACTACAATCTTAGGTTTTATCGGCACCAATTGAAGAGAGCACCAACTCTCAATTGCAAGACCTAGCCTACATATCTTAGCACCAACCGAGATGTGAGTAATCCAACCCTCAAGTGCAAAACCCAACTTGTATACATAAAGAATTATGTCAAACTCTACCAACAGTATATACCAAGAGAAGTGCATCAACTATGCACAACACAACCTATCACCTCAACATGTCTCATCAATCTCATAATCCAAATCTGATCTACTTACAAAGATCAATCATCAAGTCAACTCTCAACCATATGCACAATATCACCAAGTTAACCAACAAGATACCTCTAGCAATACACCATACTCTCCATAAACCAAATACCATAAACCCTTACACAAGACCATGTGCCAAAACCATGCATTTAATCCTGTAGAAATCATCAAGACCTATACCATACCATGCAACAATTGAAACAATTCCAATATGCAAATCTGGTGTGGTTACCGAATTGCCAACTTTCTACAGCTGCCAAATCTGTTGCCATGGTTTTGTTGCCGCGATTCTGTTGTCACGGTTTTGTCGTCATGATTATTCTGCCACGGTTTTGTTGTCACATTTTTTCTACCATGATTTTGCTGACATGGTTTTGCTGCCACGATTTTTCTGCCGCGAATTTTCTCTATCAATAATACCTACCCAAACAACCTTTCACAAATGGATATTCAATATGCTCAAAGATCATACTCATAAGATACCCTTTCTCTCTTATTTATGCTTTTCCAAGTAGTTTCCTATAGGGGTTATCTTCTAGCCAACTTACCCAACTTCCTTCTTTTGGGGATAACCCACTTCTAACCACTTTTTCCACTTACAACCACTACATCCACAAATAGTAAACTCTCCACTTCTAGTTGCAATTAATTTATTTTTAATTGTTTTCTTGTCAAAACCACTTAACCCATGACTAACCACTTTGAGTGGTCAACTTATTCTAGGATATTTTAGAATAATTTGACTTCTTTGACCTTCTAGAGGCTTCTAGATAACTCATGAGGGTTCTCCAACTTCACATGGCCATAACTCTCTAATCGTGAGGAGTTACGTGACATTCCACATATCACCAGAAACGACATGACATATACTATCCATCTGGAATAGTTTCTCCTAAAAATTCATTGATCTTCATTAAATTATTCCTCAATCAAACTTGGGTTCCCTAACCACACTGTTGGGCTACTCAACCACCTAACCATTTGGACTTCACAACGTGTCTTCTAATGAGGGATTTCACCATAAGGGGACCAATTTGAGAACTTTATCCAAGAGTGTCTTCCCATGAGGGATTTCACCATAAGGGGACCACTTTGGAGTTTATCCATTTGGTTCTTCCTATCAACCATGACATGACATCAATGATACAAATCCTTTTAATATCACCACATCATTATGACACCACTTGACATCAACCCTTTGACAACAATTACATCAATGACCATATAAAAATTAATCAATATATCAATGTTATAAACACATCACTATGAAAATACTTGACATCAATGACAACATAGTACAACATTTATCCTTGATGGTGATTTTTTTTATATCTCTATAATCATGACATGTCCTCCAAGAATAATTTGTTTTTCTCACCATAACTAATGGAGCTGAAAATGAACTCCTACTTGGTTGAAACACTTGAATACATCATGTCTTGTACCATTTTCTCAAACTCCCATTTTTTTTGATGAGGATTTTTATAGCCTTAATTTCCACCCTACTATGTTAGGAGGAACATAGCATAAGATGACAATTGAAACACACTCTTCTTCTCAAGAATTCATTCAGTTTTAAGGGAGGTTTCTTGTCATCTATATGAAAACATGTGAAGGGTCGCTAGTCCTCTATATTACAACATGTGACCATGTTGCTAGTTGACAATGTGCAGCTAGAGACCTCCCCTGTAACCTTCTAGATTTGCAAAGTTTCAAAGATGTAAGCGATGGATGATTTGGTTCTTCATAGCATGAGCCTTAAAATTGTAGCATTCGAGTGTCCATTTGTTTCTAGAAATTTTAAATTGCTCCTAAGACTCTTCCAAGAATCTATATAAAGAAAATTGATCTTGAGCATAGGAGGAAGAATAATTCATGGAGATATTCAACCAAAATATAGAGGTGTTCTTCCATTTGAGATCATTTGTAGTTAGGTTGCCTAGCTTGGTTGAAAAGTTAAGGAGGAGTAATCTGGATTATTTTCGGCACGAAATGAGAGCAGAGATATAATAAATAAATGCACAGAGATATCATGGATATCCAATAATATAATATAAATGTATCAAATATGCAACCATAAACACAGATATACAGTAATACACAATTTCTATTAATGAAATAAATGTACAGAGACTGTAAAAATACAGAGAGAAAGACTCACTAGAATGGTGGCAGCTTATCTCTGAGAAGAGATGTGACGGCTACTAGCATTTTCAAGAAGATGATTATGCCAAAAACCCTAGACATCCAAAAACCTAACCCTAGGAGATGAAGCGCCAAAACTCATGTGGGCCCCATTTGGGTAAGTTAGTACATCAATTTCTCGGGGTCGTAACTTTTGCATACAATATCTGTTTTAGGCATATGATAGCCTGTTGGAAAGGTATCGTAGAGGAGATTAATTTTGGAGGCGATATCAAAGGAACATTTTTATTTCTCCCCATTTTCCCAAAAATGTCGTTTAGGGCCTCAAAATGGCCCTAGAAGTTAAAAACTGCTAAAAATAGAAAATTACCAAAATTGCCAGAAAACTATTTTGAGCCAGTTGGAAAAGGTGGGTGGCCATCGATATCCACCTAGATCAATCCTCCCTCCTTATGAAGTAATGTTATCCATTGCGTTGAGTGCCCGAGGGAGAGAAAAAAACATTTGTTGAATCTGAATCTTGGTGAGTTGCTTGCCTTGTTGGAGACATCGCACTGCTTAGTTTGTGGAAGACTGTCACGAACCTATTGAGGTTGAGGTTGTTAAAAAAGTCAAGATACACTAAAGGACAGTGTGCATAAGGAATCTATACACTTTTTTTCAACCTTGTCGAACTAATTCTGTTGGATAGAATGTGCTTGGGGCGTGGCTATAGTGGTTGCAGTGTCCTTCTGTTCCCCTTTTGAACAGATTGTGAAGAAGATGAATTTTGCAATATGAGATACTACCCTGCGACACTATTTAGGTGGAACAATAGTTAGAACTACCTTTGTTATTCTATAGAGATGACCCCCTAGAGAAGCAATGACATTGCGGGGTCGAGACTCATAAACTACATGGCGTCTCCATATATATGGCTAGACCAAGAGAACATCACAGACATCCAGTGGGGAAACATCACATAATACCTCATCCTTGAAGGGCTGGATGTCATATGAAAATTGACACTATTGGCTGACACAAAGATCTCGTCCTTGGCGAAGCCACCCGATGTTGTATGGCTGCGGGTGTGGTGTTGTCAACAATCCCAACTGTTTGAAGACCTCTGCTGAGATGAGGTTCTTTTGGATTCTGCTATCAACAATAAAATGCAGTGGGGTCCCCTTCACCCACATTTGTGAATGATAAAGGTGCTCCCCCTCTTCAGGATCTGTTGGTTCTTCTGGTTGAATTGTTGCGGCTGCGACAATAACAGTGGTGTCTGCATCAATGATCTGTCCTTTACCAGTATTTTCAGAATCAGATTCTGAATCAGGGTTCGGCTCCTTGTCTTTGATCTCGACCACTAATGAATGTTTTGACCGACATTCATCGGTGTTGTGCCGGGGGATTTTGTGGAAATAACACCATTTTCTGGTGTCCTTCTTTATCTTCCTGTGACCCTTCTTTTCCTGTCGGTTGGACTATTTTTCGGAAGACTTTTTGTTAGGGTCGTCTTTGTCATACTTTGGTTGTTGCATATTTGCAGACTCGAACTCCTGTTTTTTCTAGTGCTTAAATTTCTGATCAATTTTAACAACATATCGATAAGCAGCACCGAGTGATGAGATATCCAGAAAATCCATTTCAGTTTGGATGTATCTGTGTAGAGCCCCATGATATTTCAGAGCCAAATGTCGTTCGGAGTCTTTGATACCCAGCTTGGTGCGAAAGGTATGGAAGGTATTGGTGAAATCCAAAACTGCTTGACCCCTCTCTTGCTACAGTGTGTTCCATCTCATGTACAGGTCCTCATTGTTTCCAACAGGGTAATACTGTTCCTTTACCACATCCACAAAAAATTCCCAAGTGGGCTCGACCCCATATATTCCAGACTCCTCTGTGGAACTTTTCACACAGTAAGTTTCCCACCAATGTTTGACATGGGGGAGAGATTTAAGGAGTGCGAAGGTGATCTTTTCCCTGTCGGAAAAATTATGAACAGAGAAATAACCTTCTAACAGATTTAACCATTTGTCTAGAGCATCCGCATCTATCTGACCTTCAAATATAAGAATATCAAAATTAACCTGTACCTTTAAAGGAGAGGTGCTTCTAAAGTGGTTGTGTGATGAAGATGCACCTGTTCCTATCGACAGGTGTTGAAGGATGTGGGAAAAATTCTCCATCATTTTGTCCCACTGTCACGTGAGAGCTTTCTCAAGCAACATATTGATAGAATCCCCTTCTCCGTCGTTTTTCTTTTCTTCCACCATGGAGGGTTTCTTGGGCGTGAGAGAGCGATTGTCTTCAAGAGATACAATCTTGAGACCCAACTTTCTATACTCGGACCTCATCGGGGACATGCACTGAAAAATGATCAAGAGCAACCTGCTCTGATACCACTAATCTAGATTATTTTCAGCACGAAATGAGAGCAAAGATATAATAAATAAATTCACAAAGATATCGCGGATATCCAATAATATAACATAAATGTATCAGAGATGAAACCATAAACATAGAGATATAGTAATACATGATTTCTATTAATGAAATAAATGTACAGAGACTGTAAAAATACAGAGTGGAAGACTCGCTAGAATGGTGGTAGCTTATCTCTGAGAAGAGTTGTGACGGCTACTTGCATTCACAAGAAGTTGATTGCAATGAGGCTTTGAAGGCTTTTTCTACAATAAATAGGAATGTCAAAAACCCTAGACATCCAAAAACCTAACAGAAGGATATGAAGTGCCAAAAGTCACGTGGGCCCCGTTTGGGTAAGTTAGTACATCAACTTCTCAGGGTTGTAACTTGTGCATACGATCTCCGTTTTAGGTGCATGATAGCCAGTTGGAAAGGTATTTTCAAGGAGATTCATTTTGGAGGCAATATCGAAGGATCTTCCATATTTCTCCCCATTTTCCCAAAAATGTTGTTTAGGGCCTCAAAATGGCTCCGGAAGTTAAAAACTGCTAAAAATATTAAATTACCAAAATTGCCAAAAAACTATTTTGAACCAGTTGGAAAAGGTGGGTGGCCACCAATATCCACCTGGATCAAGGAGCAAGGAGAAAGGGGTAAGGAGGAATGCATATACACCTAGAGGTAAAGTGCATTGATGCTTTTCTTTCATATTAATCAATAGATCATTGGTTTTCCCTTATAAATAATTGTATTACATTTGCAAATGTGTAGATCCGATTTGTTTTCACATAGATCATAAGGGATAATTTTAAGGATGGGAATTTATCTCAGAATGTAGAAACCTTGGAGAATCTTACAAGTCCTTAATATGCAAACTATAAAATGTTAAGCGTTATTTTTGTAAAAATATTCAAATTTTTAAGGATTTTATATATTTTATATAAAATTTGGGCTATTTTTAAGGTAAAATAATTGTATTCTATAGAATTTGGGTGAATCACTTTTTTTAAAAATTTGGAAAAGAATGGAAAATTGGCCCATGGTCGATACATAGACCCTAAAAGTTTCCCTGCAGATCATATTAGATATAAGTTAGATCTAGGATTTTAATGCTAAGAAAATAAGTAGAAAGGCATTGTTTTATCTATTGTGTGAAAGAAGAAGTTTGTATTAGTTGGATATGGAACTTTAAGACAACAATAGCCAGGACATACGAGGATGACCTTCAGGATCAAGGTATGCCATTCTACCATTTCTTAGTATAATTGTGAACGTACTTGATGTTTTTTGGGAGAACCATAGAATTCTATCCAACTGTCTATATGGAGTCAATAGGTAGATCTTAGGGAGATCTTACTATTCAATGGGTGAGCTTTTCTCCAAAACAAAACTGGATCTCGAGATATAAATTAGTCAGACATGCGAGGACAACCTTTGATAAAGAGGTATGTTATTCTCTCTATTAGTGTAAAAGGAAACACATTTACTTAGATCTAGGGAAAAATATATAATAATCTATCCCCTCTCTCTATCTTGGATAAAAGGAAGATCCAAGGGAGATATATCTTATCCATAGGAAAAATTTATCCACAACAGAATTGGTGACTCCACTAGGGACAACCTTTGTCTTTTTCCTTAACTCTTAAAGAGTTTTTCCCATAAAAGAGGGCATCAACCTTCAAATCAAATTATGTAACTTTCTATGCAAAATATGAAAGAAATAACTGTAGATATGGATTCCTCTCAAAAAATTATCCGCTATTTTTTTTTAATTCCAAATCGGTGTCCAGAAAGCGAAACTATCGTTGATTTAAAATAAGTTATTTTGCATATTTTCTATGATAGCCACGTGGAAAATTTTGGCTAATATAGTTTGATATATAACTAGATTGCATATAGAACAAATCCATTATATAAAGGATTTCCTGGGATTTCTTTTGATATATTATGTCATATGTTTTTGGTAAATATAGAGTGTACCACAACCCTTTCAGATTTATGCTGCCAAACTCTACATCTCCATTAGATTTTTTTCCATTTTTTTGTTTTTTGATCTCGTAGAGACATTGGAGTGTGCTTTGGTACATCACTACCAATATCATACAGACCTAACTTGTTGTTTGATGGTTTTTGGTTTGCAGATCTATTTTCTTGATTGGATTAAGAAACTTTTTTACATTTCAATTGAAAAACAAAAGTTAAAATTTGCATGCATAAAGATTTTGAGCATCTAGGAAAAAGAACATTTTGGTGTTTGGTTTTGAGATCTTGTTGAGATTTCAGTCTTGGATTGTCTTGGATGGTTTCTAGGTGATTGTGAGGTTGCATTGTGAAGTTTGTAAAGAAAAATACCTCTTTCCTTCCCATAGTTAGAATTCATCGAATTGAACGATTTGCATTGGCATCTTTGCATTGATTTGGTTGGTGAAGACTCATGACATCACTCAAGTTTCTTCCATTTCCCTTGACTTAAAAGCAACCTTAAGAAAAATATTTCAAAAGATTCTTTTTCTTTTTTATCACACCAAGATTAACTAGGTTTATGGCCTTGGAATAGGATTGAAAAGTAAACTCTCTAAGGCAACAAAATGAAACTTAGAGTCATTAACGAGTGTGTAAATTCATTTTTACAACCAATATGTCAGCATCCTCCTCTAACACAAGAGTTAAGCGTGACATTGCATCAGGGAAATTAGGGTGATTACCCCTCTCTGATTGTTTTAGTGTTTGTGATATTTCTTCGAATACTACGTATATGTTGGTTTCGTTAGTGTCGACACCTCTCTATGAGGTAGTTATTTCAAAGCTTCAGGCATAGTTACCCTACCCTTACGTGTGGTCGGACCTGCAATTGTTCTCTTGTTCATTGATTGTGAGGAGGGAACCTTAATGGCCACTCCTAATTATCCTATAGAGGTGACTACAGGTGGGACGTGCCTGTAGTACTTGGGGCAAATGTTCAGTAACGATCTTAGTTTTCATGGAGGATGCTCACCTTAATAAAGAGTACTTTCACTAGTTAGGATATTTCGTGCAGATCATTGTAACTTATCCTCATAACTTTGATATCCAACCTTGTGGGGACTTCATCTCCCCCAAAGGGTTGGTTTTTGGAAGGCTCCCTGAGCCATTGGTTTTCTTGTTGTTGCCTATATTTGTTATGGGTGTTATCTTTAATTATCAATCTTAGTCAACCTTAGGTTGATTGTTGTTGGAATTTTGACACATATTATTCATCATGGTTGAACTACCACATCATTGGTCCTATTGATTCTAAGGACTTGATCCCACCATGAAGGTACAACCATCTCTCGAGCGATGTGAAAAAGGTGACCAGGAATTCAAAGAATATCATGTCTGGTTTGAGGAGAGTGGGCTTGTGGAAGTGGAAGTGGTTGAAAAAATTCCTCCACCCAACTTTAACCCTCCTTTGACTGATTTTGATACCCCTAATACTAGTTCAGGTTAGGGAGTTCTTTAGTGAACCCTTTTCTTTTTTCAACAACTCTCACACCATGTCGAGCCCAAGTGTTTCATCTAGTGTGTATGAACCATCAATCCCATCCAAAAGTGTGTCTGGGGGCATCCTATTGATGTCCACCTTACCATCCTTGAGTTCCATTGGACCTACACCAACTATGGTCGTTTCTACAGGTGTCTCCATTTGGAGGATGTCGTCCATGTCTTCTTTTCCATTCACCAGTATACCTAGCATTGCCACGACCATCCCATCAGTTACAATTCCCACACTTGGATATCCATGCAATGGGGGAAGGATCCTTTCTTTCAGTATGGGGAGTGAAATTCCTTCCACCTCCACCATTCCTATGAGCGGAACAATGTTGTCGAGTGTTGGTTTTTCATTTGGTTGGAATATTCCTATTGGTTTTGGGACTACTCCTAGTCAATCTGGGGGTAATAATGTGTCTAGAGAATTTAATTTACCATGGGTCAACACACCTTTCACTGAGGGAACACCCCCTGGGGGAAACTTTGCACAGTGGGGTGGTTATCCCTTCATCCATACATCTAGTCTTGAGGGGTTCTTCCCTGGGGCTAGTATTGGTTTCAAAAGTAATTTTCCTTTAGGGTCTAGTTCTAGGAGAAACCATGCTTCTGGGAGTGATTCAATTCCTAAGAGTAATCACCCTTCTACAACATTACATCCTTATAGAAGAACAAATATAGGGGGACCATAAGGTTCATCTAGGACTCTAGGAGGTTCATCCTCATCCTAGTATTCATTTTCTCATACATCGTTTCCCTTATTGGTGACGTCATATTTTCTTGATATTTCCTATCTGACAAATGACCATATTGTCCACAATCCAATATGGATGGTTATACCTACAAATATCCCATCCAATATGCTGAAATTTGATGGAAATATGGGAGAAGAACCATCCACCCACATCATGACATACAATTTTTGGTGGTCATCCAAATCTTTGATATATGATAGTATACAACTACATCTTTTCAAAATATCCCTAACATGAAGTGCTGCCAAATGGTACATAGAAGTAAAGAGTGCTTCCTTCAATAGTTTCAATGACTTGGCTATGTCATTCTTAATGCATTACCAATTTCCCATTCGGTACAAGGTAGGAACAATGCTCTTATCATTGTGAAAAGATACTTCAACTCACATTTCCGATCACATACATGAGTGGAGATGATGAAATAGGATGATCAAGACTCGAGTCCCTAACCAAATCCTGATGGAGTGGTTCACTAAGCCTCTCCTACCACCCATTGCCAAAGAAATTTCTATGGCATGGGAGAATACTCAGGATCAAGCCATCTTGCATGCCCAAAACTTAGATTTTATTTATTCATAGTCATGAACTCTTTATGATATTAACATGCATGCTCCTCGGCCATCAACAGATCCAAGAAAACCGAACCTAGGACCCCATGTTGATGGCATGGTTATTTCTGTATCCCATGCCTCTGTGGGCCATATCACTAATCAGATGAGTCATATGACCATTTCTTCAAACCTGTCAGCCACTGTTCCCATTTCTCACATTTTCCTAGTCCCCACTTAGACCTTCAAGGTGAATTCAGTGCAATCCACACAACTGAAGAATCCTTAGCAACCTAAAGGGAAAATGAAGAAAAACTACAATACTGAGCAAGGGACCACTCCAAACCAAAAAAACCAATGAGGGGGCATGAAAGAAAATATTAAGAGTCAGTTCCCTTGCACAATTTGTGGGGAGGGCCACCCTCATCACTAGTTTCCTAGGAAGTATGAGATCCATCACTATTTGGGACAACAAAAGGAATCCAAGTAGCTTGTTGTTTTAACTCATCCCTTCCCCCCTCAACCTCAACAAATGGTTGCAAAAAATCTTTCCTCTCCTCAAGGGGACATGGAAGGTACCACTCAGTATGAGGGGTCATCTTTGAATGGTACAATTTTGATGTGTTACCAGATGGTCTCCCTTCAAACTCAAGCACAAAACTATGACAACCTCGAGACTACTCCTCCCACGTAGGAGTCTGCATCCTCTTCCCATCCTAGTGGCTCTCTTTAGATTTAGAATTCATCCTTTGACACATTCCTTTGAATCCCAAAGGGATTTCTTCGACGTATGAAACATAATCCAAACACATGAGCTGCTCGCAACTATAATATTGTGGAAGACTTAGCCCAGGCATCCTATGCCATGTCTACCCTTGAAGTTCTCCAAAGTTGTTGTGCAAGCAGAAAGATTTATTATCTGTTATAGGTGGGATTGATCCCTCGGAGTCGAGTTTGATTACTTTTGATTTAGATCAGGTCAATCATAGGATTTCCCACCTAGGATTGGGGAAGAACATCCTTTGCACTATGGTTGATGAAGGAGCCTCGATGTGTATCATGTCTATGTCATGTTGGAAATTTATTGGATCTACAAAGCTTAATGTGTCTACTATCATATTGAAATAATTTGAGAGACATACATTCCATCCCCATGGAATTATCAACACATTGCCCATTGAGATAGGTGGTAATATTGTCGTCATTTCCATGGAGGTCATCGACAAACCTCTTGAGTATAATTTACTACTTGGACATACTTGGTTCTATGAGATGACCACTATTGTCTCATCTGTCTTTTAGTTCTTACATTTTCCTCACCAAGGAAAAATTGTCACTATCAATCAATCTGGATTTTGTAGCCCAGACCTTTGATCCAATGCAGGTTCTAACGTACCCTTTTGTCAGTGATTCCCATAGTGCATATGATCCAAATTATTTTCGGCATGAAATGAGATTGGAGATATAATAAATAAATGCACAGAGATATCACAGATATTCAATAATATAACAGAAATATATCAGAGATGCAACCATAAACACAGATATACAGTAATACACGATTTCTATTAATGAAATAAATGTACAGAGACTGTAAAATATAGAGTGAAAAACTCGATAGAATGGTGGCAACTTATCTCTGAGAAGAGATGTGACAGCTACTCACATTCACAAGAAGATGATTACAACGAGGCTCTGAAGGCCTTTTTACAATAAATAGGAATGCCAAAAGTCCTAGACATCCAAAAACCTAACCCTAGGAGATGAAGCGCCAAAAGTCATGTGGGCCCCGTTTGAGTGAGTTAGTACATCAACTTCCTGGGGTTGTAACTTTTGCATACGATCTCCGTTTTAGGTGTATGATATCTCGTTGGAAAGGTATATTCGAGGAGATTCATTTTGGGGGCTCAATCATGCCTTTGGCTAAGAAGCTCGATATCTAAAAACCTTCATTTGGGCCCTCAAAATGGGCCCGGAAGTTAAAAACTGCTAAAAATAGTAAATTGCCAAATTTGCCAGAAAACTATTTTGAGCCAATCGGAAAAGGTGGGTGGCCACCAATATCCACCTGGATCAATCCTCCCTCCTTAGGAAGCAATGGTCTCCATTGCATTGAGTTCCTGGGGGAGAGGGAAAAGCATTTGCTGAATCTGCATCTTCGTGAACTACTTGGCTTGCTGGAGATGTCGCGCTACTCAGTTTGTGGAAGTCTGTCACGAACCTGTTGAGGCTGAGGCTGTTCAACAAGTTGGGATACATGAGAGGATGGTGTGAAGAAAAAATCTTTGTGCTTTGTTGCAACCTTTTCGACCCACTTTTGTTGGATAGAAGGTGCTTGGGGTGAAGCTATAGTGGTTGCAGTGTCCTTTTGTTCCCCTTTTGAATAGATTGTGAAGAAGATGAATTTTGCAGTATGAGATACTACCTTGGCACTTTTTAGGTGGAACAATAGTTGGAACTACCTCTGGTATTTTGTAGAGATGACCCCCTAGAGAAACAATGAAACTTAGGGGTCGAGACTCATAAACAGCATGGAGCTTCCACATATATGGTTGGCCCAAGAGAACATCACAGACATCTAGTGGGGAAACATAACATAATACCTCATCCTTGAAGGGTTGGATGCCATATGACAATCGACATTGTTGGCTGACACGGAGATCTCGTCCTTGGCGAAGCCACCTGATGTTGTATGGTTGCGGGTGTGGTGTTGTCGACAATCCCAACTGTTTGACGACCTCTGTTGAGATGAGGTTCCTCTGGCTTCTGCTATCAACAATAAAATGAAGCGGGGTCTACTTCACCCACATCTGTGAATGAAAAAGGCACTCCCCCTCCTCAGGATCTGTTGGTTCTTTTGGTTTAATTGTTGCGGTCGTGACAATAGCAGTGGGGTCTGTGTCAATGATTTGTCCTTTACCAGTATTTTCAGAATCGGATTCTGAATCAGGGTTCGGCTCTTTGTCTTTGATCTCAACCACCAATAACTATTTGAGCGACATTCATTGGTGTTGTGCCAGGGGATTTTGTGGAAACCACACCATTTTCCGGTGTCCTTCTTTATCTTCCCGTGACCCTTCTTTTCATGTGGCTTGGACTGGTTTTCGGGAGACTGTTTGTTAGGGACGTCTTTGTCATACTTTGGTTGTTGCGGATTTGTAGAACCAAAATCCCATTTGTTCTGGTGCTTAAATTTCTGCTTGATTTTAATAGCATATCGATAGGAAGCACCGAGTGATGATATGTCCAGAAAATCCATTTTAGTTTGGATGTATTTGTGTAGAGCCCCACGATATTTCATAACCAAATGTCATTTAGAGTCTTTGATACCTAGCTTAGTGCACAAGGTATGGAAGGTATTGGTGAACTCTGGAACTGCTTAGCCCCTCTCTTTCCGTAGTGTGGTCCATCTCATGTACTAGTCCTCATAGTTGCCAATAGGGTAATATTGTTCCTTTACCGCATCCACAAAAAAATCCCAAGTGGGATTGACTCCATATATTTCAGACTCCTTTGTGGAACTCTGCTCCCAATAAGTTTCCCACCAATGTTTGACATGGGGGAGAGATTTAAGGAGTGTGAAGGTGATCTTTTCTTTGTCGGAAAATTTGTGAACAGAGAAATAACCTTATAGCAGATTTAACCATTTGTCTAGGGTTTATGCATCTATCTGTCCTTCAAATACAGGAATATCAAAATTAACTTATACCTTGAAAGGAGAGGTGCCTCCAAAGTGGGTGCTTGATGATGATGTGCCTGTTGCTATCGGCATGCATTGAAGGATGTGGGAAAAATTCTCCATCATTTCATCCCTCTGTCACGTGAGATCTTGCTCAAGCAACAGACTAATAGGATCGTCTGCTCCGTCGTTTTTATTTTCTTCTACCATTAAGGGTTTCTTGGGTTTGCGAGAGTGATTGTCCTCAAGAGAGACAAGCTCGAGACCCAACTTGCTATACTCAGACCTGGTCGGGGACATGCACTGAAAAAAACAACCAAGAACAGCCTGCTCTGATACCACTGATCATGATTATTTTCGGCACGAAATGAGCTCGGAGATATAATAAAGAAATGCACAGAGATATTGCATATATTCAATAATATAACAGAAATATATCAGAGATGCAACCATAAAAAAAGATATACAGTAATACACGATTTCTATTAATGAAATAAATGTACAGAGACTGTAAAATACAGAGTGAAGGACTCGATATAATGGTGGCAGCTTATCTCTGAGAAGAGATGTGACGGCTACTCGAATTCGCAAGAAGATGATTACAATGAGGCTATGAAGGCCTTTTTACAATAAACAAGAATTCCAAAATTCCTAGACATCCAAAAACCTAACCCTAGGAGATGAAGCGCCAAAAGTCATGTGGACCCCGTTTGGGTAAGTTAGTACATCAACTTCCCAGGGTCGTAACGTTTTCATACGATCTTCATTTTAGGTGTATGATAGCTCGTTGGAAAGGTATCATCAAGGAGATTCATTTTGGGGGATGAATCATGCCTTCAGTTATCATTGAGAACCTGGATCTCGAAAAAACTTCATTTGGGCCCTCAAAATGGGCCCAGAAGTTAAAAACTGCTAAAAATAGTAAATTGCTAAATTTGACAGAAAACTGTTTTGAGCCAGTCAAAAAACGTGGGTGGCCACCGATATCCACTTGGATCAGCATATATGAGTGTTGGTTCTAGGATTAGGGTCACCCTACTCACTAGTGTCTTAGGAAGGATGGGATCCATCGCTATTTGGCACAACAAAAGGCCTCCCAGTAGCCTATTGTTTTAACTCATCCTTCCCCCCCTCATCCTCAACATGTGGTTGTAGCAAATAATACCTCTCCACAAGGGGGGAATGGAAGATACCCCTCAATATGAGGGGTCATCCTTGAATGATATAGTTTTCATGTGTGACCAAATGGTCTCCCTTCAAACTCAAGAAAAAAAATATGACAACCTCGAGACTACTCCTCCCACGTAGGATTCTATATCCTCTTCCAAGCCTAGTGGCCCTCTTTAGATTGAGAAGCCATATTTTGACACATTTCTTTGACCCTCGAAGGGATTTCTTCAACATACGACACATAATCCAAACACATGAGCCACCCACAACTACAATATTATGGAAGACTTAGCCCAGATACCCTATGCCATGTCTACCCTCGAAGTTCTCCAACTCTTCTCTGCGCAAAAGAAATATTTATTCTATTCTATATGTGGGATTGATCCCTCAGAGTCGAGTTTGATTAAACCTTTGATTCATATTAGGTCAATCATAGGCTTTCCCACCAAATCACTTTTCAAATCAAAGTGAGAGTACTAGGGAAGAACATGCTTTTCCCTATGGTTGATGAGGGAGCCTAGACTTGTATCATGTTTATGTCATGTTGGAAATCCATTGGCTCTCCGAAGTTCGTTTCATCTGCTACCATATCGAAATCATTCGACGAACATATGTTCCATCCCCATGGGATTATCACCACATTTCCCATTGAACTAGATGGTAAGACTATCTCTATTTCCATGAAGGTCATCGATGCACCTCTTGAGTACAATTTTCTACTTGGATGAACTTGGTTATATGAGATGACCATTGTCATCTCATTAGTCTTTTAGGTATTACGTTTCCATCACCAAGGAAAAATCGTCACTATCAATCAATTAGGATTCTGTACCCCATACCTTGGATCCAATGCAGGTTCTAGCATACCCTTTGTCAGTGATTGCGTATATGAGTGTTGGTGTGGGGATGCTCAAGGAATCCTCATTGATGGGAAATTTTCCCCTTCCTCCACCATCCTCTACCCCCATCATTTCTATAGTCAATACGATCTCTTCACTTATTAGTGGGTCCCTCGGGTCTCCTAATCCTTTGGTGGTTTCTTGTCCCAAGGAAGTTGAGTCTTATGGAGCCATCATCTCTCTCACCTTGGTTAAGATTTCCTCTTCGCTGATCTCATCAACATTGGATGATACATATCAACATCGCCACCCTCATATGGAGTGTGATCAACCTTCTCCACCCACATGGGTTTGTTGACTCTTTGCATTCACATGATTTCCTAGATACTAAGTTTCCTTCAGATAAGGCCATCCTAGATGTCATGGCTTCCATAGATAATCCCAAGGATGAGATGATGCATCAATCATCTTCTCCTTATTCGGAATCGATGAGATTTGGCATGATGAGTTTTGATCGAGAAATGTGGGAATTTGTCGGAGCATCTAGTAGACCTCCTGGTCTTGACCCTTTTCTTCCTTGGTTATCTTTTTCGAAACTTGCCACTGAATTCTCTGCTTCCCATTACACCAAATATTTATGTTTTGTACCCCCTTTACGTCTTTATGGGAATCATCAAGGAGCTATGATAGCTTGCGAGACTACTCATGATGAGTTACTTCATATGAAAAAATGCATTCCTATGTGGCATGGCCATGGCATGGTAAGTCATATGATCCCAACATCGACTCATGAGTTCATCAATTATAAAAAAGATCCTTGGCCTGAGCCTAGAAATGGGCTCTACTTGGCATAAAGCATCAAAGATGTGTAGTGCCTTATACATAAGTGTGTGGTGTGACCTTGTTTCTTCTTTTCCTTATATCATATCCAAAAAATCAAAAATATTTTTTTTTTTGAGATTTCACTACGTGTTTTAACCTTGGAATCTAATTTACGTATGTTGATAGGATTACGGGGACTTTTTTTTACAAAGCTGACAACTTCCATTGAACCTAAGGTACATGTTCCCTAAACTGAAATATAGGGATAGGTTTTTCCCTAAGATATCATCTTGCATTATTAACTTCCCATTTTTCTGACACAATGCCTTCGGTTGTATCTCGTCAGTTTGCGACACTAGCCACTCCATTTTTACACATCGTAACTCTAGCAGTGGTGCCTACCCTTCATGGGCGCCCTAGTTAGTACTTGCATTTCCATTTCATGCCCAAGTTGCAATGTCCCATAGGCTTGGAAACCCTCCTATAGACCCACCATGACTTGACGTTGAGACTCATGTTCCTCTCTTCATCTACATTCTAACCATATCCCGAGGGGGTTCCTAACTTATTATGTTGTTTTACAATCACTTATTCATTTGTTGTTTGTGTCATGCACCCTGCTAATGTGTTGTCGTTTACTCAGATCTCGCTTTGCAGTAGTCCTCGCACATCGTCCTCTTGCATTATTTGGCCTTTGTTTTGCAACCACCTACCCATGGAGAAAACTGCTACTAAGAGTGGATCTCACTTTCCAGTATCCATAACATGAACCTTCAAATGGAGACTCTAAACTTGTGGAGACTCGAATGTTATGAGTTCCAAGGCTCATGCCACGAAGAACCAAATCATCTATTGCTTACCTCTTCGAAACTCCGTGAATCTATAAGGTTACAAGGGAGGTCGCCCGTTGCACACTATCAACTATAGACATGGTCGCATGTTGTCATATATATGACTAGCGACCTGTCACATGTTGTCGCTAGCCATTAGTTCCCACGGTTTCGTTACCCGGTCGATTGTATTAATCGACAAAAATGGTAAAAAGTCGTTGAATAAGATAGTATCTAATATTACATGGATAATGACTCTGGTTTAAATCAGAAAGATCACGTAAATAACAGTGTGAAATCCCACCTTAAATTATAAATATCACATCTTAAATTTTTTAATCTAAATTTTGACAAAAATTAAACGGAAAGTAGAGTTCCATGGATCCAACAACTTTTGTCTTCGCTGTAATTTTACCACATTCTCCCCTGATTATCCCAAAATGGAGTAAATTAAAGTCTTCGTATAAAGAGCTTCATCGATAACAACTGCATTTAAATTATAAATATTTTAATATTAATATCTTTTATAAATTATTTTTCTTTTAACATCAATTTCAATATTGAATCATCTTAATTCAATTCTGGTTTGTGATAAATCCAAAAAGATTAAATAAATGTACTTATTTTTTTAATTTTTTGTAATTTTAAAATCATATTATTAAGAAATTATATATATATATATATATATATATATATATATATATATATTTTGATATGGTATATTTTGTATTTACATAATATTTTATAAAAAAAATTAAAATGACATGTGTAAGTTATATTGGGAATTGCATATCTTCTTCATACTAAGTTGTAAAAAGCAATTAAATAGATGCAAGTGGATCTCCATTCATAAAATAAAATCCAATATTTCTTTATTTATATTTATTAAAAACTTTATAATATATATGAAACCATGCAAAGAATTAGAAATTTGTTTTAAAAGGAAAATGGATAAATTTGTAATAAAAAAAGAGTTAAGGTTGGACCTAAAACTTAATAAACCAATATAGATCCATCTAAACTATGGATCTATCATGAGAGAGGGATCAAGTCCCTCAAGGTGGAAATTTTTCCTAAATTTTTTTTAATATAAAAAAAAATTTGCCTCAAGGGAATCCATCTCGACCCATGGTACACCTGAAGTTAAGATGTCCACCTAAGCTAGTTAATATAAGTGTCAACTCCATATTGAGCAAGGAAGGTATTACACATCTCCTTCATACTAGGTTGTCCAAAGTATCTTTCCACCCAAAAAATTGTAAATTGTAGAAAGTGTCTTTCCACTCAAAAAAATTTAAGCTATTAGTTGAGGCCTTCAAGTAAATCTATAAGGTTTTGTAAGCACAATATTATGTCTTCTCCTTATAAATTGTCTTCTTATGAAGCTATGAATATAATGTTTGCAAAGTATATTTCTTTACAAATTGATGCAAAAGTAAAATATCAAGACAAAACATATTTGGAATTTTAAAAGAAAAAGAAAATAAAAAATAAGTCTTTAGGGGCATCTTTTACCCACTCTCACATGATCACCCAAGTAGACTTATCTTTTCCTTGCTCCATGCTTAGTTGTTCAAAATGAACAAAATCCTTTTGCAATCTCCATTAACCTCAACAACAAAAAAGTGAAGGGAGGCTTATATTGACGCTAAAAACTATACCTGGGGATAAGACTCACTATCCTTGGGAGAGATACTTATTTTCTCCATCACCCTATCCATTTGAGAATATAGAGATCACAACATTTATTTGAGATCATGCTTCTTTTTCCACTATGATTGTGTGGGAACCTTCATTTCCACCATACTTCTGGCTCTCCCTAGTCTTTATTTGCCACACTTCATGAAAATTTAGCATAATGAGAATGAGCCCAACTTCCATTGCCTTTAGGAGGAATTCCATTCTAATCGAAGGACAAACAAAACCTACAATGTTGACACAACAGATGTATGAAGAATGCTCGAGCTTCTCACGCTCGAGCTTCTCCTCTTAGCTCAACTTGGAAACTAGACTAGAAAATAGATTTCATCGCGAGCCAAACCTTGATATAAAATAAAACCCACACATAGAAGGAATAACCTTCATCAATCCACTTATAATACTATATGTCGATAGATAATTAACACTGAAAAGTGTGGGATTCAATTCCCTTAGCATTCCCATATACATACACTTACAACTATTAATAAGTAAGACCCTTGAACTTAGAATGAGTAATGTCATGGTATAACTTCAATTAAAGTAGTCCCTTCCTTGATGGCTAAATAACCTTCCTCCATGTGGACACCAACATTGGGTTGGTGATATTGGTGATATGTAGTTTTGTTTTCAGTCTTTAGCACTTTGAAAAATTCAGTCTCGTGAAAAATCTTGAGCTATGTTTAAGGATCTTTGGATTTTTATGCCCAGTCCAATATTTAAGGAAAACTCTATATAACCAAGGTTCATATGACAACGGAAGGTTCATATGACAACAGAACATTATCCACTATGGTTATGATCATGATACGAACCTTGAAAGACTACTATGACTTCTATTTCATTATTGTTCATACCCCAACCAAATTCTTTTTCCTTGGAATGATATATCATTCCCTATTCTTGGTTTCCTTTAGAAGATCCATATAAAAGAGGATATGTTGCTTTATGTCCACTCTACATTGATAAAATTTCTCTCTACTCAATCTAAGTTGTCATTTAAAGGATTGATTGGGTTTCTTCATATAATACCTAAGAGGGTTTGGGTTTAAAGGGATAAGTCTAGGAAAAAATTCCTATGTCATTGGAGTTTATAGTTATTTTATTGTATTGTACTAAAAAAACTTTTTAGTTTTACTTTCAAGACTTAAATCAATACTTTACAATATTTGCGTTTAAAGGCTTTTTTTACAACTTAGTATGAGGGAGATGTGTAAATCTTTCCATGTCCAACATGGAGTTAACATATGGCATTTAAAAAAAAATATTAATATCAACTCCCTTGAGGCCAAAACATTTTTAAATTAAAAAAAAATGAAAAATATTTTTATCTTGAAAAACTTGATCCCTTTAAGTGCATAGCATATCAAAGATTAAGATGAATTTACATTAATGTATTAAATTATAAATCCAACATTAGCTCTTTTTCTATTACAATATATCCAATTCTATTTAAAAAAAAAAAGTAATTATTTACATAATTTTACATATCTTATAGGATTTGTAATCAATATAAATAAAGAAATATTGGATTTTATTTTGTAAATGGATATCCAATTGCATTCACTTGATTGTTTTTTACAACTTGGTAAGAAGGACATGTATAATTCCCAATATAACTCACGCATAGAACTTTACTTTTTTGTAATAAAATATTATGTTAATATAAAAATATGTAGAATCTTTTTTTTTCTAATAAAATATTATGTAAATAAAAAATATGTTGAATCCTTCTTTAAAAATTCATAATAATTTAATTTTAAAATTATAAAAATTTGAAAAAATATTTACATGGGAAGAGATTTAATCTGTTTGGATTCATCACAAACCAGAATTAAGATGATTCAATATTGAAACTGAAATAGATGCTTCAAGGAAAATATTTTATAAAAAAATTAATATTAAAATATTTATAATTTAAATTGAGTTGTTATCAACGAAGAATTTAATTTACTTTATTTTGGGATAGAGTAGTTTATGGTAATTTTTTCTGTTTGATTTTGTCTGAAATCCGATGAGGAATGATTAGATTTACAGATTTGAATGATTAAGTTTGTATAATCCAAGTGATTTAGAGTTTTTCAGTAAGCTAAATCCATTTATACATCCAAAAATGCAATTTAAACAACAGAAAATAGTGATTTTGTCCAAAAATACATAGTAAAATTCCAGCTAAAAAAACCCAAAATATATAACGCTTAACCAACGCCTTTTGGGATAGTTTTGGGATAGTCAGGTGAGTACGTGGTAAAATAACAGCGAAGATAAATTTGACATCCAAGTCCAGTCTTGTCTTGTTTTAAAATGGACAAAAGTAGCTTGATCGCTGGAACTCTGCTCTCCGTTTATTTTTTTCAAAATTTAAGATGTGATCTTTCTAATTTAAGGTGGGATTTCACACTGTTATTTATGTGATATTTCTGATTTAAACCAGAGTCATTATCCATGTAATATTAAACACTATCTTATTCAACGATTTTTTACCATTTTTGTCGATTAATACAATCGACCAGAGAACGAATCCGTCGGAACTAATCGCCAGTGGAATTTATTTTTATATTCCTGCATGGTGCATGAAACGATGGTCATAATCAGTCAAACCCTTCTGCATGTCCAGGCAGATCAGTTTGAAGATCTGGAGAGACATGCTTCATATGATAACTATAGCCATTCATAGTTCGGAATGAACGATAATTTCTGCATTGGAAGCGCCATGAATCCCATTCTTCGTCGCAGAGGTCACCATATTTGCTAATTTAAGCTCCTGATTTGTCGCGTAGAGATTCCTGGCTATTTTGCGTACTGTTAGTTTCAACAAACTTTGACTGTCACATTTTGACCATGCGGAGCTCCTCCATTTTACTCATTCAATCCACGACTTTTACTAGTCAGTAATCTAGTTGTTTACAGTGAACGGATCTCAAGTGAACTGTTATTTTGTTTTTATAAATGGCCCTGGCTAGGCTACAATCTATCACCAGGGCATGCAAATACTGTTATCTGCCCTCTAGCAGTTAATCTCTTCTAGTGTCATTAGTCTTTTGAGGATTGATCCGCAGGTATTCAGATAGATTGAAGACATTAACAGGAAACTTTTCGGCATGGACAGTTACAGTTTCTACGCAGAGGATGTGAAGCCGGTGCCCCATAACCAGGTTGTTAAAATAAGGGAAGAAGAGCAACATGTTGGTATGGAAATTGTTACCAGGTCCTCCAAAGCGAAACAGCTTAAACTTGTGTGTTTACAGCACAGTGAGTTTACAAGGGATTCCAAGCCTCTCTGTCTGTCACCGTTGGGTAACAGGGGCTCCCAATAAAAACGCAGTCCTGATCGATTCTCATGTTACATTATTACATATTGTATGGTACCCAGTGCCACCCAACCGAAACCTCGGTGATGTGGAGGACTATCCGTGGATGGATTTTTGAAAGTGATTTTACATGTTTTTGTAAGCAACTCTTCTTCTCTGAAGGACATTCCACGTATGAATTTATAGAAGAGATTTTACATGTTTTTGTTGTTGTAAGCAGCTTTTCTTCTCTGTTTGGTTCTGTTGTGAGCATTGGTTTGCAATCATCTTACCATCTTCAATTTTCTACATACCCAAAACGTTTATTTCTTTAAATTCGAAAACCAGGTGTCTGGTCGCGAATATCGCTTGAAAACACAATTCGATAACACTAGCACACAGCCATTCAAAACTGTGGTTGATGAAGGCTGAAATGCACAGCCAGAAAATGAAATGCATAACCAGAAAATGAGCAGTCAGTGTGTTAAATCCAAAGTTTAATCATTTAAACGTGGTAATTACGCCGAAAGGTGTACACCTATTGACAATGGGCAGATTTAATAGGGGTTTAGTGCTTAATAAGTTTTCTATGGACAGGATTAAATATGGCTGGAATATTCTTAGTAGTCACACAAAATAAATGGCTGTGATTTCAATCATNTTTCTGCATTGGAAGCGCCATGAATCCCATTCTTCGTCGCAGAGGTCACCATATTTGCTAATTTAAGCTCCTGATTTGTCGCGTAGAGATTCCTGGCTATTTTGCGTACTGTTAGTTTCAACAAACTTTGACTGTCACATTTTGACCATGCGGAGCTCCTCCATTTTACTCATTCAATCCACGACTTTTACTAGTCAGTAATCTAGTTGTTTACAGTGAACGGATCTCAAGTGAACTGTTATTTTGTTTTTATAAATGGCCCTGGCTAGGCTACAATCTATCACCAGGGCATGCAAATACTGTTATCTGCCCTCTAGCAGTTAATCTCTTCTAGTGTCATTAGTCTTTTGAGGATTGATCCGCAGGTATTCAGATAGATTGAAGACATTAACAGGAAACTTTTCGGCATGGACAGTTACAGTTTCTACGCAGAGGATGTGAAGCCGGTGCCCCATAACCAGGTTGTTAAAATAAGGGAAGAAGAGCAACATGTTGGTATGGAAATTGTTACCAGGTCCTCCAAAGCGAAACAGCTTAAACTTGTGTGTTTACAGCACAGTGAGTTTACAAGGGATTCCAAGCCTCTCTGTCTGTCACCGTTGGGTAACAGGGGCTCCCAATAAAAACGCAGTCCTGATCGATTCTCATGTTACATTATTACATATTGTATGGTACCCAGTGCCACCCAACCGAAACCTCGGTGATGTGGAGGACTATCCGTGGATGGATTTTTGAAAGTGATTTTACATGTTTTTGTAAGCAACTCTTCTTCTCTGAAGGACATTCCACGTATGAATTTATAGAAGAGATTTTACATGTTTTTGTTGTTGTAAGCAGCTTTTCTTCTCTGTTTGGTTCTGTTGTGAGCATTGGTTTGCAATCATCTTACCATCTTCAATTTTCTACATACCCAAAACGTTTATTTCTTTAAATTCGAAAACCAGGTGTCTGGTCGCGAATATCGCTTGAAAACACAATTCGATAACACTAGCACACAGCCATTCAAAACTGTGGTTGATGAAGGCTGAAATGCACAGCCAGAAAATGAAATGCATAACCAGAAAATGAGCAGTCAGTGTGTTAAATCCAAAGTTTAATCATTTAAACGTGGTAATTACGCCGAAAGGTGTACACCTATTGACAATGGGCAGATTTAATAGGGGTTTAGTGCTTAATAAGTTTTCTATGGACAGGATTAAATATGGCTGGAATATTCTTAGTAGTCACACAAAATAAATGGCTGTGATTTCAATCATTAACTTCCTAGCTATTATAAAGACATCAGTTTATGTGTTTACTTTTTTACATTTACCTAATCATATTTAAAAATTACTTTGATAGCTAACTGATTGCCACTTAAGTGATTGACAGAAATTAAAATATTAACACCAAATAAATGAAACACGACTGTTTATCTGTTAATCAATAATAAAATTTAATATTTTCTTTTAAGGATTCTTTTCATCTTATCAACCTTTCAGCGTTGATTAGCCACAATTATGTGGTTGTGCTAGTCATATAGTGCTACAGTGATTTCTTAATATGATTAGGTAAATGTTAAAAGGTAAACAAGTTAACGGATGCATTCAAAAATACAAGAAAGTTATGAAGAGATGCATTCAAAAATACAAGAAAGTTATAAAGAGAAAATCACATTCATTGATTTGGGAGGACAACTAAGAATATGCCAGCGTCTTCAATTGTTAGCCATCAAATTAGAATTTTAGATTAAAAGATGATTAATTGTACTCATTGTCAATAAGTGTACATCTTTCAACATAATTAATAACATGAATAAACATTACTTGCCATTCAAACAGTCACATAGGAGAGATGTCACAAGAGTACTCTTATATGTAACCACTTCTTATATGTAACCACTTCTGTAACAAATTCTCCTTACATTTTAACAATTACAATGATGGCAACTCATAGACATTTTAACCATTACAATGATAACAACTCATAGTAAATGAAGTTAGAAGTACCACTTATAGTAATTTCTTATGTGGGCCTTGAACATGAACAAGGGAAAGTACGTGTGAACAATAATTAGGGTTTTCAAATTTATGAGTTTCATTGTTCACATGAAGAAGAATATGTAATTTGCATTGGAACTTGTTTTTTTTTTCTCAAATTTACTTTACTTTTTGGTCTTGGAATTATTAACTAACACTTTCTATGTTTTTTTAGTCACTTGAGAAGCTATTCCATTAAGATATGATTGGATTCATAAATATATCCTTCCACACTTTTTATGTTTTTTTTTTCACTTAAAAAGCTATTTCATAAAAAAAAATTCCTAAAAATATGATTGGATTCATAAATATATCCTTCTACATTTTCTACTACATTTTCTATGTTCTTTTAGTCACTTAAAAAAACTATTCCATAAAGATTTATCTTTAAAAATTTGTCCTTCAAATATGATTGGATTCATAAATATATCCTTCTACATTTTCTATGTTCTTTTAATCACTTGAAAACCTATTCCATAAAGATTTGTCCTTAAAATATGATTGATTCATAAATATATCCTTTCACACTTTCTTAAAATATGATTGATTCATAAATATATCCTTTCACACTTTCTATGTGCTTTTAGTCACTTAAGCTATTCCATAAAGATTTGTCCTTTAACATATGATTGGATTCATAAATATATCCTTCCACACACTGTTCAACCTTGATTGGATTTTCATTTATTATTGAATTTCTCTAAGTTCCTTAAACCGTGGTGTTTTGTTTTAACGACAAACTATTGAATTTCTATAAGTTCCTTAAAATGTGGTGCCTTTTTTTTTTTTTAAACTGCAAACTATGACAATAAGTCTAAGTTAAATTTATCCCTTTTGGGTTTTCATTTGGGAGTTACCCATCATTTATCTAATTATAATTAAGGAGATAGGAAGCGGGACACATAATTTTTTCAATGAAATATATTTTTTAATTTAATGTTTGTTTTACATAAAATATAATTAATAATTTTTAATTTAATGTTTGTTCTATATAAAATATAATTAATCATTAACTCAACAATTTCATGATTAAAAAGATTAATTTTATAAGAATCAAAACATTTGGATGAACTTATAACCCAGCATAACATGTTTCATGGAAAAAAGGATAAAACCTACTATAAGAATCAAAGTTTTTATTGCTTATAAACTAAAATGTAAAACCCTAAGAGATTTCTTATTTGCCTAGAAAATTATCATTTATGATGTATCTGAACATGTTTTTTCCTTCTATCGGGTTTATTCACCATTAATAATGATCTTAATATCCCAAAGCAATCGATTCCCACCTCTTAATGATCTTAACATATTAATGAAACCAATTTCCCCACTCTGATGCAGGAGCATCGCCAGCAAAGTAGAAGCGTGGAAGACAGTTGGACGCACTAGCGCATATTTTGAATCATTTTGAATTTCAAAAGATCAATGTATTAATGTGATATCTGACAAATCTTTTGAGTTACGATTTTCTTTAATGACTGGAAGCTGAGCCATCACGTAAGATTGATGGGGGAATGTATTTTTTTTACGAGACAGATCACAGTACAGATCTGGAGCTTTCATTCTTATTTGTTTGTCTCGATATTCATTGTAATAAATGTTGAGTAGTTGATAGAATTTAATTAAGATAGGATAGCGTAGAATTGTTGGAGGGAAGAACTCAAGAGACTCCCCTTGTATAAATCTTTAGTAATGTTGCTAAGTAGGGTTGGCTTGCAAGATTGATAGAAGCAATTGCTATCGGTAGGAGAGAATAGAGTAGTAGATGAATCCATTGATATATGTAAGAGAGTAGTGAAGAACAATGTATGTATACAAGTTTCAGATGAATGAATCTAACAGAGGAATGTTGTTCCAAATATATGTTGTTATGTATCTGAATGAATGGTAGAGTTTCTGTTATTTTTCAATTCTTTGTTATCTCTTGTTCTTGTATCCATGAATGCATTTGCTTTGTTGAATGTATGAGTCACTATGAAGAGTGAACAAGTTTCAATTGTTTCTCTTTATTGAGCGAGTGCAAGGTGTACATAGTGTCCGCAAGGAGTGCATGACTGAATCTGTTTCGACTCGAAAGATCAGAAGAGATAACGAGAACTTGTATGTGTATGCAAGGAGTGCATTGACGTCTGGAAGGAGTGTGTGACCGAGTTTCAGACCGAAAGCTCAGAAGGAATAGCATGATTCAATCACGGGAGAATAGTCGCAAGGAGTGTGAAGTTGCCCACAAAGAGAAGTTAAGAGTTGAGGAAAACTTGTCGCAAGGCGTGCACAGATCAAGATTTCGACTAAGTGTCGAGGAGATTGTTTAGAGAAACAAAGAGAAAACCTAGTAAGTTAAGCTCAGAAGGGAGAATGAAAGAATCTTTAACGAAAGAAGTCCTTGAATTTCTTGTTGCCAGTGGACAATATTCATAACGAGAAGAAACAGATGGTCCCATACCATCAGATTTGGAAGAGCTACGAGGAGGATAGTTGTGAAGTGTTTCGGTACTTCAGAGTTCGGCAAGTTCGAAAACTTGATGAGGGTAAAGTCGTGAAGTCCATGATCGCGAATAGATCTTGACCGTTGATCGTGAAGGATCACGTGGCAGTGAACTGAGAAGTTCGGGAATTGGAAGTTTGGAGGTTTGAGGTGAAATATCTAGAGTTTCGTGAGGTCACAAAATCCAAACCATAGTGGGGCTGGTGAATCTGAGGAGACGTGTGGCAGGAGTTCGAAACCTCGGAAAAGGGTGTGTCGGGAGAAGTCAAGTGAACGATTCAGGAAATCCCCGAAGTCTGAATCGTGAAGGAGATATACTTACGGTCATCGTCGTAGTCGCTTGTAGGAGAAGTCTGTGTGTGTGGGTAGAGTAAGTTCGGGTGCCCGTAGGGACCCAAGGAGTAGCTCTGACTCAATATTTCAAATGATCCAAGACCGGGAGGCTGAGAAACCCTTTGGAGGGAAGGGGGTTTTCACCACACTCCCCCCACAATATTATGATAACTCAACTCTTGTGCATTGAGCTAACTAGCATGTAGTACTATCACAATTCTATTTATTTAAATGAGACATGCATATCATTTATCCATAATATGTCGAATTGTTTGATGGATGTTGAATCCATTACTTAATTTCCATGGTATTGCAAAATTAATCAAATGGTAGTTTTTTAAAGTTGCAAATCCATGGTAAGATTTTAAGTAAAATCAATCAACTACTAACATTTTATTGCAAAGAAGAGAATTTATCAAGTAAAATGATGTGTTAATGGGTATCATTTTACTTCCACCTTTTCAGATTGGGATAATTAAATGTTTTGTCTCCAACTTATTTTTTTATAGACTGAAAGAATCCAAAGTATCCATATAATAACACTTTATGTTTTCATTTCTTTTTATGGCCCATATATAAGTAAGTATTATCAATAGAGACATAACCACATTGACATGAAATCAAATGTATCTCTGTTGTCTTCAACAAATATATGGAGTGCCATCAAATTCCAATGGAAAGTTTCTCAATGTAAATCTAAGTTAATGACATGGAACCAACAAAGCCAAAATAAACCAAGTTTGTGTAGTATATCTAGGAAGGAAATATGGGGAACCTAAGGAGGTACCCAATGGGAATAATAATAGATATCTTGTTATGTATTGTTAAGTATGGAGGAAATTTCTAGTAAATAATGCTTATAGTGTGAACACAATAAATGTAAGAAGGCTTACTAGAAGGTTCCACCTACTAGAATGTTCCTTCTCTAGATTGTTCTTAGGAGATAGATAACACTATATAAAGTAGTGTTAGCAATATAATGAGCATAGTGAAAAATATTGTTAGTGTAACAAGCAAACATTGCTTGACGAGTACTTCATTCTATAAGGAATAATTAATGGTGTTACCCTACCTCAAGGGTTTTCTCTCTAATTTTCATGTTCATTGATTTGTGTGAATAATTTGAGTTATTTCTGAAGTTATATTTTCATATTTAATGAGGCACATAAGAAGGAACATTCTAGTAGGTGGAACCTTCTAATGAACCTTCTTACATTTATTGTGTTCACAATATGAGCCTTATTTACTACAAATGGCCTTCATACATAACAATATATCTATTATTCTTCCCATTGGTTACCTCCTTGGGACCTCCTTAGGTACCCCCATATTGTCTCCTTGGGTATACTACAATTTGTATTCAAGGAAAACTAAAACCCTGTGAAATTATTAGAAAAAAGCAATGAAACTTGATAACTAGTAGAAAGATGAAATTGAAAATAGAGATCCATGTAACAAGTTATGTATTTGATTAAGATAGAATATGGATACAATCTTAAAGTTTAAATCAACCACTATTGCATTCATCTATCTCCAATCCCCCACAAAATTCTACATTTCCAATACAACCCAAAAATGCAACACTTACTTTTAGCATATTTAAGCAAAATAATCAATTTAATTATATTTTGGTTCCATCAACCATCTCCAATAAAGACTTGTCTTTATATGGTGGTATCTTTTAGGTAGATTTTACTATTATTAATAGTGTGAACTACAAACCAACCAACATTTTAGTTAATGCACTCAGGACTTAACATCGAATCATGTATTCTTCTTACTAACAAACTTATCATTTTGCTTCCATGTTTGTTATCCTGTTATCCTGGCTACTTGATACTATGTTTCAATGTATCCATGAAGGACTTACAATTGTATGTATGTATAATCCTCAAAAGTGTTTCTTAATAGTGCCCTAGTAGTATAAATTTATATTTCCTTTCACTTATCCTATGTATGAAAAATTATAATAAAATAAGAATGTGTCTACAAAATGACAATTCTAAAACAAGAAAATAAGTTATTAATAAAATTAATAAAATATTTAATAATGAATAAAAAAAACCCCACAATTTTTAAAAATAAATATTCACTACCTTAAAATTATGTTTCATTATTTAATTATATTTAATTGAATTGATAAAAAAAAACTCCTTTGACTACCATGTTTAACCATAAATAAATAGTTTAACCATAAATAAATAAAATGTATAACAATTTAAACAAAAAAAAATGTTTAACACATTTCACAAATAGAAATCACGGAGTTTCTTAGTCAAAGACCAAAGCACCCAACTATATTAAAAAAAGCCAAATATATTACAAAAGTATAACTAAAAATTAAAGAACTTTAAAATGTTGAAGACGGACAAGTGCACATGTCCATATAGAATAATTAAACTTTTAAAACCTTTAAAGAAAGTAATGGTACTGGATAACTAATAAGAAAAATATTCATATCAATAATTATATTTAATAGTAGTTTAATAAGTTTTTAATATAGAAATATCACACATACAAGAAGTATATTTAATATTAGTTTAATAGGTTTTTAATATAGAAATATTACACATACAAGAATATATATATATATATATATATATATATATTCAATCAAAATGCTTTTTCCATTTATTTATTTTATTTTAAGATTAAAAACTAAAATTTGATTTAAGATTTAAATGATTAAGTTTTATTAATAAAACTATTATATAGAATCAATCAAGATGTAAATAAAAGTAACCAAGTAATCAAACTTGTATTAGTTTAGTATGAACGTGTGTGAATAAAGCAAAATAGATATACGAGTACTAATAATTATTCTTAGCAAAGGTACCCATTACAAAATTCAATTTATTTGTGAGAATTTAACTACATTACAATATCGTCATTTACCAACATTCATGTGGCACTAATGATTTTGGTAAAACCTATTCAATGATTCTTGATCTATAAGGTGTATACCATACTATGACCATATGTACCTTTGAATATACAAAAATTTGTGACGTCTTTTGTTATCAAGAAAGTAGTTTGAGGATACACCAAAGTGCAAACGCCCTATATACGTTTATTGATGGAATGGAGAATGGAGTTTGGATATTGGAAATGGCTAAACGGATCATGTCTAACCAGGCTACCTCCAAAAGGCCATTTATCACCCCGTTACTTTCCGACACCCATTGTTCATTACTTTTCCAATGGGTAATGGAAACAACTTCTTATTGCCTATATGGCAGATTGTATGAAATTAGTTTGATAAGGAGATACACTATCAACAATAGTGGTAGCTTTAATATATATGTTCAAATAACCTCTCAAGTGTGAGAGAAAGCATCTTCCTTCATTACACAATGGAAACAACCTCATGTTTAGTAAGGGTGCATGGCATATACAGATGTCTTCATCCTTTGGAAACATTATGGATGACTTTTCTGGCTATCATCAGATCTGCATTGCGGAAGAGGATAAGAGTAAACCCAGCTTTGCGACCCTTTGGAAACATTGACACAATCCATGTAGGTTCACTCAACATTGGTCATCAGTCAAATTATCAAAACATAGAATATTTGGTTATTAATATTTATGAATTTCCTCTTTAGTGATCGTTGTATCAGTGACATGGTTTACTTAAAAAAAATATTTTGATATGGTCATCAATAAAGTTGACCTAGAGTCTACATAGACTATACTACCCTTCATAATCTTGACCTAGATTCTACATAGACTATACTACCCTTCATAAGCTTGACCTAGAGTCTACATAAACTATAGTACCCTTCATCCCCATTCAACTTTAGGGATGTTTGCAACATCCTTTAGGGATATTTGCAAGATGTTGTAAACATGTTGAATATCAATGGATCCTTGCCATAGTAGTAAGGCCATGTGCCTCCATGAAGCATTGTTGGGTAAAAAATAAATACATAGTACTTTCCAAGATCAATGCAATTCGAATAGATCACATAAGGGAGAGGAATGATGAAAATATTTTAGTTGGATTGTAGTGATAGGAAAGTGAGAGGGATGATTGAGGGAGAGGAAATGCATTGTTCCATGTAGAGGATAGCATTAAGAAATTTATTTGTTGTATACATGAACAACTATGGGTGAGTGCAAGCTAATGATGGTCTCTCATGACACGTTAGTGGCAATGCAAAAATGGAAAAACATCAATCTGTTAACTTGGAGGGATTATTCAAGGTATTTTTTCAATGATGAAACGTAAGAAACTGAATTAGCTTTCCGAATATACAACTTTTATTCATAGACATTGTGAATAACTAGGTCAAATTTTATTTTTTCTAAAAGTGGTATCCTATTTTTCCAACAAAATATAAGGTATATATTTTCGTTCGTGCAGGTGTTGAGTGTCTTAACGATGGAATTTAATTCCAAAAACTTGTATACTTGTAAAGAACCCATTTTTCTTGTGCCGTGTAATTTTTGGAAATTTTTAATATTAATTTTGTATTTTTTTTAAATTATCAAAGTCAACATATGCCTGAAATTACCATGTCTTTTGTTCGTGTAGGCTAAACGGGTCTTAAAATAATCATTTTTTTTTTAGATCATAGGTATTGGTCTCATCTTGTGCCACATATAACTCATTTGAGTAATGGTTAAGCCGAGAAAATGTTATAGCATAAATAAGAGATGTATGTATTCTAGGTTTTTGATACATGTGAAGACAAAAATAGATTAAAAATAGTAAACAATAATAATTTAAAAATATATATTTGGAATTTACATAGCCGACTGGATCTATGTCTATAATTTCGTCAACAACATAATTGTGTATCCTATAGAAAAATAACGTCAAAGACAGAGATAGAGAGGGGTATTCACAAAAATGGAGGTTTTTATGAATTTGCAGACCGAACCACTAGGTTTGTCATCCCAAACCTAAGTCTGAGCCAACCAAGTCAGCATACACCTTGTCAATCCCGCCTAAAAAAATTGAATTGAAATAAGCATGCACATGCTCTATGAATGTGAGCGCTACAAGAATGTGTGTGCACTCCTCTTTGTCTTTCTCTCTCCTCCTCCTCCTCTCTCTCTCTCTCTCTCTCTCTMTCTCTCTGCTCCCCCTCCCCACGTGCCACTATATCTCCTCTATCTCTCCTACATATACCCCTCTCTTCTACATTTACATGTCTCTCTACCCCTCTCTTTATTTTCCTCTCTCTCCCTCTCACACTCTTTATTTCCTTACTATGCCTTGATCTCTCTCCCTCCCACACACACTTTCTACCCACCCTATATGTCTTCCTCTCTCCCCCTCCCACACACTAGCACACTCAATCTCTACCTCCCCTCTTTTCCTTCCTCTCTCTCCCTCACACACTCTCACACAAAAACTTTCTATCCCCCATCTATCTCTTCCTTTGTCTCCCTCCCACGCTCTCACACACACATTTTATATCCCCCCTCTATGTCTTCCTCTCTCTTCCTCCCACACTTTAACACACTCACTCTTTACCTCCATCCTTTTTCTACCTCTCTCTACCTCCATCCTTTTCCTCTTACTTATACGAGTACTTATATGAACATGACCATGACCTAGACCATTAACTAGACCTAGACCATCACCTAGACCCCCCTAGCTCTATACCCCCCTCTTTTTTCGCTCTTCCTCTGACTCTCTGGCTCTCACTATCTCCCCCCATGACATAGACCATGACATAGACCCCCCATACTCTCACTCTCTACCCCCCATGCTCTCACTCTCTACCTCCCATGTTTGTCTACCTCTTTATTCCTCCCACATTCTTGCACACACACTTTCTATCCCCCATTAAGCTATTTATATCTCTATACCCCCCCTTCCTCTATCTTTGATTTGGATTTATGATTGGAACGAAATGAATAACAGAATGAATACAATAACACAGAGATATGGNTCCTCCCACATTCTTGCACACACACTTTCTATCCCCCATTAAGCTATTTATATCTCTATACCCCCCCTTCCTCTATCTTTGATTCGGATTTATGATTGGAACGAAATGAATAACAGAATGAATACAATAACACAGAGATATGGAGAACAACAACAGATATCCAATGAACAAAAAATTCTATTGAATAAATAAAATAGGCTAAAACTATAAAATTGCATAACTAAAAACACTTTCTCGAATGGTGGTAGCTATCTCTGAGAAGACATGTGGTTGCTACGCGCATCCATCTAAGGAGAATCATTAGAATGAGGCTCCAGAGGATTTTTAATATTACTCATGAATTCCAAAACCCTAGAAATCCAAAAACCTAACCCTAAGAGATGAAACGCCAAAAGTTATGTGGGCCCTAATGGGTAAGTTGGTACCTCAACTTCCCAGGGTCATAACTTTTGCATACAACCTCTGTTTTAGGCACCTGATAGCCTGTTGGAAAGGTATTTTTGAGAACTACACATTATGTTTTCAAACTCTAACTCTGTCTACAGTTTGAATGTGGCCAGCCAAAAAAACACTATTTAAGGCCCCAAAACAACCCTAGAAGTACAGAAAGATGCATTGACATGAAAGCATCCAAAATAATCCAGTTGGAATAGGTGGGTGGCCACCAATATCCACCTGGAGGCTATGTAGGGATTCAAACAACCCCGAAAGTGTAGAACCCACAATTACAAATAATTACAGAAGAACGTGTTGAACTAAAATTGTCAAGAGGAGCCAGTTGGAACAGGTGGGTGGCCACCAATATCCACCTAGATCAGTCCTCCCACCTTAGGAATAAATGGTCTCCATTGTGTTGAGTGCTCCCATAAAGTGAGGAAACTTCTACTAAATTTGGCATCGGGTGAGCCACTTGCCTTGGTGTAGGAGTTGCCCTGCCTTGACAACCCGATAAACTTGGATCCTCTTCAAGCAAGTGCCCTTGACCTGTGTGTCCACTATCTGATCAGTTGATTCATGTTCCATGCAGTCAGCGTTGATATTTGTTGGTATTAGTTGTTTTGTGATCTATGAGGTGTCCAATAATGGCGGAAAATATGGTTGAAGGAGGTCCAAATTCAACATTGGGTGCAAGCCAAGGAAGGGTGGAGTGTTGAGCTCAAACTCATTGCAACCCACAATGTTGGTGATAGTGTAAGGCCCATAGCGAAGTGGGCGGAGATTTCGATGGGACCCTATAAGGCGCTCTTTCTACAAATGTAACCAGACCTTATTTCCCACCTGAAACTTGTGCGATACCCGGTGTTGATCATGGCAGTTCTTGTACTTAGCATTATCTTTCTGCAAAATATCATGGACCTATTGGCAGATGTGTTAAATCTTCTCAATGAGTCTAGTGGATTTTTCAGCCTCAGACTAAACAAGGGAAGAATATGTCTATGTTGTTGCAAGAGGTAGTGCAACATCAATGGGACCCAAGGGTTGGAATCCCAACCCCACCTAAAAGGGGCTATGGACGGTAGAGCTATGGAGAGCCTTGTTGTACTTGTGTTGAACATAGGGAAGACTCTCATCCCATGTACGTGGATGTTTAGAGTTATACATGCACATGATGTGCGCAATCATCCGATTGAAGACCTTTGTTTGGCCATCAGTTTGAGGGTGGAAGGAAGTGGATTTAGTGAGCTTGGTGTCCAATAGTAACTGGAGACTTGACCAAAATGTGTTGAGGACCATGTTGTCCCCATCAAAGATGATGGTCTGTGGTATCCCAAAATGGACCCACACTCGTTCAAAGAAGATATTGGCAGTATCTACTGTTGTGATGCTCTTCTTGCAGGATGTGAGAATGGCCATCTTCAAAAATTGATCAACCACCACAAATACATAATCAATGCCTTGCTTGGTGGATGGAAGGCCAGACATGTAATCCATCGAGATGGATTCCTAAGGCCTCTCAGGAGTATGAAGAGGGGTGTATAATCCTTGCTTCTTGATGGTTGGGTTGGCAATGGCACAAGCATTGAAAGAAATGATATACTTGTTGACGTCTTGTCGAAGTTTTAGCCATTAAAAATGTTTCCGTAGAACAACCACATTTTTCTCCACACCAAAATGTCCTTCCATTCGACTATAGTGATCCTCCCAAATCATCTTTGCATGCTCTCTTGCAGGAACAAAGAGATGGCTCAGATGGCATAAAAATTCATCTTGAATGTGAAAATCAATGACATTCACGCCTGTACCCAAGAGTTGATAGGTAGTGGCAAAGTCTAGATCTTGCTGATAAAGTTGGGGCCACTCAGATGCCTTCTGCCCAAAGGAATGGAGCATGGTGGTGAGTGCAGCCATGGCCCACGTGAGGTTGATTGAGGTAGTCAATGACACAATTTTTACTCCCTATCTTATACTTGATGTTGAGATGGGACTGTTCCAGGTAGGTGGACCACTTCTGATGGTGGTTGTTTTGCAACTTCCCCTATATCTGTATGAACTACAAAGGCTTGTGATCAGTGTGGATGATTGTATCCTTTCCTAGAATGTAATGTTTCCATTAACGATAGTCTTGCACAATGGAATACATTTCCTTTTCATAGGTGGGGTATTTTTGGATAGTATCTGAGAGTGTCTCACTATGGTATGCTACCGAATGACCATGTTATGTGAGACCTGCGCCTACAACATAGTTGGATGCATCAGTCTCAATATCGAATGGTCGTTGTAGATCAGGTAAGGAGAGTACTAGAGTTGATCATAAGTGATGCTTCAGATCACCAAATTCTCATTGTTGTGCCTTCCCCCATGTGAACATTTCCCTTCCACCACCCTTGGTCACTTGGGTGAGGGCCCATGCAATATGGGAGAATCCCAACATGAACCGTCGGTATAAGTTGGCAAGTCCCAAGAAGATTCGAAGCTCGGTTAGTGTGGTTGGGGTTGGCTAGTCATGGATGACTTGGATATTATATGGATCCACATGTACCCCATGATCATCAACAATGTATCCCAAGTATTGGACCATGTTCGTGCCAAAGGAGCATTTCTCCAAGTTGGCATACAACTTGTGCTACCGTAGAGAGATCAAAACCTGTTGAATACGCTGCATCTTCTCCTCCCATGTTCTGTTAAAGATGAGGATGTCATCCAAATATACCACCACAAAATGTTTGGTGAAAGGTCTCCATACATAATCCATCAACCTCATGAAAGTGGCTGGTGCATTTGTTAAGCCAAAGGGAATGACCATCCATTCGAAGAGACCTTCTTTATATTTTAAAGTTGTCTTCCATACATCAGTTGGCTCGATGGGAACCTAGTGGTAGACAGACTTTAGGTCAATCTTGCTAAATAACTTTTCCACCTTGAGTTGGTCAAGAAGGTCATCAATTCATGGAATTGGGTACCGTTTCCTGACTGCGATTTTTTTTAATTCTTTGTAATCAATGCAGAGTCGCTAGGTCCTGTCTTTGTTTTGCACTAGTAAAATCGGGCTTCTGCAAGGGGATGAGTTGGGTCTGATGTGCCCCTTTTGAAGCAGCGCTTGTATCTGATGCTTAATTTCATCATTTTCATCAGCGAGCGATGATAGACTGGTCCATTAGGCAGAGGTGCATTGGGGGTTAGATCAATTGGATGCTTGACTTGGCAGTGCGTCGGTACCCTGGTGGGTGAGGAGAAGATGTCTCTGTACTCTTTCACGATCATGTCTACTTACTCTTGCTACAAAAAGATGCTCTATGTAGAGGCCATAGATGTGGTGGACACCTTCTACTTACTGTGAGAACAGATCACAAAGAAGATGAACTTCCCGGTCTGTGAAATGACATTACTATATTTCTTAGCAGAGATTAAAGAAATAGCAGTAGACGATGCTACCTTTGGTATCCTGTACAATTGTCTACCCAAAGTAATAATAAAATTGCAGGGTGTAAACTCATAAACGCCATGTTGCTTCTACAAATATGGTTGGCCTAAAATAACATCACAAACTTCAAGGAGATAAATATCATTCACAATACCTCATCTTTGAAGGGCTTGATGTCGTAGGGAAGACGACAATGTTGGGTGATGCGAAGATCTCTTCCTTGGCGAAGCCATCCGATGGTGTAGGGTTGTGGGTGAGGTATCATTGGTAAGTCTAGCTGCTTGAAGACCTCTATTGAGATCAGGTTCTTCTGACTACCATTATCGACAATGAAATGAAGCGGAGCCCCCTTTACCCACATATGTGAGTGAAAGAGGTGTTCCCCTTCCTCTAGTTCTTCTGGTTCGCTTGGCTAGACTTTGGTGGTAGTGACAGTGGCATTGGTTTCGGCATTGATAATTCGCTTCCCTCCTTCTGTATATTATTCAGAGTTAGAATATTCATCTGAATCAAAATCTTTCATCTCATCCACTAGTGACTACTTCAAGTGACATTATTCGGTGTTGTGCCAAGGGATTTTATGGTATTCACACCATTTTCTTGTGTCCTTCTACGACTTCTCATTACCCTTCTTATGTTGTGGCTTGGACTAGTTGTCCTGAGAGTGGCGATCTTTTCTCTGTCCCTTATTTTGTGGGTTGGGGCGTCCTTTTCTCTACTTCGGCTGTGAGGAGTTTGCATTTCCAAACTCTCACCTCTCCTGCTTAAATTTATGCTCAAACTTGACAACATATCTATAAGTTGTACCCAATGATGCGATTTCCAGAAAATCCATTTTTGTTTGAATGTATCTATGCAAACAGTCACGATATTTGAGCACCAGATGTCGTTCAGAGTCTTTGATACCCAATTTGGTGCACAGGGTATGGAAAATATTGGTGAAATATGGTATTGTTTGGTCCCTTTCTTGACATAGGGTGGTCCATCTTGTGTACTAGACCTCATAGCTTCAAACAAGGTAGTATTGTTCTTTAATGTCATCCCTGAAGGAATCCCACATGGGGGCGACCACAAATATTGTAGATTCCTCTATGGACCTTTGCTAAGAGTAAGTATCCCACTAGTCCTTAACATGGGGGATGACCTTGAGGAGTGCAAAAGTAATCTTTTCCCTGTCGAAAAAATTGTGGACCGAAAAATACCCTTCGAGCAGATTCAACCATTTATCTACAACATCTGCATCTATCATTCCTTCAAATAATGGAATATAAAAATTTACCTGTACCTTGAAGGGGTTTGCATGGTCTCTTGATGAAGATGTGTCTCTCGTGGGAAGCCACTGAAGGATTTGTTTAAATTTGTCCATCATTTCGTTCCTTTGTCGCACAAGGGCTTCCTCAAGCAACATTTTAAAAGGATATTCTTCTCCATCATCTTTCTTTTTGTCCCCCATGGGTTGTTGTCAGGATTTCCACGATCGATATTGCAAAGGATCGACTGGTTTGAGTCCCAACTTCTTGTACCCATATCTTATTGGGGACATGCACGAAGAAAAATAAATGAAGAGAAGACCACTCTGATACCACTGATCAAGATTGATGAGTGGAACAAAATGAATAATATATTGACTACAATAACATAGAGATATGGAAAACAACAACAAATATCCAGTGAACAATAACTTCTATTGAATAAATAAAATAGGTTGAAACTATAAAACTGTAGAACTGAAAACACTTGCTTGAATGGTGGTAGCTATCTCTGAGAAGAGATGTGGTTGCTACGTGCATTCATCTGAGCAGAATCATTACAATGTGGCTCCAGAGGAATTTTTAATATTACTCATGAATGAAAAAACCATAGACATCCAAAAACCTAACCCTAGGTGATGAAACACCAAAAGTTATGTGGGCCCCGATGGGTAAGTTGGTACCTCAACTTCCCAGGGTCATAACTTTTGCATACGACCTGCGTTTTAGGCGCGTGATAGCCCATTGGAAAGGTATTTTTGAGAGCTACACATTATGTCATCAAACTTTGACTTCATCTACAGTTTGAATGTGGAAAGCCAAAAAAAATTGTTTAGGTCCCCAAAACGACCTTGGAAGTACAAAAAGATGTATTGACATGAAAAAATCCAAAATATTCTAGTTGGATTAGGTGGGTGGCCACCAATATCCACCTAGAATATTTGTAGGGATTCATACAACCCTGGAAGTATAGAACCCACAATTACAAAGAAGTACATAAGAACGTGCTAAACTAAAATTGTTAAGACAAGCTAGTCAAAACAGGTGGGTGGCCACCAATATCCATCTAGATCAATCTCCCCCCTTCCTCTCACAATCAATCTCACAATCTCTCCACCCCCTCCTCCCTCCCTCTCTCCCCCTCCCTCTCACTATCTCTCCGCTCACAATCAGTCTCANCCCACTATCTCTCCTCTCTTTCTCTCCTACATCTACCACCTCTTTCTCTCTCTCCTCTACCCTCCCCCCATTTCTCTTTTTATATCTCTCTACCCTCCCTTCCCTCTATCCCCCCCTTTCCTCTCACAATCAGTCTCACTCTCTCTCCACCCCCTCCTCCTACCCTCTCTGTCTCCCCCTACCTTTCACTATCTCTCCACTCTCTCTCTCATACATCTACCCCTTGCCACTTTCTCTCCCCCTTTCACTCTCTCTCTAACCACTCTCTTTGTCTCCTTCTCACACACTCAAACACTCCTTGTGCAACCCCTGTCTCTTTCTTTCTCTTCCACCACTCTCACACTCACACATTATCTCTCTACCCCCCTTCTTGTGAGGGGTTTAAATTTTCTTTGGGTTTCATTGTATTGTATATGCTACAATTTAACATCCATGGCATGTAAATTAGTTTCCTTTTTTATTTAAAATATTAAATTACATTTTTTTTTCAATTTAGATTATTGGGAGCAATATATTAAATTAGATTGACTAAATTGGATTAAAGTTAAGAAAAATGTAACATACCTAGACAAACGGTGGTAGTGGCGGTGGAAATATCCTCTCTTTCTTCCTCCTCTCTTCACATTATTTTCCCAATGAGAAATGCGAGCGCGATTTTGTGCACAATATGCAAAAAATCGCTCTCGGGAGGTTTAAAAAAAATAATAGTAAGAACATGCACGTGTTATTAAGAGAACGCACATGTTCCTAAGAGCATGCATGCATTCTTAAGAGCGCACACATTCTTCTACTTCTTAACCTACGTGGAAATCCACGTGGAGGCTCAGCCACGACTAAACCTATAGTTGTAGGAATGCATGAGTGTTCTTTCGAGTGCATGTTCTTAATCATTCCATTGCCACTTTTGTGGCCACCAAGTTCTTGCACTCACCCCTATGTTTATACATAATATCCTTCGAGCCCATTTTGGTTGAGTTGTGTCGATTGATGGAAAATGTTGGGTGAAAATCAAAGCATTATGACTTGGTATTGGAAATGATCCTAGAGAAATGTTGTTGGTAAACTATATTCTATCCTTTTTTCTTGTTTATGATCCAAAATGGTTTTATAATTTCAACTAGACATATGCCCCTTTTGATGGCTCATCACACTAATGCTAGTTATACAACTCATTCCCCGCCTTAATCATGAGAATCATTTTACAAGTTCAACCCAACAAGTTTTTTCACCAAGAACTAAATACAAAGTAATACCCCCATGATCATCTTCAATAGCAATTCAATTCTTTGTATGTTTTTCTTTTTAACTCCAATCCAACTAAATTAGACTTTAATTATTCTCCCAAAGATGCAATTTTAGTTGTGTATTTAAAGAAAATTGGAGTTGTTAGATCAATCCTTGGCCTATTGATCTATAAATTGTTGTTGATATTCCATTGGAATAGTTCATCACAATAGATCTTGTATTATGTTGAAATATTTTATTATGCAGGTTTATTTCCTTAGATTTCATATTTATTAGCACTATCTTATTGCTCAATTTTATGAAAATAATTGGAATAAAAGAAATGAAAGAATAAGCTAGTGAACACATCATCCACACAAATGAACACAATATGTATCCTAGGAAAGCTGAAATGGGACAAAACCAAACTAGAAAGTGAGACATATGTTCTGCTCTCTTTTCTTTAGTTATGAAAATGCATATATAAAGAAAGGGGCACACAATATGGAGTTTCCTTTGACATTGTGGCCTAAATAGTTGCTACTATGTGTTGAGGGGGATGGATTCCCAAGATTCAATAATAGCGATTAAACACAAGGAAGAGGCCAAATTAGACTTTGCCCTATTTTATATGGAATAATCCTTCAGGTTCTAGCTTGGAAACCATTTGATGGGATTTATAAAATGTTTTAAAGAATTTATTTTTATATTTTTTTGTTATATGTGAAACGAAGTAATTAGATCTAATCTAAAATTCTTTGAATTTTTTTTATCTCCCGAAGATAAATCTTGGAGATAGTAAATGGAAATAATCATGTAACTTAATTCTTATAAGAAATAATTTTATATAACATGTATAGCTACAAAAATATTCTAGGAAACACAACTTAACTATTGCAGAAAGAAGAAACTACAAGAAAATCACATAATGATTTGTCATTCAATAAATATTCATCTATAGGAACAATATTATATGTTAATATATTAAATAATGTGTACAAATTATGAAAGTAATGAAAATGGATTAATAAAGAATACAAAATGATTTGCTAAAAATAGTGAAACAAATATTTACATAATCATGCAAGATAACTTGATAGACTAGGAATTCTTACCAGACATATGAAAAATTCACTCAATAGAAGAGTAATCTACCATTCAAAACATTCCAAAACAAATCCTTAGAAAAAGTTTCATTGGCCCCAAAGAGAGCTTCTAAATTAATCTTTGAAGTAATTCTCAATACAATTCCTACCATCACCTTAGAGCCCGAGAGCCCTTTCTAAGAGGTTGATTTACATATTTATATATAACTTGTCATAAAATTGGAATATAACCAAAAACATAATATCCGTAAAAGCCACTAGGACTCAAGAGAATAGGGTGTTTCGGCCGGTGCATGCGCAACATCATATTTTCCCAATTGTTTGAATAACTCATCAAAAAAGTCTTGATGAGTGAATACGTGTTTTTCTTTGGGGACACTCAACGTTGTGATATCTTGATTCAATCTCTTGGTATACTTTTCTAATTTTGGAAAAGATAAATTTAGACGAGTTTCCACCCTCATTTCACTTATCAAAAATCATTGGAGGTACTTGTTCTCTAGTGAAGATATTTTTGTGACCTCTACTTCACATTTGGTTGCTATATCTTTTAGTTCTTTCAATACTTTTGAGGTTGGCCTGAAACCAAGGAGGGCCTAATCTAGGTGGATGCTAGCAGCCATCCACCTATTCCACTAATTCATAATGGTTCCACATATTGGCTATTTTTCTACAGTTTTTTGAGTCCCAAACTTCAGGGGTCGTTTTGAGGCCCTAAACGACATTTTTTTGGCTCGACAACACTTATCATGTATGTAAAGGAAAATGTTAGGCTGAATAAAATGTGTACTCCTCGGCTAGACCTTTTTGACGGGGTATTGAGCACCCTAGATGGAGATTGTACGCAAAATTTGTGCCCCAGGGAAGTTGATGTATCAACTAACCACATCAGGGCCCACAAATCTTTTGGTGTTTCATCTTCGGGGGTTGGGGTTTTGGATGTTTAGGGTTTTCTCATTGATTATTTATGTTAAAATGTCTTTTATTCCTCTTTGTAATCGGCTTCTTGCAAATGACGTACCCATCACATCTCTATCTTCATAGATAAGTTACCATCATTCTAGCCAGCTTGTGTGCTTTGCATTTCATAGTCTTTTTTATTTCAGACAATCATTAATAGAATCTGAGTTTAACTATATTAATGTGTTTCTTGCAATATCTCAGTGTGTTTCATTGTTATATCCTTGACTTCATATCGTTCTCAATATAATCTTGATTAGGTCCAAATCTCGGAAACCTATTGTGTGAAGTAGTATCTTCAATGAGATCACATACTTTAATACACACCATCCATTCTTCCTGAATTAGCCTTTGGGATCCTTTGACCAATTTTCCCCAATATTTTGTTGCTTGTTCCATTTTGGATAATTCTTCTTTGGAAAAAGTTATAATTCCATGGTCCTCGTGACCTCGTCTCTTTTGAATTTGTTTGATGAATTCAACTTGACCTTCTACCTTTTCCTGTTTCTCCCTCCATATGGTATTTTCATTATTCTCACTTCCTACAATTCTAATACCTTGTCTATGAAATCCTCCCTGATATGTCCATTTACATTTTCCTCTTCAAGTACTTCCTCAACGAACTTACTCACTACATCCTGAGCACCTTTATAATACTTCACTTGATTTTCTAATGTAGAAACTTCTCTACTCATGTTGTCAACTTGCTCTTGTTTTCTTTTCCAACTCTAATAGTTAAATTTCATCTTCTTCTTTTTTCCTTACATTGGTTTTTATTTTTAATTCCTCCTCTTGTTTATAACTTAGTTGTTCATCTTGGATTTATTTTCTTTTAGCTTCCTGCTTGAGTCTTATTTCTTCAAGCCTCCTAGCATTTTATTTTTCCTTTCTATTTCTTTCCACTTTATCTAGCCTCATATTTAACTCATCAAAATTTTCATCTAAGGACATAACATTGAAAGATACTAAACTTGGGTTTTTCCACTCAATTTGGAGTTCTTTCCAACTCACGGAATTTTCATAATGAATAACATCTTCCCAATGCCAATGTGCGTATGGCCAAGATAGGGATAATAAGTCACAATGCTTGGTTGTAATCCCTTTAGGGTCATGTCTTTTGAACTAGAAATGATGGAATCTACACTCAAGAATAGAACAAGCCTCATGTCTAGCATGTCATGTATCTTTCAAATAGTAATGACCCAAGCTAAAATTGTATGGAATGAAGATCTTTCTTTTGGATTATTTTGGAAATGAAGCGTTGAAACCCTGCAACATCGTTTGATAGACCACCTCTCCCAAAAACAATCTATTTGGTAAATATTTGGGTAATAGATGTGGCATTACAGATGTTCCACAAATTCTCAAGTAGGTGAAATCCTCTTGGAGGTACTAGTTGCCAATGTACCCAATCAATCTCATAGCCTCTTTTGTTACCCTTGGGCACTCTTTGAAAAATATAATCCTAGAAATTGATGATAAGAAATGAACACAAGTAGCAAATTAATGCTTCTTATATTTATTTTCCCATAAGATATGATAATAGGCATGCACTGAGGATTTTGAAATGTGACAACTAAGGTTGATACCTCTAAATAAATTAGTAGCATAGACCACATCCAAAATATAAGATGCCATATAGAATGTCAAAACTGATCCCAGATTTTTTTTTCTTTCTGTGCTCTCTTGAACATCAAGTTAGGTTGATAAGACAAAATGGAAACCCAATTGAACAAACTACCCATTCTAACCACTATGTATGCTAATGGTACCCAAACATCCTTCAAATCCACACAATAATTTTTCCCATATATTCTATCTATCAAATTCATAGCATACACATATGGTTCTTATAGATTGGTAATGGAGTAACTACATCAAATTTATGGAAAACTTCTTTTGTATTCCCTCCACCATCTAGGTAAAATATTTTTGAAATCATATTTCTCATGGAATTTCTCTACAAAGAGTTTAACCATATCTACCTCAAGATTTGGTATCCTATAGTATCTTTTAGATGAACTACTAGAAAATATCCCACACATCTACCTTCACCGTTAATAATAGTGTTATTTCCTAGGTTAGTATGATTAATAACCCATTAAATGGCTTTAGAACAGGTCATGATTAGTGTCCTCACTACAACAAAATGAAAAAAATACTTTATGATATTGATGCATACCTTATCATCATCTTCCCTTATTTCAGGTTCATTGTGAGTAATTACTTCTAAGTATTCTTCCATATGAAATTGTTGATACATTTCATTTCATCCAAGGACAGGAGCTTGTGTACCTAGGGTAGATTCAATATCCTTATACATGGGTTTTGGCTATTGTTCCTCTGACGCAGGTATTTGAAATATAGGACCACTCGCCTCATATGAAGTTTCAATTTTCGTTGGTTTCTACTGGAAAGTTTCAGTTGAGTCCTCGGTTTTCTTCCCCTTAGGGGATTTCATAGGATTTCTTACAAGCATTCTCCTTGGATGGATTTTACCTGAATTAAAGGAATAATATAAACATAGTAAAAGAAGAAATCATGTCCATACATAAAAATTTCCCACATTGGAGTATTATATTCAACAACACTTTACCTAATTTGAAATGAACAATAAACTTAGACAATTTTCCATACCAATTGAAAATGAATTTAAGCGAAACTAAGAACACAGAACTAGGAATTTATCCCACCAAAACATTAACAATCCATCCCAAACCTAGCTTTCTATATGAGAGGCATATCTAACTGAATTTAAATGATATCAAGTTTATGAGCATACATGTACTAGTGAACTGTGAATGACGTGCAACTAAAACAAACAAATGGTAGAGAACACCAATAAATTTTCCATAAACACTAATTCACCGCATCTAGGGGTGAAGAAACCATGAAAAATCCATGCAAAGGTTTTCTTTATCTTCAATTATTGAGCTCTACTGATAGGCCAAGCTGACAATCCTGAAACTTCTTATCATTCTAGCATTTGATAATGTTCTAGGCTCATCATGGATGTTGATATAATACCATTGCATTTAAATAGAATACTTATCATTGAGATATTTTTGCACTAACGTATGAACATTTATAATTTGATAATTGTTTATTGGGATTCATTTAAAATTTCTACAAGTTCTAGAGGTTTTGGCAACCTGAGACTACATCGTTCATTCACCACATGCCAGTACATAGATGCTTACAAATATTTTTTTATAACAAAAAGAAAACAATTATTTTTGCTTCTACCCTCCCAACCATTGTTCAATCCCATGGTTTCTTTTCATGATAAAATTACAAACCAAAGTAATAAATTTAGTGTGGAAGAAGTTAGGACCCACTTTCCTGAAAGAGTGATTAGGATTCTGGTTGCTAACTAGGTGAATGTTTGTGTGAAAAGTGAAGTCTTTATTTTATTTTTAAATTCAGAACACGCGAGAATTCCAATGACTTAACAACATAACTATAACAAATAACAAAAAAATTGCAACTATTTTAATTAAAATCAATAACAGTGAGGCCACAAGGGCACATCACACATGAGTCTATGCTCACATAATCTATTGTATTACTTTGATAAATTGCTTACAAATAAATAGGCTAGGTAAGCCTATAACAAACCCCTATCTTTGTGGATCTGAAAACAACCTAGAAGCTATAAATGAATACA